>JAGFNQ010008865.1:0-30322 GCA_024364735.1 Boesenbergia rotunda | reverse complement strand
CTGCTTCACAGAAGGCTCTATAGTCTTCAGCAGGTTTAGCATCTCAGGAATGGTAGTCTCCAGCTTGTTCATCCGATAGTTCATCACAAATTGTGAATAACTTTTGGGCAAACAATGCAGAATTAAGTCAATACTTAGTTCATGATCCATTGCAAAATCGAGTGTGCCCAGTCGCTCAATGTACCCCAACATCTTCAACACAAACTGTGAGACAGAAGTGTCTTCCTGCATCTTAGAGGTGAAGAGGAGTCTGGAGACCTCGAACCTTTCGGATCTCGCCTGCTCGTCAAATAACTCATGAAGATGGAAGATGATGGTATAAGCATCCATATGCTCATGCTGCTTTTGCAGCTCAGGTACCATAGCGGCTAGCATAATGCAACTCCCAAGTTCAGAATCGGTCACATGTTTCTGATAGGCCACTAACTGGTCTGGAGTTGCATCTTCTGGAGGACGGTTGGGAAGTTGATCTTCAAGGACATAAGCAAGCTTTTTTGCCTTGAGGACTATCCTCAGGTTTCGAAGCCAGTCCATGAAGTTTGGCCCAGTCAGCTTATTGGTGTCCAAAATAGAACGTAAATTCAGAGAAGACATGATCAAGTGATTATCCTAGAAATACAAATTGAGCTTATGTAAGAAGAATGATAAAGAATGCATCAACATATATTAATTAAATCCTATTTATTTTTCGAATTGAATAACCCTTTTTATCAATTCGGGAGATCGTAGGAACATCTCCAAATAGGTTGATATCCAACCATAGATAAGAACAACCATGGCTGTGGCCATCAGGTTATTCTTAGCTATGAAGGTAGGTAATTATACCGATTACATATCACATATATGTAACTATCACTTTATGCTATCAACTAATTGAATGTTTGCATAAATCATTGGGTTGTTAACTCATTAACAAGTATGCAACAATATACATAGCACCCAACTGCACCTCTCTTTACATCGACCTTGGCTGTGGCACAACAAATCGATGCTCCAAGCTTAAGGCTGACCCATTAATCAAGAAATAGTTTTAATATGGTTGGAGCTCATTCAACCGTTTAGTCAGGCTTGGATGTGTCCAACAACCAAAACTAAGGATTGACCTCTGACTCTAACTATATTAATCATAAACTAATTCCATGGTTTGAACATGTTGAGGTTCAAGCCAGGCATGGATGTGTCCATCAACCCAAACGAGAAACAAAACTCCGGTTCTAACCATATTAATGGAAGGTGTTGGCCTTAATATTTTGTAAGGGGTTTTGGGTCTCATCCTTTTCTTTCTAAGCACATTCATGACATATAATTATGTCATGTACTAACGATTTCCTTAATAAAGTATGCATGTGACTTAATTTATCAAGTCTCATTAATTGAATTAGGAACCGGATTTCCTAATTATAATTTCATACTTTATTCAAGGAATTGTTTTGGGAAACAATTTCCTAAATTGTCATAATCAATTTTGGAAATAATATGTTTAAGACTTTGATTTCTCTAAATCAAATCTTATTAAATTAAGAGACAGATTCCCTTAATTCAACCACATATTATTTTCATGAAAATCTTATTTAAGAAAACTCTATAGGAAATAATTTTCCTAATTAATTTTGGAGACAACAATATGTAAGAGCATCACCTCTTAAATTAAATAAGGAAATTATCGTTTGAGAATCACCTCAAAATTTCCAAGATTTGATTACATATTTTATTTATGGGCTAATTAATTACAACAAATTATTTTCTTTGGGTGGCTCCCCGAGGCTCAGATACCCAAAGAAAAGAAATTTGTTGTAAATCTAATTTGGCCCGCTTCCCAAGCCGTAGCCAAATTAAACATGACAATTTTATTCAAAATGGGAAATTAAATTACAACAACTAACTTTAATTTGGGTGGCTCCCCGAGGCACTCCCCAAAGTAAAGAATTTTGTTAATAATTTAAAACCAATTCGAATTTAATTGTCAATTAATGATCCATAAATTTGTCTAGACTTTCTTGAAAGAAAGTGTCCAAAATTGTGAAATTTCCATAATAGGTTTCCAGAATAATTGTAAGTTTCTGGTACAAAGAAAACTTATATATTTCCAAAGTTGGAAAATTTCCAAAATATGAAATTTCCAAAATTGGAATGTTTCCAAAATGGGAAGTCTTCACAATTATCATAAAATTTCAGAAACTAGGATATTTCAAAAGTTTGCGAAATTTCATGAGGATTTCCAAACTTTGAAATTCCTAAATCTAAAATTTATCATATTTGGAAAGTTTCCATAATTGAAAATTTTTCCAAAATTGAGATCATGACAAAGTTTTCCGCAAAACAATTATATGATTATGTCGAACACTAACCAGCTCTGATACCACTGTTGGGACCGGGTGCATGTTGACATGGATGCGGGTTCGTAATTTTAAAATTTATTACGTGCAGCGGAAGATTTAGCATAAATAATTTCCTAAATTATTTAACCACACATCTAAGCATGCAACCTTATATTGTGTAGACATGATCATATATTAAAATTTTGCAGAAAGTAAACTAATTTACTTAATACCTCGCGTAACTCGAAGGAAGGGACGAGATCCAACCGTAAGCATCCCTTGGAAGCTCCGCCTCTATTCGCATCCACGCCGAGTTATCTTCGGGATGACTTCGCAAAGCCACGAGTTTCGTGCCGACAAGAACTACTAGATTCTCCAAAGGCACGATAAGAATACCAAGAAAGAGATGGGAAGACTAACCACCAAACGAAGAACAGAATCAAGATTCCGGGAGGAATGAAGGAGTTGCGCCCGCTTCTTCTTCTTCTTCGGCAGCTGCTTGGTGGATGAAGCTCACGGCAACAAAGGGGTCCTCCTTTTAGGGCCGGCGGCACTAGAGGAGGGAGAGGGAGAGAAGGAGAGAGAGAGAGGGCTTATTTCTAGATCTCATAGATTAATCTCCAAGCCTTGCCTTGGTTCCTTTATATAGTAGCCTCTCAATCGCCAAGTCTCCTTTTTATGGAATAAATTTTCATAAGAAATTTATCATATAAATTTTTCTATGAATTATTCCATCATGCCAAGTTTTTATCTTAATTTAATTTATGATAAAAACAACCATGTCTCCCTTTTCTTATGGAAAGAAATTTCTTTATATAAATTTCTTTATCATGGTAAATCAATCAATTATTGATTTTATAAAATAAAATAAATCAATCCATGGTTCATTTTAATTTCCATGAAAAATAAATCTCTTTATATAAATTTCTTTATATAAATTTCTTTATATAAATTTCTTTATCCATAATTTTATAAAACAAACCACGCTCGGTTCATTTTATAATTTGAACCAAAAAATTCAGTTTTCCCCTTTTGTTGTGGCCGGCCAAACAAAGAGGGTGGGGACCCTCTTTGGCCGGCCAAACCCAAGCCAAGATCATATGAATTAAACTCATTTAATTTGTCCAATAAGTCTTCAAACGACTTAGCCATTTTATGCTTCCGATGCGTCTCTGAAAAATTCAGATTCGACTTATCTCTCTTGATCGGAAAATCTAATTTTCAACTCGTTTTAAATCCCTCGGATTACTCGTAGTGCGTGTGACTAAATAGGCTTTCGATTTATGTTGGCCGTCTATAATTAACCAATTATAGAATGATCATGAGTGGCACCTAGTAGTACATCATGATCCCCAATTAATCGAAAGATCAACGGTTGACCTCAGAAATGATTCTGAAACCCTTCAGCAGCTATAATGAATCGTGCCTCATTCCCTTCACCATCTTATACTCACTTGGTTCAGGACATGGTCTATGTGTGTCAGTCCCCACTAAGCTGACTACGTCACACCTAGCTCAAGCAATGCCTTTCTCGTCCAACGGATTCTAATTACTCTCATGTATCTGAGATATTCATACTCTGATCATGTGATGCTCTGGCCAGAGGCTTCGAGTAATAATCCGACGATAGGCCTTGGGTATACATCTCCTCACAAGGAGTGGTGAATCCTTTGTAGGCTGTTCAAACATCTTCGGGCACTTCCGCTTATACCCAATCATCCTGAGTTTACACCTCCTTGGAGATGCTTGCTTAAGATGTCAAAGTATAAGTCTTCATGACCAAGATGACTTGAACACCGCAAGTCAAAGGAACATCGCACTTGAGCTGCAGTAAGAACTTCATTGACATATCTATATGTAGATTACCATATGAAATTTTACAGCCAGTCACTCCAATGAACTAGTTCCCTTAACTAGCATTCATGTTTATCTCCGGACATCCCAATGTCACCAGCCAGTGAGAATCAGCTGATTAGAGAATAACCCATGCTAGTCTCAACAGAATTGATAGTGTCCGTATTTATCAATTCATCGACTAGGGACAATTTCAATACTTCACAATTGCACATGCAGAGATAGTCACTAGTTGTGAATTCATCACAAATTCTCTCATGCTGTGAATTGTATTGCGGGCATTCAGTGAATGAGTTTAAGATCTCAATCAAATACACAAACATGTACACTCAAATAGTGAATATTCATTTATTAAAGTAAATGATTTCAATCATAAGGCGATTGCCTTAGGACACTTCTCTCATATTACTAACAAATTCAACAAAATCCATGCACTAAATTCTAACTAATTACCTTCAAATATGAAACTAAATAAAATCCTACCCAACTAAAACATTTAACTTAATAATAATAAATATGTCAAAGTGGGTTAACATATTCGCGAGTTCACACGTTTTGTATCAAATCGAGAATTTGATACATTATTAGTAACCAAATTAAAAATATTTGACTTGATTGATTCATGCATATCTGCCATGCATAACTCCCAGGAAAGGGAACAATAGGCGTCGGTTTGACATAGAGTTTCGGTTGAAATCCAAAGTCAGAACCAATCGATTAAGGCTTAAGATTATTTGTCTTGTTATATGTTATGTTGCCTTGCATGTACTTGGAGTTAGAGGCAAGATAGGAGAGCAAACGCAATGAAACAGTGCTGGGAAGAGGCTTCCTAGGCGCCTGAATTGAATCAGGCGGCCAAGAGGGCAGGCGCCCTAGTTGGAGGGTGCCTTTCCCAGGCGCCCACCCAACCAGGCTCCTGAAGGCTCCCAGGCGCCTGACTGGCAGTCTTTATACGTTTGCCGATTTTCCTGCTACGGGTCAATTTTTCACCGCATGTGGCAAGTGCTAGATCGATGCCGGTTGCTAAAGGGGGGTGAATAGCAATTTTTGAATCTTCTTCTTCCTACGTTGTTAGTTGCGCAAGCGAAAATACGAAAGAATAAAATTAACAATAAGAAAGCAATGCTAACAATACCGATTTACTTGGTATCCATCCCTAAGGGTGACTAATCCAAGAATCCTTCGGTGGATCACTCTCCGGATAACCTCCGGCTAGCCATTGTCGCTCTTTGTGGGTGGAGAAACCTCGCCACAGCACCTCGACAATTCCTGAGCACCAAAGGCTACTAATCTACTCTATACAAGCAGATTTCACCAAAACCCCCAGCCCAAACCGAGTCCTCTTTAAATAGAACTCAGGCTGAAAAACCCACTGGTAGTCGGCTGCTCCCAGGGCAGTCGACTGCCCCCACTCAGATTCGACCATTGACGCCCCAACGTTCGAATGCTGCTACACACCAGTCGTCTACTCCCAGAGCAGTCGACTAGTCCAGGGTCAAATACATACTGTGAGTTTTGGCAGTTGACTGGACAATCCCCAGTCGACTACCCAGCTTACAATAGCACTCCTACTCACTCCGTTGACCCTCCTCCACGCGTGCCTTCAAGTATAATCCCTTGCCTTGCCCCTTGAAGTCCTCTTCCACCGGCTATCGTCCCTCGGGTACACACGCAAGTCCTCGACTTGCCTCCATGCCACCCTTCATGTGTGCCCTTGAAGTCCACTTCTCCGCTTGCCCTTGGAGTCCTCCTCCCTCGGCTCTTGTCCCTTAACTCAGTTGACTCTTCACCAGCAGCCTTGACTATTGCCTTTGCGCCGTCTTCGTCTTTGGCCCTCGTCCCTCGGATGCACACAAGCCTCCAGCTTGTGTCCATGCCATCCTTCACGTACACCTCGAATTCCGTGCCCCTCGACTCATCATCCCTGCTAGACCAAGGTCCCTCGGGTGCACACAATTCTCCAGCTTGTCTCCATGCAACCCTTCACCATACTGAAGCCGTCCAGCCAAGTCAATATGTGTAAACCTGCAATCTTACACACTCAATTACACATATTAGATCACATGGGAAAACCTAACTTAAACCCTTTGCCCAAACATCAAAACTCATGGTCACTCTGGACCATAGATTACCTCAACAATCTCCCCCTTTTTGATGTTTGGCAATACGTTTAAGTTAGTGAAAACAAATAGTAATAAGTAGCAAAAACAATGCTAAACAAACAACTGGACTTACGTTGCCAAGGCTCCACCTTGGACTTACACCGCCAATGCATATACAATGCATACATGGATGGATCCTATCCCAAGGCATCCCACACCTAACCCTCCAAGTTAGGACTTTTCCAAAATGGACTTTTTAAAGCTTCTCCAAAGCTCCCCCTACATTGGACTTACAAAGGCTTTTTAAGAACCCCTTCAAGGTCCCCCTTACGCCAAGAGTGGAGCAACCATTCTCCCCCTTAATCTCAGCTCCCCCTAAACCTAGGGTTTCTTGCAAAGGTGTGTTTGGTTGGTTTCCCATTTAAACCCAACACTTCTCCCCCTTTGCCTAACATCAAAAAGACTCCAACAATATCCTAATTATTGGATCTTTTAATCCCTAATGATCCCAAACACAGTGTACTAACCCTCATACACTTGTTTTACAACACTTGGACACAAGTCAGCTGCTGGATACCCACAGTAGGCCTGACCAGTCGACTGCCCCCAGGGCAGTCGACTGATACTCTGATTATCAGTTTTTCAGCATTTCTGACTCCAAACTCAAAAATGCATAACTAATTCCACAAATCTCCAAAAAATTTTAAATTTTATAGAGAACTTTGTGGTACCTATACCTACTTGGGAAAAATACATTCAACAATGTATCTATCACCATTCCCAAGTTTGACACAAAACACAAAAATTTCCTATGAAAATTATGGCAAACAAGAGGCAACCTCCCCTTTACCTATGCCTTCTCCCAATTTTCATTTTACCTAGGTTAATTTCTACACAACTTAACACCATAACACCGGTTAAGTTCTACCCAACTTAACACCCATGTTCTTCCCCCTTGGACACCATTAAGGATTGCCCCCAAGCAACTTTATCCCTAGTGCCAAAAAGAACTTAATACGCCCCGAAAAAATCTATAGATTTGCAAACACATTTGCTAGGATATACTGTTGGGTTCTCCCGGCACAAAATAATAAAAACGCAGTGGAAACAAGAACCCACGAGCGATCCATGCGAAAGAAAACTCGTACAAAGCTATCTATCTAATATTTTTATCTACTGTTTATACCTTTGAACCGTGCCCTTCGTTTATCCCGCTCGTCCAAGATGCGCCGGATCTCTTGCACGTTCAAACGTCCGTGCCTCTATTCGTATCCACACGGACACAATCTCTCAACTTCGGGAGAACTACTTTAGTTGTGCTAGCAACTTAAGGTAGCTCGAAACACCAAAAACCTTACAGTAAGGTTTCGGCCAAGGGAGGAGAGGAAGAAGAGAAGGGAAGAAGAAAACACACTAGCCTTATTCATTCAAAATGACTTGACCCCTTTTATATTCATCCCATGAATACCAATAGTCATTTGTCTCTTTGCCTTCCCTTCATTAAAGCCAAGAAAGAGCACATCTTTCCATGTGACTCTTCATCTTCTCTTCATCCAATGAAGAGAGACTTTTCTCTTTCCTGCATGCAAATCTGACTGGGCCTATCGGGCTTTCGACTAGGTCTCCCGACCAAGTCTCCCGAGTGCCGAGCTCCCAACTGCCGAGTGCCGAGCCCCGACTGTCGAGTGTCGACCCAGTCTGCCGAGCTCCCAGCCCAGTCCGCCGAGTGCCGAGGTCCCGACTCAGTCTGCCGAGTGCCGAGCTCCCGACCTGCGCTCCCGAGTTCCCAACTCGAGCTCAGATCTCCCGAGTTCCCAACTCGGGCTCAGACTCCCCGAGTTCTCCAACTCGGGCTCGGACTTCCCGAACTGACCTCCCGAGTTCCCAACTCGGGTTTAGGTCTGCCGATCATATTTCCCGAAGCATTGTGCCCTTTGTGTGTGATCCAATAGGTTCTCGTCACGTTGGCAATGCGCCTAAACACTTTAGACACATAAACAATGAGCGGAATCTAGCAATACATCATTACTACCCAAGTAACAAGAAAAGTCGAGATCCGACTAAACCTCCGTGACTATGATAGTGTATGATCTTGTCCTTCTATCCTTGATATCTAGATTGACCAATGAGGTATAGACCGTGTCATCCTCAATCAATCATGTGTTTCTTGATCCCCAAGTAGACTCACTCAAATAAATGAGCTCAATATCTCATATTGACTCATTTGAGCATGGCCATGCGTTTCAATAGTCCTACTCGATCAAGGGGCCCACAGATATCACTCCCGTTATATGGGAGGGATAGATCCCATCTACATCACTCACATCCCTCCGCATAATTCATTACATACCCAGTGATCACCTTTATAGTCCACCCTGTTACGGGTGACGTTTGACGATACCAAAGTACATAACTCCTTATGTAGGGAACAATGGTGACTTCAGGTCTAAGGACTATTCATACCAATAGTCACATGAGAAAGTCTATGACACTCATATGACAATCTATGAAATTTTCTCATGGCGGGTCATTCAGTACACATTCTCCAATGTATACCCATGTGTCAACTTGATATCACATATCCATGACTTGTGAGCTCAAGTCATCAATTGACCTACATGATAGTCTCCATGCATTAATATTGTCCCTGAATATTAATGCTCGACTAGGAATAATTTAGTATAGTGCTCTCTACATTATCTCACTATCGATTCAACCAATCGATATAATGTAGATAAGAACCTACTACACAAGGACATTATTATACTTAGTCATTCGGCACATAATACAAAGTAAGTATAATAACCAAATATGCCTTTATTAATAATAGAATATGATACAAAATGTCCCTAGTCAATCATCACATAATTAGCTCTAGGGCTCCTACTAACATATACCCTATCCTAGAAAAATATGTTTCCATGAAAAATACAAATGTGATTGACTTTTGGTATCAATTCGGAAACCTATCTATAATTCCATGTGTTTGCTAAGGTAAGATTATAATTTGACACATGGAATTGCCCTCAATTCTTTTACTTTTCCTTATATATTCTTAATATGATCAAATTTCTTAACCCTAGATATATATGGAGAACTTTCATATCCTTTCATTCACCAAAAACTTATCATTCAAGATCATCTAATGACTTTCAAACTATAAAATCTCACAAGATAGCATGACACTTTCCTATGGTTTCAATCTTGCACTTTCTGATCAGCCAATATGCCCTTTTTTATTTCAACCTACAGATCAGTCGACTGCCCACCAGGGCAGTCGACTGCTAAAATGAACAGAAAGTTTCTAGGCTGAGACCAGTCGACTGCCCCTAGGGCAGTCGACTGATACCTGAATTTCAAGTTTTCAGTCCAATTTCAGTAATGCCTAGTTAATTCCACAAATCTCCAAAAAATGTGAAATTTCGTGGGGAGATTTGTGGAGCCTATGCCTACTTGGGAAAAATATGTTTCCAAATAAATATACTCAAGATCCCAAGATTGGCACGAAACTCAACACTTCCTAAATTATATCACTTAAACTTGTTCCAAAAATCCTAATTTTGACTTCTCCTCAATGTATCTTCTTATATTTGATCACAGTTCATTTCTATCATTTACTTATATGGTATTCACACATTAAAACCTAATTTTATCCAATATAATCATATTTTCACCTTTTTCTCCATGATTCTCCTTTTAATGTGCCAATTCTCTAGGATTGAGACTTACCCAAGTCTTCCAATCCTTTTTGGCACATTTCCTAGACCACCTAGACTTCCTAGAGAACCCATCTCTCGAGATCCATTTATCATGGACCCCAAATGCTCCTAGAGCTCCCCCTTGAGCTCTTAGCCCTAGACACCTCTCTAGGTGATTCAATCCACACTAGACCACACCAGTGAGCCCTCGGTGATTCTCGACCTACAAACCTAACATTCTTAACCTTGGACACCTTGTCCTTGGTTAAGTCATCCTTTTTACCTTTTGATGGCATTCCCTTGCCATCCTTGGACTTCTCCTTCATGCCATAATTGTATGCTTCCCCAGCATACTTCTTTTTGTTGGCATTAGAGACTCTAGGCTGGTATCCCAAACCTGATCTATCATAGTTGGGTTTTAGACTACCCAACACCATGTTTAAACCCTTAGATCCAACCTTGAATATTTCTAGGGTCTTTTCTAATTTATCAAGCCTTGTCCTCAAGGATTGATTTTCCCTTTCCAAGTTTCTAACCTTAGTGTCCATATGTCCATTTTAGACATTCCTAGATCTACCCATCTTCCTAGGCATATGTCTCCCCTTCTTGGGATTAATGCCTTGATCCTTAGGTCTTAAGGTCTTAGATTTTTCATGATGCATGCTTTTCCTATGGTTATCATCTACCTTGTTACTCCTATTCCTATCATGATATTTAAAACCAAAATTATGCACCATCAAGCATTTTTCATGAATTTTAGCATGCATGGATGAGCAATTGACACGATTTTTAACATTCATAGAGGAACTCAAATAGGAATTGCATTTTACCTCAAGGTTAGGAATTACCTCCCTTACCTTTGTAGTTCCCCTTTGATGGAAACTTCTTTTCTTTCTTTCCTCCTTCTCCCATCTTCTCAAGTGTTCTATTTTCTTGAGATCTTTCTTCCTTGGACATTTTGTGTTAAAGTGCCCTAGCTCTCCACATGTGAAGCATCGAATCTTCTTTCTTTTAGCTTGGGCTTCTTCATCCCTACACCCTATGTTAGATTTAGAAGGAATTGAAATTGGTTTAGGGGTTACCTCCTTTTTCTTACCCTTTGGACACTTATCTTTGTAGTGTCCCTTTTCGTTGCAACCAAA
This sequence comes from Boesenbergia rotunda, assembly GCA_024364735.1. NCBI lineage: Eukaryota > Viridiplantae > Streptophyta > Magnoliopsida > Zingiberales > Zingiberaceae > Boesenbergia > Boesenbergia rotunda. The sequence goes on along the minus strand of JAGFNQ010008865.1, from coordinate 19,208 downwards.
GCATATGATGTGATCTTTGGTTCTTGCTTTGGTGGAGGTAGAGGCTAGGTTGACTTCTTCTTCAACCTTGGATGAAGTGGATGCTTCCTCTTGTTCTGGCATTGAAGTGGGTCTCTCCTCCCCCTCAATCCTTGAGGTGGTGACCTCTTCCTCTTCCCTTGATGAGGTTAATGATCTCTCACTCTCTTCTTCCTCCTCTTGGGCTATCAAGCTCACTTCCTCGGGTTCTTCCACTAATTGAACTCGTGTAGGGTTTTCATGAAATTCTCCTATCTTTCTCCATAGATCATGTGCATTTTGATATTCCCCTACACCATTTAACACATTAGTTGGCAAAATATTAGGAAATATATCAATTACCTTCTTATTTGCCCTAAATTATGTTGGGTTCTCCCAGCACCAAAACACAAAAACGCAGCGGAAACAAGAACTCTTTGAGCGATCCATTCGAAAGAAAACTTGTACAAAGTTTATCTATCTAATAGATCTATCTAAAGTGTATACCTTTGGAGCGTGCCCTTCGCTTATCCCGCTCGTTTAAGATGTGCCGAATCTCTTGCACGTTCAAGTGTCCGTGTCTCTATTTGTATCCACACGGACACGATCTCTCAACTTCGGGAAGAACTACCTTAGTTGTGCTAGCAACTTGAGGTAGCTCGCAGAACACCAAGAACCCAACAGGGGTTTCGGCCAAGGAGGAGGAGAAGAGGAAGAAGAGAGGAAGGGAAGAAGAGAAAACCAATTATCTCCCATTCAAAATGACTAGACTCTCTTTTATACTCATCCCATTAATATGAAGAGTCTTTTGTCTCTTTGACTTCCCATCATTAAAGACAATACAGAGCATATCTTTTCATGTGACTCTTCACCTTCTCTTCATCTAATGAAGAGAGACTTTTCTCTTTCCTTCATTAAACACTTTAATGAATTTCCCCATGCAATTCCGACTAGGTCTTCCGACCTAGTCTGTCGAGCAAGTCGTCGAGCTCCCGACCCAGTCTGCCGAGCGCCGAGCTCCCGACCCAGTCTGCCGAGCTCTAGACCCAGTCTGCCGAGTTTCCAACTCGGGCTCCCGACCTAGTCTACCGAGTTCCCAACTCGAGCTCCTGATCAGATCTCCCGATCAGACTTCCCGAGTTCCCAACTCGGGCTCCCACTCAAATTTCCCAAAGCATCATGTCCTTGGTGTGTGACCCAATAGGTTCTCATGACGTTGGCAAAGCGCCTAAACACCTTAGACACATAAGCAATGAGCGACATCTAGCAATGCATCATTGCTACCCAAGTAACAAGAAAAGTCGAGATCCGACTAAACCTCCATGACTATGATAATGTATGACCTTGTCCTTCTATCCTTGATATCTAGATTGACTAATGAGGCATAGACCATGTCATCCTCGATCAATCTTTGTGTTTCTTGATCCCGAGTAGACTCACTCAAACAAATGAGCTCAATATCTCATATTAACTCATTTGAGCATGGTCATGCATTTCAGTAGTCATACTCGATCAAGGGGCCCACAGATATCACTCCCGTCATATGGGAGGGATAGATCTCATCTACATCACTCACATCCCTTCGCATAATTCATTACATACCCAGTGATCGCCTTTATAGTCCACCCTGTTATGGGTGACGTATGACGATACCAAAGTAAATAACTCCTTATGTAGGGAACCATAGTGACTTCAGGTCTAAGGACTATTCATACCGATAGTCACATGAGAAAGTTTATGACACTCATATGACAATCTATGAAACTTTCTCATGACGGGTCAATTCAGTACACATTCTCTAATGTATACCCATGTGTCAACTTGATATCACATATCCATGACTTGTGAGCTCAAGTCATCAATTGACCTACATGCTAGTCTCCATGCATTAATATTGTCCCTGAATATTAATGCTTGACTAGGAATAATTTAGTGTAGTGTTCTCTACATTATCTCACTATCGATTCGACCAATCGATATAATGTAGATAAGAACCTACTACACAAGGACATTATTATACTTAGTTATTTAGCACAAAAATACAATAAGTATAATAACCAAACAAGCCTTTATTAATGATAGAATATGATACAAAATGTTCCTAGTCAATCATCACATAATTGGCTCTAGGGCTCCTATTAACAAATTATTCTTGTTGCTCTTTGTCCCAATATCTAGGACGAAGCTTCTTTCCGTGCTTGTCCTTTGGAACTTCAAAGGGCTCTTCGATCGCCATCCTACATCCCCACTCCATTCCAAGCCACGTCTTCATTCGCATCCTCCAATATCCGAAATCTTCATTGTCGTAGGGAGGTGGAATGTAGATGTCGTCACCCAACTTGTCTTCCATTGTTTTTCCTCTAGCTTTCTTGCTCCCTCGGCGGTTAGTCCGATAAGAGCGGTCCTTCGCACTGATACCACTTGTTAGATCGATGCCGGTTGCTAGAGGGGGGTGAATAGAAATTTTCAAATCTTCTTTTTCCTACGTTGTTAGTTGCGCAAGCGGAAATACAAAAGAATAAAACTAACAACAAGAAAGTAATGCTAACAATACCGATTTACTTGGAATCCACCCCTAAGGGTGACTAATCCAAGAATCCTTCAGTGGATTACTCCCCGGATAACCTCCGGCTAGCCCTTGTCATTCCTTGTGGATGGAGAAACCTCGCCACAGCACCTCGACAATACCTGAGCACCAAAGGCTACTAATCTACTCTATCCAAGCAGATTTCGCCAAAACCCCCATCCCAAACCGAGTCCTCTTTATGTAACGACCCGAAAAATTTTCTTAATATTTTCTTAAAATATTGAGCATGTCTAGATAATTTTCTAAGGGACCTAGAAATATTAATACAAAATTTGGCCTAGAAATCCATATTTTCTCATTTAAATTGAGAAAACTAAGTACTAATGGGCCTTATATGGACTTTTTAGTACCATAATTATTGGAGAATTTTAGGTAGAAATTAATATAAATATAAAGGGGTTTTAATGAGAAATATTAACATAATTATGGGGGAATTTTTAGAGAATTTTCGGAATTTTGGGGAAAATAATAGAAAATAAAAGGAAAAATAAAATAAAAATAAGGTGCATGGACCAAGGATTGAACCTTGGACCTTTCTACAACCATGCATGCTCTAACCAACTCACCTAGCAAGGGAATGTTATGAGGGAATGAAAGGGAGTTTGGTTAAGGCTTAAGGGAAGAGGAAGAGACTCCATGACTCTTCACTTACCCTCCTTAATGTGTTATAAAGAAGAGGGTTTGGGAGTTACCTTCTTCCTTCCATCAATTGCATTTTCTCTCCTCCTCCCTCCTCATTCTAGCCGAACACCACAAGGGAGGTTCTCCCTTGGAAAAGATCCACAAGAAGGTCTCATCACCAAGATCTAAAGGTTTTCCAAGGATACAAGGGCAAGGGGGTTCAAGTGTCCAAAGGATTTACAATTTCCTTCTCTTTTAAGGTCTAAAAATCAAGATCAACCAATGTAAGACTCCCTCACTTGTGGTATAATAGTTCCTTATGTTTTTAGCATGATATATTGGTTGGTTTTTGGGATTTGATGTTGAAAGAAAAAAAACCAAGGACCCTAGTCCTATGGGTTTCGACCACTAGGATTTTTGGGTCCATGATGATGCTAAAAATCTTCATAATATTGTCTAATGTGCTTTCATGATGTTTAGAGATTAAATATAATTTTTGAGAATTTTTGGGGTACCCTAGGATCCCCTAGGGTTTCGGACAACTTCAAGAACCCATGGGTAGGGTTGGGTCTAAAACTTCAAGTATGTGTTTTATGTATTATCATGATATAAGGGAGATGGAGGATGATTTATGTGAATTTTCACATGGCCTAGAGACCCTATAAGTTTCGGCCAAGACTTGCTACTAAGGTGGAAAGTTAGGACTTTCCTCAAGTAAGGGCCCTAATGGCCCCTATGGTATGGTATGGTTGGTGTTTAATGGTTGATTTGGGGATTTTAATGGAATTTTTCCATGCACCCATGCCCTTATATGTTTCGGCCAGCCCTAGAAAGGAGGGCTAAAGGTTAGGGTTAACCCTAATCATGAGCCCCAATGGCTTCCTATGGTCTCATAGATGATGTATGGTTGTTCCTTTACCTTATGCTATCTTACATGTTTATGGAATTGATGGAACTCCACCTTATAGGTTTCGGCCAAGCCTTGTATCTAGGGTTTGGGGTGGAGTTAGGGTTCAAAGAATGATGGTTTATGCTTATCATGAAGTATATATATATATACATATATATATATATATATATATATATATAGGCCCAAGCATGTGGTAAAAATCATGTTACCTATAATCCTAACCTTAAAGCACCATGTTTTATGTTATATGTTATGATTGGATGTCATGCTTAATAGGGATTATTATGAATGCCTTATGTTTTATGCCATGTACTTGAATGGTAGGTAGAGTGTTATGGAAATCCTACCTATGCATGCTTGAGATAGATACCATGCTTAGGCAAGAAATGCAATGTTTACCTTATGTATCATGATCATACAAGCTCTATGTGGTAGGATAAATATCAATGAAAAATATGTCATGTTCGATGCAATGCTTACCTTATACGTTATGATCATGCAAGTACTAGGAATAGAAATGATGTTTAGGTATGCATGCCATGTTTTAGGTATGAAGATGTATGCCATGTTGTATGAATAATGATGCATGCCATGTTGTATGAATAATGATGCATTCCATGTTGTATGAATAAAGATGCATGCCATGTTTATGAAAGAAGATGCATACCATGTTTATGAATGAAGATAATGCTCATGCCTTCCAGGCATCATGATGCTATGCAATAAGTATGAACAATGAAAGGACAAGCATGTGTTAAGTCATGCTTTATGTAACATGGTTATGCTATGAATGTCTTATGAATGATGAAACATGTAAAGTATTTTACTTTATGAATGGGCTTGTACCAGACTGAAGTATGGGTCCAAGGGATGGGCACCTTAAGAACGCCCCGGTTATGGACTACCGAATATGCTGTCCACGGTTCTGGCACTACCGGAGCTGTGCAACAGGGATGGGCTCCTTAAGAACGCCTCAGTTCGGGGACTACCGACTATGCTGTCCTTACCCTAGTAGGTCGGGCTCGCTACCTCAGATTTGCTAGGGATTCGCGCTTATGATGTATATATATGGTTGTAACGCCCGCTTTTTTTTTTCTTTTTCATAAGTGGCGTTACGTTAACATGCTTAGGGCATGTAGACATCATAAGGCAGCGGAATAACTTAACTTATACATGCCCTGTTGCCATTCTTAACTTATTGACATGGGAACCTTAGCATATTAACTTTGAACTTAAGCATCATATCATGTCTCACATAAAATCTTATCATAAGGTTCCACAAGTCATTATTCAAACATATAAGTAAACATATAGTTTCCTGGGCCAAGTCACTACGACACACATGCGTTCTTGCCCTCCTGCTGCTTCCTTCATTGTCCCCTTGAATGATCTGCGGTATAAGGAAATAAGACTATAAGCACACAGGCTTAGTAAGACTCTTTCCTACTCACAAAACCATTCATCATTCATCATCTCATAATGAGCACATAAAACATTAACATACTTGGTGCTCTACTTAGAACATAACATCTTTGGTCACTTGTCGTATACATAGCATGGCATGAACATAATCATAGTAACATTCTAAGCATGGCATGATACATGGCATAAACATAAACATCATAAACATTCTAACCATGACATAATTCATGGCATAAACATAAACATCATAAACATTCTAGGCAGGCATAATTCATGGCATAAACATAAACATCATAGACATTCTAAGCATGGCATAATTCAAGGCATAATTCATAAACATAGTGAACATAATTCATGGCATAGATCATAAACATTGTGAACATTCTAAGCATGGCATAATTCATGGCATAAACATAAACATCATAGACATTCTAAGCATGGCATAATTCATGGCATAATTCATAAACGTAGTGAACCTTCTAAGCATGGCATAATTCATGGCATAATTAATAAACGTAGTGAACATTCTAAGCATGGCATAATTCATGGTATAAAACCTATCATAGCATATGAACCTCTTCCTAACATAATCATGGCATAGATCATTCATTCTCATGCATACTTCTTAACATGAAACGTAAGCATAAGATCTTATCATTATAGCATAATGCATAACATGAATGGATGCATGAGTGGAATGCATATACATAAGGGATGCTTAACTTTTAAAACATACTTTTAAATGTTTAAACATAATCATCATACATCATTTGGGGTCCCCGGCTTGTACCACATACATACATCATAGCGTGCATCCCTAGCAAGTCCGAGGTCGCGAGCCCCAACCTACTAGGGTAAGGACAGCATAGTCGGTAGTCCCCGAACCGAGGCGTTCTTAAGGTGCCCATCCCTGTTGCCCAGCTCCGGTAGGGCCAGAACCGTGGACAGCTACGGTAGTCCAAAACTGGGGCGTTCTTAAGGTGCCCATCCCTTGGACCCATACTTCGGTCCGGTACAAGCCCATACATAAAGTAAAATACTTTTCATGTGTCATCATTCATCATTCATTCATAGCATACTTAACATAGCATAACTTGTTACGGCTCAGCCCGTCTATCGGCCCATTTACCGGTCCTCTCGACCGTCGTACCGTCAACCATCAACCGTGCCGTTTAGCATATTTATGCCTTAAAGACATAAGCATCATCTTTCATTCATCATACTTGTCGTTCATCATCATTCATTCATCATACTTGTCATTCATCATACTTAACATCATAGCTGTGCCTTAAAGGCATGTACTTAACTTCATTCATAAGACATGGCATACATACATCTTATTCATAAATCATGGCATACATATGTATCATTCATAAGATATGGCATGTATCATTCTTATCATGAACATAAACATAACATACTTAACATTGCATCATTTTCATTCTTAAACATGGCATCATTTTCATTCTTAAACATGGCGTCATCCTCATTCTTAAACATAAACATAACATACTTAACATGGCATCATTCATATCATGAACCTAACATATCATAGCATCATTTTTATCGTGATCATAACCTTATCATTCTTATCATGGCATCATTCATATCCTGAACATAAACTTATCATACTTATCATGGCAACACATAAACATATACTTGAAGTTAAAGGCTCAACCCTAACCCTTGGGTCCTAGAGGATGGCCGAAACATATGGGGTCTCTAGGGTACCCCAAAAATTCCCAAAAATTGTATTAAACCTCTAGACATCATGAGAGTACATTAAATATCATGATTGGGATTTTTATCATCATTTTAGACCCTTAAACATGGCGGCCGAAACCCTAGGGTGTCCTAGGGTGCTTGCTTAGGTTCCTTCATGTTGGCCGAAACCCTAGGGTATCCTAGGGTAGTCCAAAAATTCCCAAAAATTATACTTAACCTCTACACATCATAAGGGAACATTAAATAACATTATCAAGATTTTTGTAATAATTATAGACCTGTAAATCATGGTGGCCGAAACCCTTAAACTTAGGGTTCCTAGTTTTGTTTCTTTCATGTTGGCCGAAACCCTAGGGTGTCCTAGGGTACTCCAAAAATCCCCAAAAATTATACTTAACCTCTACACATCATAAGGGAACATTAAATAACATTATCATGATTTTTGGCATAATTATAGACCTGTAAATCATGGTGGCCGAAACCCTTAAACTTAAGGTTCTTAGTTTTGTTTCTTTCATGTTGGCTGAAACCCTAGGGTGTCCTAGGGTACTCCAAAAATTACCAAAAATTATACTTAACCTCTACACATCATTAGGGAACATTAAATAGCATTATACAGATTTTTAGCATATTTATAGACCTAGAAATCATGGTGGCCGAAACCCTTAAGCATGAGGGTCTTGGTTTTCTTTCCTTTCAACATCAAATTCGAAAACTAACCAATATATCATGCTAAAAATCATGGAAATCATAGGGGAACTATTATACCACAGGTGAGGGAGTCTTACCTTGGGGTTTCTTGATTTTTAGACCTTAGATGGGAAGAAGAAGGAAGACTTGTTGTCTCTTGATCACCCCTAGCCTTGGAACCTTAGGAAACCTTTAGATCTTGGTGGTAGGGCCTTCTTGTGGAGTTTTCCCAAGGGAAAATCTCCCTTGTAGATTTCGTCTAGGATGAGAAAGAAGGAGGAAGAGAATGCAATTGATGGAGAGAAGAGAATAACTCCCAAAACCCCCCTCTTTATAACCCATTAAGGTGGTGAATGAAGAGTCTCTCCATGACTCTTCATCTTCTTCTTAATCTCAACTTATATCCACTTCATTTCCTCATAGAAATCCCTTGCTAGGTGAGTTGTTTAAGGCTTACATGGTTGTACAAGAGGTCCAAGGTTTAATCCTTGGTTCATGCACCTTTATTTTTATTTTATTTTCATTTCATTTATTTTATTATTTTTATTTCTTAAATTCCGAAAATCCCCCTAAAATCACCCATAATTATGTCAATATTCCTAAATAAAATTCTTTTATATTTATATTAATTTTACCTAATTTATATTAATTTTACCTAATTAATACCCATTTTTGGAGCCTATTTAAAGCTCATTAGTACCTAGTTTTTCTCAATTTAAATGAGAAAACATGGATTTCTAGGCCCAATTTTACATAATTATTTCTGGGCCCTCGAAAAATTATCTAGACATGCTCAATATTTTAAGAAAATATTAAGAGAATTTTTCGAGTCGTTACAATGGTACAAGCCGGGGACCCCAATGATATGATGATTATGTTTAAACATTTAAAAGTATGTTTTTAAAAGTTAGGCATCCTTATGTATATGCATTCCACTCATGCATTCATTCATGCTATGCATTATGCTATGCTAATAAGATTTTATGCTTACGCTTCATGTTAAGAAAGATGTATGAGAGTAATTGATCTATGTCATGATTATGCTAAGAAGATGCTCATATGCTATGATAGGAAGTATGCCTATGTTAATGCCATACGGGTTGGTTTACACTTTATAGACATGTTTATACCATGTATTATGCCATGTTAAGAATGTTTATTATGTTTTGTTTATACCATGTATTATGCCATGCTAGGAATGTTTATTGTGTTTATGTTTATGCCATGTAGCATGTCATGCTTAGATTGTTTACTATGTTTACGTTTATGCCATGTTTCATGCCATGCTAGGAATGTTCACTTATGTTTATGTTCATGCCATGTCACGTATATGATAAGTGATTCAAGTTGTTATGTTCTAAGTTGAGCACCAAGTATGTTAATGTTCCATGTGCTCATTTATGAGATGATGAATGGTTTTTGTGAGTAGGAAAGAGTCTTACTAAGCCCGTGTGCTTATAGTTTATTTCCTTATACCGTAGATCATTCAAGGGGGCAATGAGGAAGCAGCAGGAGGGCAAGAACGCATGTGTGTGGTAGTGACTTGGCCCAGGAAACCATATGTTTATCGTTTATGCTAGAACTTTACTTTGGTCACTTATATGCTTGAATGCTTGAATAATGACTTATGGAACTCTATGACGTGATGTTAAGTATAACATAATATGATGTTTAAGTATGAAGTCAATACACCGAGTTTCCATGTCATTATGTTAAGAATGGTAGTAGGGCATGCATGTGTAAAAATAAAGTTAGTCCGCTGCCTTATGATGTCTACATGCCCTAAGTATGTTAACGTAACGCCGCTTTACGAAAAAAAAAGCGGGCGTTACACTTTAAATAGAGCTCAGGCTGGAAAACCCACTGGTAGTCGACTGCTGACAGGGCAGTCGACTGCTCCCGGGGCAGTCGACTGCCCCCACTCAAATTCGACCGTTGACGCCCTGACATTCGAATTCTGCTACACACCAGTCGACTGTACCCAGAGCAGTCGACTGGTCCATGGCCAAATACATACTGTGAGTTTTGGCAGTCGACTGGACAATCCCCAATCGACTGTCCAACTTACAACAGCACTCCTACTCACTCCGATGACCCTCCTCCACACGTGCCTTTAGTTATACTCCCTTGGCTTGCCCCTTGAAGTCCTCTTCCACCGGCTATCGTCCCTTGGATGCTCACGCAAGTCCTCGACTTGCCTCCATGCCACCCTTCACATGTGCCCTTGAAGTCCACTTCCCGGCTTGCCCATGGAGTCCTCCTCCCTCGGCTCTAGTCCCTTGACTCAGCTGACTCTTCACCAGTAGCCTTGGCTATTGCCTTCGCGCCCTCTTCATCTTTGGCCCTCGTCCCTCGGATGCACACAAGCCTCCAACTTGTCTCCATGCCATCCTTCACGTATGCCTCAAAGTCCGCACCCCTCGGTTCATCATCCCTGCTATACCAAGGTCCCTCGGGTGCACACAAGCCTCCATCTTGTCTCCATGCAACCCTTCACCATACCGAAGCCGTCCAGCCAAGTCAATATGTGTAAACCTGCAATCCTGCACACTCAATTACACATATTAGATCACAAGGGAAAACCTAACTTAAATCCTTTGCCCAAACATCAAAACTCATGGTCACTCCGGACCATAGATTGCCTCAACAGCAGGCACCCAAGAGCCTTGAGGCGCCCGAGAATAGAGTATAAATAGGGGTTCGACCCCTCACCTCAAGCAATCAAGTTTTCCATCCACTAAAGCATTCTGTGCGAAGCAAAAGCATTAAAGTCGAAGCTCTCATGCAAGGACGCTTCAGGAGGAAGTGTGTTGCACTTCGGACTTCCAGATTGGCCGGATCTTCATGTCAGTTTGGTTTGCTTTTAGTTTACAAAGTTGTACTTGTTTTTATTATCATTTCTTTGTTTGTACTTAAACTGTAAGATGGGTTTCTCCACCTCCGGAAAGTCCGGAAAGGAGACCACTAGTGGACTCATGCTGAGTACTTAGGCCTTCAACATATTGACCCTGGGAGTTTGGGAACCAAGTAAATCCTGCGAGCTTTTCTTGCTGTGTCTTTCTTTATTAATTATTTCCGCTACGTACTAACTTTGATAGAAAGACGATCGAATGACAAAGTTCCAACAAGATTCCGCAAAACGTTCGAGTTGATATTCACCCCCCCCCCCCCACTCTATCGACCAACAACGATCCCACATATCTAGGATGTAGGAGGTAGTTATAATGTGATGATATTAAATAAACTATGTATTTGAGCATTTTCTTATTCAATGTAGGATGTAGGAGCTATGCCCTTTGTGCATTTTCTTATATAAACTAGATTCCACCCATCCAAATCTTCTCCTAAGATCAATTCTCTCTCTCATGCTCCCTCTCTCTCCTTCTCTCTCTCTTCGTCTCTCCTTCTTCTCTCTTGCTATCTTTCAAAACCAATTCTGTAATCATCTAGATAGCTGATCTTGTAAACTCGACTAATGCTTAATCAACAAACCTTGTAAATATGATGATCTTTTATATTACTTGACGATGGTTCCCGTGAACCTGTGAGCATACAACTCCTGTGGACAACGACAAATAAATATAAATTTAAATAATGTATCATAATGTGTTTGTTTGGGACATGTATCTAGGTTGAAAATATTTTCTAACTCAAAACTAAGACAAATGCACGATGGTTTACAGGATTATATGCCTTTGATGATTGAGACTCTACCAAAATTGATTGTCCCCAACAGATATTAATAATATCATGAGTAAATTGAATATATGGTTAATAATCAAAATTAGAATATCATTTAACTAATTTGTTGAAATATTTAAAAACTAGTAATGATTGCGATTTCTTCATAATGCAATATTGCCGACATATGTTATACGGTATAAAGATGGATTTCAGTAAAAAGGACATGGATAGTACTAAAGTAGAGGTAGCTTTGCCTAATTGAAGGACAAGGGTAGTAGTTTTGAACTCGAATGAGTCAATCATCAATCTCGTATGTGCTAATAGTTATTAGGTATGTAAATCTGCATATACAATGATGTACTATGGTATATTGTAAAAATATACTTGTTATACATATTTTGTAGGGAAGTGTTTGAGTTAAAATATAGTGTTAGTAGTGATTGTAAATAGTGATGGTGTAAATTACGATATGGTGCGGCATATATGGTATATAATCTCATAGGTATCAAAGCGTTATTATGGTGTTGATGTTAACTAAATTAAGATTACGATCTTACTGCTAAGTGTTGCTTTGTTTGTAGTATTGAGCTCTTATTTTTCTTAATGTGAGGGTGTTGATGGACCCGGGATAGATGTCACGAAAGTAGGTCTCAAATTTAGATATTTATAAATGCTGGAAACCCTTTTTGCAATCGAAGTATGAAAACGTAGCAAATGGGCCACAGGTCGTATTTTTCCTAGGGACTAGTTGAGAATGTGTTTGATTCGAGTTTGTATTTATGTGTCGTTGATTTTTTTTTGGGTTTCAAATAAGACGTGGGTTTGGATTGCGAATAGAAATAAAAGTGCAATAAAAATAAAGGAACTAAACTAATGAACTAAACAAACAATAGCAAGTGATGGAAACCGAATCAACCAAAGGAACTTAACTAAAATTGGAAAAGCAAATTTAAATTCAAATGCAAAACAATGCTGATGTAAAGAAATAGAGGCAGTGATGGAAGTTTTCAGAAAGCAAATCAAGCTTAAAACAATTGCTAACTATGAAATTCGGTAATTAAACAAGCAACAAACATTAACACCAACTAGCTACAAGTTTTGGAAGCTAACCAATACAAAGAAAATTCAGGAATGCTAAAGGCGATACCAATTGATTTCAAACACTATCCTACACCAAAAGACAAGTGAAAAACTGATGCAAGAAGTGGAAGTGCCCAAAACAGCTTGGCACGCAAGCTGAAACCCTTGTGCCAAAGCTAAATTTTTGTGCTAAAACTAATTCTATTAATTCAGCATGAAAACTATCGATCAAACTTGGAAAGAACAGCTATAAATGCAGTGATATGCAGGGATAAATGAAGAATTCAGACTCCAAATGAATGACTGATCAAATCAGATTGTGGAAGGGACTTGACACAACCAAAATCGGTAGAATTTCAGACTTAAACTGTAAAATTCAGAAACTTAAAGGGTAGGAAATTGCAGCTACGAACTGATTTCAAAATCAACCAACAGCTGATGTGGAACAATTGGATGTCACGTAACCAAATCAGGTGCAGAGTTCATCAGCCAATAATTGCAGAAACTAAAGTGAAACAAGAGTTTCAGAAACCTGATATGATGTGCCAAAATGAAATAGCTCACTTGCAGAATTCAGATTCGAAATTTAACAGAAAAAACATATGCAAACTTAAGTCTATTGCACTAATCCAAAGTAAGAAAAGATTCACAAAAGCTAGAACTAACTTGATACAAAGATCAAGAACTAGGGTGAAAGTAAACTGATACGCATCAGCCCAAGAAAACTCATACGCAGCTGAACTATTGAACACAAGCAAGAAAATATGAAACAAACTAATCTAATTGAACTTGTTCATTACGCAAACAATCTAGCTAATACAAGCACTGAATTAAAACTCTAATTTAAGCAAAAACTATTTAGAAACTTATATTACAGTAGCTGAAACAGAATTTCTGAAATAGAAATTGCGGCAGAATTGAAAACTACAGCTAAAACTGAAATTTAACTAAAGAAACTACTCCACGATCCCTTCCCGAGCTCAGGTACTCCTTGTTCGTCACACAAGGGTGGGCCTCGGACCCGTAAGCTCAACAAGACATTGGGAAAACTCCATCTACGATTAAATACAGCTTAGCTTGCATCATTCTGAAATTTCCATCCGAAATCTTCAATTCAGCTGTGTCCGCGTGTGAAGGTGAGTTGATGATGATCCAAGCAATCTAGGCAAACCCTCTAGATAGCTCAGGTGGAAGGAATTAGAGCACAGCCGATCCAAAGGTAGCAAATGGACAGAACTGCGGAAACCTCTCAACAGCTCTGTTTCTTGAGCAATTCTGAACTGGAAACTTCACTGATGGTCTTCCCCATGGCCTAGCACTTGATCTAAGAAAGGAAATCAAGTGGCTGCGCCAACGGATTGAAGTAAACTTGAAGCAAAAAGAAGAACACGCGAAGAAGGTAGCTTGCAGCGAAGACGCGACAAGGAAGGAAGCTGCACAGATTTTTGATTAAGTACTTAGCATTGGACAGTTCAGATTGATTTGAGGAAATCCAACGGCTGATCTTCATCCAATCTGGCCCAAATTTTGATGATATTGATCAAGGGTTAGGATCTAGCTCGTGGTAGCTCGGATTCTCCAGATTTTCAATGGATGGTCCAGATCAACCTAATCTTTGAATGGACGATCTAGAACCCTCTGAGCTTGATCCAACGGTTGAATAAGCTCTGATTGGGATGAAACCTTCATATCTTGATTGGAGTGCTTGATCATCCCTAACCCTAGCTTGGATTGCTTCAGATGGTCCTAGATGGCTCAGATCTAGCCGCTTTTGAATCGGATGGCCCAGATTAATCTGAAGCTTGATAACTCGATCTGGGTTCACTTCCGACTCAAGTTTGACCCAGTATGCCCTAGGTCCATGATCCTTCATGCTTACAAAAAAAATAGATTAACAATTTAGTGGCTAAATAATCCAAATATGTACAAATTTGTAATTAAGCCAAAATAGCAATAATTTCTAGAACCTAGGGTAAATTCACAATTAAGCAAGAAAAATATGGGTCAAACATGGATTTTGACATCTAAAATAATCAATAAAATGGTACTTATCAACTCTCCCACACTTAAGCTTGAGCGTCTCGCGAAACTACTAAGTATCCCCTAGATTTTCTTAAGCATAATTAGAAGCAAATGAAAAGAAATTACCTAGGGTCGTCAATTCTCATAAATCTAAGCTCTATGGATTAGTATCTTGTCCTTAAATCAACAACTTAGCCTTTTCATCCATCATGAATCATTGAGATGAATTTAACTCACTAGCCTTTCAAGGAAAATTTTGGTGACTCTCTCCTTAAGTTCTAAGTAGATGATGAAGGTGGAGCTCACTCAAACATACATGCTTCTTGCACTACCATAGGCTTGCTTGTTATCTAATCTCCACCATTATTCATGATTAGGATCAACATCTACAAAAACAAGTGAAAACATGGAAAATGGTAAGAAGTGGAATAAAAACCAAGAAAATAGAAAAATTGATAAAGTGGAAGACTTGAATGCTCAAGAATGTTTCCAATGTACTTTGCTTCTCTTTGCAGTCCTCTAGTGATATCAAAAGTGTGGTGAAGTCACATTTGAACAATGTCTTTAATTTGGATGAAGAAAACTCGGTTGGTTTCAATGTGCCAATCTTCCACCTTGCGTGCCAACTTTGCTTCCTTAATTCTCTTTTCTCATTTTTTTTTTTAGTTCTTCCTTTCGTTCAGTCATGATGTGCTCAGCTCCCAAGTTCATCTCAGAATCAATCCAATCCATCCTGACAATCAAATGGTAGTGGAGAACTCAAATGATCCTAATAAAAACATTGCTTCACAATTTTTTTCTTCTTCAAACTGTTTTATTCTCTTTTTTTCTGCTCTCAAGTCTATTGATGGAGTCAAACTTCATTTGGAACATTTTGGACCAGCTAGTTTCAGAGTTCATATCAGCAAAACTTGAGACATTTCTGCATTGTTTCAGATTTTCCTACATTTGTTTCAATTACTGATCTGCACTTCAATTACAAACTTATACAGGTTGGTTTCAGATTTCTGCATTTCCTACTTCAGATTCTAGCTCCACGGCTTCAATTTCAGACTCTAGAATAGTTAGGTTCTTCATCCTTGCAATTCTTTGCTTCCTTTACAGCCCTCACATTACATAATAGTGGAGAATTGAGTGCTCCACTTTAGAATTTCTGATTTGCCTGTCCCTACACTGCTTTCTTTTCTTTTTCCTGGCAGTAATGTATTCAACACTTTTTGATACATTCATATACTTAATTCCCTGATTCCAAGCCTTGGAAACCCAATTTCAATTCCAAGTTGATACAAACTGTTTAAATGGAAACATTCCATTCTGATTTTTCTGCTTCAGCTGCATTTTTGGCCCAAGTTTTCAACATTTCTGATCTCCAAAATTTCTGCTAACTGGTGAAGAGTTCTGTTCTTAATCCTTGTCAGCACCCTTGCATTTGTTTCAGTTCTGAACAGCTCAGCTCAGTTCAGATCTACACAAACTGTTTTTCCCTGTTTGGCACAAACTTTTCTGCATTGATTCAGATAATTCCAGCTTCAACTCAGTCTATACAAGATGTTGCTGATCTTGGCTTCCCAAAATTCCAACTTTACAGTTTTTGATCCAAGTCAATTTACTATCCAAAATAGCAGCTTTTTATTTTCTTTGGCACAAACTTCTTTTCTCTGTTTTTTTTCTTCTCTTTTCTTTTCTGTGTGTGCCGTCTGTTTTCTTTTCAACTTTCCAGCCGAATTCAACTTGAGGTTCACTTCCTTGGGTCTTTAAATGATGATCAAGAATCTTCAATTGTTTTCAATCTTTGACCACTTCTTCTCACGCGATCTAGATACCAAGCTCACTTCGATTGGCACATGAAATTTCAAAAAAAAAATTTCCGACATGAAATGCCTCCTTGACACAAAACAACTCCAAACACTAGTCACTCCCCCACACTTAAATCATTGTCCGTCTCGGGCAAAGTAGCATTAAGAAACATCCCAACAAAACAAGTCGATAGAAAAATGGGGTTAAGAGTAGGAATAAGGAAAGACAAATAAAGTAGACATGATTAGTGCCAAAAATTGACATGGAAGGGTAAACAAATTGATTAGTCTTTATAGATGTGATCCAATCATTGAAATATGGTTTTGAAAGAACCTAAGCAAGTTCTAGAGTACAATAACATATGTGTGTCACAAATATAAGGCTAATTCTCACTAGGCAAAAATAATTCATCTCAAGTTCTCAATTAAAAATCTAAAACCAAGTAGTACTCAAGCATCCAAGATTTCATCCATGAGCTCAAACCCTAAGTTTTAACAACCAAATTTAATTTATTTTCAAAAGAGTCTAAAATGACATAAAGATAACCTAGAGGGATACATTTTTCCTAGTCATGTAAGAAAAAGTGCCCAAAAGAAATAACATGGTATTTACAATGTCTATTTATTCGTTCTACTCTACTCACGCATTTATTAGCAAGAACTCAATTTAAAAGTGAAAAATGCAATAAAGAAAAAGGCAAGAAAGATCAAACTCCCTTTTATTTCTGACGGTCGGAGTCCATCAAGAAATAGCCTCCATCGTGGTAGTGGAGGAGTAGGGGTAGCTGAGAGAGTTAGGACTCCCCCACACTTGGACTTTACAGCAAACTGTTCAGGTGGCCGAAGGTTATTTAGATACAAGACCCATGTAAGAGGTGGAGTGCTTTGAATCAAAGTAAAATCATCTCCTCCCTCTTTATTCATTTTGGAACACCTTCTAGGAGGTTTGAGTCTGTTCAGATGAAGCACCCACTCCAGAAGTCTTCTAGACCCTACAAAACTATGTAATACCTCTCTCAAGCGTGCAGGGTAAGAAAGAAATAAAATAATATAAGTCTTTGTATAAAATGTATCCAAAAATGTATCACATCCAATAAAATCAATTTTTGGTACCTTAATGAATTTTCAACAATTATTTTTCACACAAGATGTATCAAGCAGTGCATTGCAACCCATGAAATCAATTTGAGGTACCTCCATAAGTTTTTCACACTCAACCTCAGCATAAGATATAGCAATAGATTCATCACAATAAACGACATCAATTTCAGGCAGTTCTAAAAATTTCTTACAATCCATATTCACAAAAGATGTATCAGACAATGTATCACAACCAATAAAATCAAATTTAGGTGCCTCCATAATTTTTTCACATTCAAATTCAGCATAATATATAGCAAGAGATTCATCAAAATAAACAACATCAATTTCAGGCACTTCCAAAAAATTTTTACAATCAGTTTCTACATAAGGTATATCAATAAATGTGTCACAATGAATAAAATCAAGCCTGGGTGCCTCTATAACATTTTCATCATTATTTTTCACAAAAATTGTATCAAGACATGCTTTACATGCAATTTTAGACACCTCTCTGAAATTTTCTAAATGAAAAGGAGAAATACTTACCTAATCGTGCTCAAGTTCTGGTGGACACTCAACTGGAATAGGTGATCCTTGGGTTCTTGCTCTCATCATGCAAGTCCCTATAGTTCCTGGCTTGTCCTCTGAATTTTCTAATGTTGGTGGTCCCTGGGGCTTTGTGCAATCCCCTACACCTGTAGAATCATCTCCTGTGCATGCTTCTTCAGTAATATCTGCAGCAATCTCATTAGAAAGATTAGGACTATCAATAGCAATATCACAAAATAAAAGATAAGAAGAGTCCTGTAAAGTTTCAGTTTCAAATTCAAGGCTATCACATGCTTTTCCATCCATCTCCTCTAATGCCTTCGCAACTGATGCATCTTCAGCCTTCTCTGGAATCAAATCTCCTCCCACTATGTCAAATGCAACCTCATTAGCAATTAACTATGCCTCAACAGTCTCATATGTGGTTCCCACGCTCATGATTGACTGATCTCCCCTAGGGTCCTTCATGGCATCGAAAATGCTAAACTGGACTACTGTGTCTCCCACCTCCATCGAAAGTGTGCCAACATAAACATCAATCTTTGTTCTGGCAGTCTTTAGAAAAGGCCTTCCAAGGATAAGTGGGAATCTACGTGCAAGATACTCTCCTTCCATGTCTAGAATGTAGAAGTCTGCAGGGAAAATAAACTCTTTCACTTTAACCAAAACATCTTCAATAACTCCTGCCGAGCGAGTCTGGCTTCTATCTGCTAGCTGAATCACAACTCCAGTGGGCTGTAGAGGGCCAATGCCAAGCATCTGGAAGACCGTCCTGGGCATGACATTAATGGAAGCTCCTAAATCCAGCATGGCATCATGTAGCGTGGTGCTCCCTATCTCACAAGATACAGTAAACATGCCAGGGTCTTCACATTTCTGAGGTATGGCATGGATGAGTGATGAAACATTTTTCCCAATGCTGACCAATTCATTTTCCTTAAGTTTCTTCTTGTGAACACAAAGATCTTTCAGAAATTTTGCATACTTAGGAACCTGTTTAATCATTGTCAGCAAGGGTACATTAATTTCTACTTTGCTAAAA
>JAGFNQ010008864.1:0-22037 GCA_024364735.1 Boesenbergia rotunda | reverse complement strand
CTTCTAGTTTGTTCAAATCTTCCAGGTATGATGATCACCTTGAGCAATTTCTAAAAGAATACTGACAAAGTGTAATAAGCTTTTTGCCATTTCAGTCAAAAAGAGAAACTATCACACTCGATTATCCCAATTTTTATACTGATATAGCCTTTATTCTTCATTTTAATCTGATTGAATTACATGTTGATCTGTGCAGGTTTTTTAGATTTGCGAAGCTACAGACAATCAAATGTTCTCTGGCCGGCTAATCAAGTTCTTCACTGTGAGTTATGGGCTAATCAAGTTCTATACGCGTAGGTGAGGTAAGTTACTATTAGTTTTGACTTGAGAATTTTGTGCCAGCTATTTGCCTATCCATTTAATTTTTTATCTATTAATTATTCTTAGTTTTTTCTTATTTCGATTGCATCTGCAAAAGCATTGAACTTTAAAAATATTGTCTATCCTCTACTTGTTCCATTCTATTAAAGGCAATATCTTCTCTCTCAACATTTTCCTTAAGCTTATATATCTTTCTTATCTACTTTTGCAGCACACAAGGCAAATGGTGTGAGCTCACTATGGGGCCACAAACTTAGAGGTAAGTAATTGAAAAGGATAATTGGTTTGTTACTTGTTAGTTATATTACCTTTGCTTTCCATCTTTTTGTGAAGGATTATTTTTCAGAATGATGTCTTGATGTTTAAAAGCTTGCTAAATGTCGAAAATGATTCTGATCCCAGACTGTCTCTTGTATCTCATGATCAAAGTGTCTTCTTTTTGCAGATAAGTTTTATATGTCGTGGAACAGCTTTACAGATGGGCCTTTCAGTCGTTATGTATATGCATTAGTAAGTTCTATTGTTCAATAGTTATAGAAGTCCACTGAATGGATGCTATCTCAAAATTTCTTAGCCCATGCTATTATATAACGTTACATGATGCTACTGGTCATATAAAATTGCGTTATCTTTTTTATCCAACAAACTAGTGATACCTGTGAGCTTTTATTTGTCTTGTCTGGGAATTCCTTGTACTTCAAAATTAGAATATTAAATACTTATCTTTGATCGATTATCCTTGTATACTATTTGGTCACTGTACTAGTGAATTTTTTTGTTTTATTATGCTTCTTTTTTTATTGGATTATTTGAAGCTTCTTTTTCACTTTAAATTTGGCATCATCAACTCTTGCATCAGAATTGTATGTAGAATTCATATGCATTCTTATTTAAGATCCGTGCTTACTTTGGATTTGTTCATATGCAGAATTCATATATCGACCGGAGTTTCTTGTCTAATGGTCTCAATATTTGTTGGACTACATTATCATCTCGTATATGCTATATGATGCTTCTACATTATCATCTCGTATACACTATATGATGCTTCTTTAGTTTTGGTAACCTGTGTTCTGACTCTTCTGAGCCTCTTAGGCTCTTTCTTTTTTCCAGATGCAGTTTCTTGATTAACGATACTCTCCCTGTTGTTTGAAGTTCTCTTAAGTTAGTTATTTTTAAAATTGTTGATTTTTTTCATGTCAATTTCCAGAGTAAGCTTTGCTTTTCCAGTTCAGCAAATGGTACAGTTGCTGAAGGAGACAACAAAACAGAAGAAAAGTAAGTCCTTGAAGATTTGACATTTTTTTTTCATTTTTTTTAACTCTTTGAACTTTGCAAATGGTTCATGGTTGATAATTGTTTTCTCGGTTTCTCTGTGAAAGTCAGCTATTCAGAATCAGACCCTTTATAATATTTAAAATCCATGTTTTTCTTGTTGAGTTCTTGGAACTAATGTTGAGACCAAATATTCAGTGTGTTTTTTTAATCTGTAATTTTTATCAATTTTCTTTTTAACAAGTCAAAACTATTGATCCAATGCCAATGATTCTTCCTTAGGACCCACGATAGTTTTGTGAATGCATCTTAATAATTTAACTTGCACATAATTGTAGCTCCGGCCTCTCAAACTGTTTCATTCTTGACAAAATCTTCTCTTCTTTGGTGAACAGGACATCAGAACATGGAATTTCTGGTAGGGAACCTTCTGAAACTCATTTTCTTTCCTTGTTTGATTGTGTCATTTAGTTCTAATACATCAAATGTTTGCTACTTTGCTTTAAGCTGTCATTTAGTTCTAATACATCAAATATTTTATTTTTAATAAAGAGGTGACACTTTTGTCACATAACATTACTGTGCCTTTGTAGGTGGTTTTTAGAACACTGTTAGCTTCATTGGTGCCTATAGTTGGTTTCAACGCAGTGATGACATCTGAGCATTTTGCTTCGTTTTTAGTTTGCCATTCAATATCAAATATCATGACATACTATTTTTCTATGCTTTATGAGAGTTATATGACTTAAGGACCAAAATTTTGTTTGTACTTGCTTCATTCTGCATGATATATGACTGATGTTAAGTTCCCTTAAGAAATTGCTACTATTTAGTATGAATAGTTTCAATCTACATTCTAACAGTACCATGTTTACATAACATAATCTATAATCTTATTTAAGTAACTTGCTACTTTACTGAGAGCCATGTTGCAACTTGATGATGATGAGGTGCGAGTTTCTGCAACAAAAGTCATGGGAATCATGTCTCAGGTACAACATCTTTTATGTGATTGATTTTTGGGATTTGTGTCTATTGCAAGACAGTGGTCTGAAGTTGATTACTATATTTGGTCTAGCTGTGAAATGATAGATGAATCTACTATTAGAGAAATACTTACAACAACTTGCTA
Organism: Boesenbergia rotunda; assembly: GCA_024364735.1. Classification (NCBI taxonomy): domain Eukaryota; kingdom Viridiplantae; phylum Streptophyta; class Magnoliopsida; order Zingiberales; family Zingiberaceae; genus Boesenbergia; species Boesenbergia rotunda. The sequence goes on along the minus strand of JAGFNQ010008864.1, from coordinate 19,309 downwards.
CAAATGCTTCTGCTTCGTTTTAGTTTCTTTAAGATGCTTTATTAGATTTTTTGTATACTTTTGTTTTATTTTGCATTGAGGCACTGATGTACAATCTTATTTATTCTCAGTACATGGAAGATAATGAGTTCCAGGATCTGCTACAAGTACTTATGGATATGACTGAATCTACAACCTAGTTAATTAGACATAGATCTTTTCAGTTAAAGAATGGGAGTGGCCCAGTAAGACTTGCCGTTGAGCGTTGTGCTCTGCATATTTTTCAGTTAACAAAAGGTCAGTGTTACATTGATTCTGTTTATCATAATCTCTAATAGTTCATCTAGGTATGCTTTATATTCTTTTTAGTTGTCACATATGGAAGCAGTCTTATTTGTATGTATATAATCTCTTATCCAAATTTATTATTTTTATGCAGTGTTAAAGCAGATCGAGTTAACAAGCAGCCCCAAAGAACAACTTGTGAATGATGAAGTTTTATAGAACTTGTGAATTGAGATATTTTTTATTTAATATGGAATACAAACACTTTTGTAAATAATGCACTATATTATAAGTGAATTTTGTAAACTATTATCAGTGTAAATTGTGAATATTATCAATTGTGAATAAAAATGCTTGTAAATTGTGAATATTGTAAATTGTGAATATTATCAATTGTGAATAAAAATGTTTATAAATTGTGAATATTATAAATTGTGAAAAACACTACCTATTAAAAAGACAACGTTTTTTAAGTAACAATACATAACACGATTATTGCGTTGTCTTTGTGCCAAACCACAACGCTTTTTCCGCGTTGTCTTTGATACCCGACTTTTAACAACAGCGTCAATAACAACGCTTTTTAAAAACCAATAGACAACGCGAAAAAAGCATTGTCTTTGCTCCAAACCACAACGCGGAAAAAGCGTTGTCGTAGATATACTTGCTACAACGGCTTCATCAACATCGCTTTTTAAGCATTAACGACAACGCGGAAAAAGCGTTGTTGTTTAACTTTTTCTTGTAGTGAACTTTGAACATGTTTATATAATTGCACAAGCAATTAATTGGAGAAGAAATAAATTAATTGCGCATGCAATTAATAATCAATTGGAGAAGAAACGTTCTTCTCATGGAGAAGAAATGCATGGATTGCATGCGTTGCGTGCAATTTGGAGCAATTTAATTGCATGAGCAAAATTTCTTGAGCAATTAAAACCTTGCATGCGTTGCATGCGATTTGGAGCAATTAAAACCTTGCAATTAAAACCTTGAGCAATTAAAATATTGCATGCGATTTTAATTGTTGTTGCGTAAGCAATTGAAACTCTTGGAGTAGTTTAATTCGCATGGAGCAGAATAATTTCCATGGAGCAGATTAATTGCTTCCTCGATTAATTGCATGAGCAATTAATTCCCTTTAGCAGATTAATTGCTCCATGAAGAAGCCTGCGCTAGCTCAAACCATGAGGGAGAGAGAGAGGAGATAAGGAGAGGAAAAATTTAGGGCTTTCTGTGATCTATTGGATTAATCATCAACTTGGTTTCATACCACCATGAGGTATATATAGGGCTACGATAGGGACCATTAGGAAGAGTTGGATCTTGGCCTACTAATGGATCCGGTCCATTAATGAGGATCCATTCCACTAAAGGGCCCTCATTGAATTACCTCACCAACCCCCATATTTACATATGAGCTCCACTTATTACAAGTCGTCAATCCCCCCGTGTTTAAAATTTCGAATGCCCGTTAATTAATTAAATTACTGACAATTTAAATTAATTAACTTCTGGATCCTTGATTAGTACCACTCGACCTCATCATCATGCCGGATCAAATCCACCTGCAGGGTTTAGCATGATGAACCTTTCGAGCTCATCAAGGGGGCATCATCAACCCGACTCACCAGGACACGGATTCCGTTAATAATCAATGACACATCATATTATTAATATTATATCCCAACTTACCGAGTCTATCGATCTAACAAAATAGATCTCGCCGATTGGTAAATTAAAGAAATAATAGTTTATAATATATGCCCGTTATTATATCGGGATTAAGGGATCGTACTTCATAATAATATCTTGAGGTCCTATCCAATTATCGAGTCAGTACAAATTGGATAACCTCGGGCCTTGGTCCTACCCAATGTACTCAAAGCACACTAGTGTAATTCTATGGTCAAGACCAACCACACCTAATTACACTACAACCATTCCGATGGGTTGTCCAATTCCATCTCGGTTGTGGGCCTCTATTTATATTAAGCAAGGAACTGATAATATGATCTTCCGTGTGACACCACACACCATGTTATCTACAATGCAAAGTAATTGGACTTCATGCATGTACTAATATAAACAGGCACCTAGTGTAGTTGTGATTCTCTTTTCAAAATAAAGATGTTCATATATATAAAAGAAGCATGTCTTTCAGTATACACATCTATCACCCCTAGGATAGCCTACGAACATGTGCACTAGATTTCAACTTATCAGTATCTTTTTTCAGCACATGTGCTGAACTACCCATAATCTGAACCTGCCTTAGACTAAGCTTTCGCTTAGTCTGCATTTCTATGGGTTTAGAGACTACTGATCTAGATAGTATCAAGCACATATACTGTTGTATCCAGAGCATATCCCCTGAACAAATCTGGCTAATCTCAGAGTGGCTTATCATTTTCCTAACCATTACCTTAAGAGACCTTTTTCCTTCCTAGTGTTGCACCGTTCTGTTGGGGCATATCAGGTGCAGTGTATTGGGACTGATTCCCAATCTCTGATAAATAAATCCTTACTACTATCCTAAGAGGTATTTGCCACTACGAACTAATCGTAATGTCGTCGTACTTTTATTTTGATGTTTCTCCGCATTAGACTTGAATTCTTTGATCTCATCAAGGGATTCAGTCTTGCGGTACATCAAGTAAATGTACTTCATCCTTTGAATAATTGTTTATAAAATAAACAAAGTATTCAAGGCTACCTTTATTCTGGATAGATTAAGGGCTTATACTTATCAGGTTGAACCAACTCCTACATGCCTTTGGCTCTATACCCCTTGGCATAGAAAAGTCTCTCGGTCTTCTTACCTTCCTAGTAAGATTCAAAGATTTAAGGAAGACTAGTCTTCCACCACCAATGAACCTAAGAGCCCATTGGATATTAACCTTTGAATCCTACTAAAGGTTAATAAGACCAAGCCTTAGAGCCTAAAGGTATGCTTGGTTCATCTAGGAAGAAACCTTTCTCTTACTTTGGTTAGATGATAAACTATTTTAACATTTATTTACATCATGGGAGCTTTTGGTTTTAAAAAGAACCAATTGCCTATCTATGCACTTTAATAGATAATTCTTCTATTCCACTTTTAACAGTAAAAGCAATAGAATATCTTATTCCAGAAACTGAACAAAGTTCTTTCCAAAAATTAAGTACATAAAAGTAATTTGTATAAAACCAAAACATTTATCATCGTATCTAAAAGACACAAATGAATAAATAAACTCCCATTGTAAAAGTCATCTCTATAGCCTATCCCATGTAGTCAGTAATCTCCTCCTTAGCTAGCCGTCGGGTTTCCTGGAACCCTTGCACAAAAATGCAGACATGATTAATGGCATCCGTATCTACTCACCAGGTACCGGTAGATATCACTGCTAAACATGTTACAACGACAAAAGAAGACAATATACCTGAATTATTACTCTGACGGCGGGGACAGTCCGCCTTCCAATGTCCAGACTACTTGCACACAAAGCACTTGCCGTTCGACTTCTTTATGCAACTCTGAGGTCCCTATAATCTTGCTACTTTTTTAGCTCCAACATGTTTCTTCTTCTTCTTTCCTTTCGGTTTAGAAGTAGAAACTTCTTGAGCAATGAAAGTCTGTGAAAGAGAAAATGCCTCTGCCGCCTCGAGTTCTGTCAGAAGTTGTGCCCACGAATATGAACGTTTGCCCATATTATAGCTTAGGCGAAACTTCTCAAAACTCTTTGGTAGAGATTGGAGGATGAGATCAACCTGAGATTCCCCATCGATTTGTGCTCTAAGGATTTCCATCCCTTTCAGCCAAGCCATCATTTTGAGAGCATGATCCCTCACGGGCATGCCCTCTACCAAGATGGTTGTTGTCAAGTTCTTCATCACCTCCTGCCTAGCGGCTCGATTGCTTTGCCCGAAGAGTTCGTCATGTTTGGATGTTTTATCACTGGTAATGGAAGAAGCTTGATTTTGATGACACTCAGTCATCTCGTCTGCTTCTAACCATTTCCTAAAATATTCAAACTCCTCTTCAGTATTAATCTCGCTAGGTTTTTTGGCACAGAACTCGACCAGATCACATTTGGGTTCCTCAGCAGTAGAGACAAAGTCCATATTTAATTCCCAATCCATATCATTATTAGTGGCATTAATTTGATTTTCTCTTTGAATTTAATCAAGTGGTCTAGATCCATTTTAAAATACCTGAGAATCACAACAATCACACACTTTACTTTTTGAAAATAAATTGACTCCTAAAAATAATAAATTTTCAAAAACAACCAACACCTCAAAACACCGAGAATTTCGCATGCCACGATGGTGTGGGCGTATACGAATTCTACATTTGTGAGAGGATGTTTTACCCATTAATTTTACTATCTTCTCATTGTTGGTGCAGGTAGCACCTAAGTCAATCCTGTGTTTTGATAATGACAAAGGGTTCAAAAGTTAAGATGTTATTGTTATCTAATGTGTTTACTAAGAGTGCAGGAAAGAAGTCCTCGGTACACTAGGCACGAAGTCTTGGTCAAGGACTGGGCACGAAGTCTTGGCAAGGGGCTGGGCACCGATGACCTACTCGGAAGATGGGCACGAAGTCCTGGTCAAGGACTGGGCACCGAAGACCTGCTCGGAAGGTGAGCACGAAGTCCTGGTCGAGGACTGGGCACGAAGACCTGGTCGAGGACTGGGCACGAAGACCTGGTCAGGTGGATCGGGCAAAACTCCAACCGGAGGAGCCGGTTGGCAAAAGGTAAACTCTCCTGAGAGGAGTAGGTGAGGACACGTTCACCTTTGAGGGAACAGTAGGCGTCGGTTCGACCTAGGGTTCCATTTGGGAAACCCGAAGTCAGAACCAAGACAACTATGGCTGTAAATATTAACTAATATTCTTGCTTTGTTAGTTTTTGGAACTAACCTTGTATGCAGGGACCAAAGGAGTGTGTTTCTACAGCTCAGAACGCCCCAAAGGAGAGGGGTAGGAAACTGGGCTAGGCGCCCGGGAGGTCCCGGGCGCCCAAGGTTAAAGGCAAAACAGCAATTAACAAGAATCACTTCGAATCCACACTGGGCTAGGCGCCCTGGAGGTCCCAGTGCCCAAGGTCATAGCCAAAGAGATAGTCGAAGCAAAATCAGCCACGAAGCCAGCAGACCAAATCAAGCTGGGTGCCCAGGAGGTCCCGGGCGCCCCTGTTAGCTCCAGAGGCCGATTCGAAGGGGATAAGCGCTGAGCGAGCTGCGGATGAAGTTTCTTCGATCGGAAGGCACGTGTCAGGCGCCCCCGACACCCACAGCGCCCCCAGGAGCACTATAAAAGGGGCTCGACCCCTAAGGCTTCAGAACACAACTTTCCAACGCCTCTAAGCTTTTTGTTCAAGCACTCTGCTCCGGCAAACTTTGATCTCGAGACTCTAGCACCGAAGACGACCCTCTGCTCCGTAGTACGATGCACACCAGGTGTCGGTAACGAAAAGAGTATTCTTTTTTTTACTGCAATATTCTTGTATCAAAATCTGTAAACCTTTGCGCGATTATAGAATTGCCCGCAATAAACGGTCAAGGACCTTGGGCCTTGGAGTAGGAGCCGACCGTGACTCCGAACCATGTAAAAATACTTGTGTTCTTTGTGTGTTTGTTTTATTTCCGCTGCATATTTTCTCTTATTCTTATCCAAAAAAAATTTCACGATATTTACCCCCCCTCTATCGTGTTTCTCGATCCAACAAGTGGTATCAGAGCGGGGTAGCTCAAATTTGGTGCAACCACCAATTTGGGAGTTTTTTGGATTTTTACGAAGTTTTTAATTTTTTTTCGATCGAATTTTTATCGTTAATCGAGGTTGGTGCAACACCACTTGATAATTTCTTTTAAATATCTTATTCCCGCATTGCTAATCCAAGACCAAGTCTTGGCACAGTTTTTTTTGTTCTTATTATTTCAGAATTTCTAAATGGTCATACAAGAGGGTTTCAGTACAGCCAGACCACCACTTTTCAGTGGGGAGGACTTCTCCTACTGGAAGAGTCGGATGGAAGTCCACCTGAAAACTCAGGTGTACATGTGGATAATAATCCAATTTGGTTTGGAAATCGCGAAAAATGCTGAAGGAGTGGCACAACCTTACACCGAATGGGACGCCACACTAAAAAGGAAGATCGAGGCTGATGCTAAATCAACCCAGACACTCCAATGCGGTCTAACTAAAGAAGAGCTGAACCAGGTGGGACCATTCAACAGTGCAAAGGAACTCTGGGGTAAGCTAATTGAATTGCACGAAGGAACCTCCGACACCCGAATCAGCAAGAGGGACCTACTGCTAAACAAGTTATACACGATCAAAATGAACAACGGCGAGTTATCAGCCCAGCTCCTCACCAAAATCCAAGAGTTGATGAACGGTCTACATACAATCGGTCACAAGGTAGAGAACCGTAACCTGATCAGGTATACCCTTAATGCTTTCCCGAGAAATATTTTGTGGGCATCTATGGTAGATGCGTAGATGCGTAGATGCGTACAAAGTTTCAAGGGATCTTTCTAAAATCAAATTAGATGAGTTATTTTCTGAACTTGAATTACATGAGCAGACTAACTGCACTTTGGCCGAGAAAGGCATTACTTTTGTTGCAGGCAAAACAGGAAAAGTGGTCAAGAAGAAGCCTCAACCTGCACCTGAGTTTGACTCAGACTCAGATTCAGAAGACAGCGAAGGAGATCGACCCAAGCATGTTCGGCTAGCCCGAGACTACTACAAGGAATTGAAGAATCAGTCCAACAGAAGAAAAGCCAGCCGATAGAAGGATGAACCAACCGAACCATCCAAGACCAAATCCAACGTAACGTGCTTCGAATGCAACAAGAAGGGACACTTCAAATCGGAGTGCCCTAATCTGAAAGAAGCCAAGAAGACAAGAAGGAAGAAGGCCCTTCAAGAAACGTGGGACGAGTCTTCATCCGAAGAAGAAGAAGAGGCCCCACAATCGAACCTGCTCACCTTGAATGCATCCGAAGACATCGACACTGGATCAGAATCGGAGCTGGACGACGGAAAGCTCACCATATCGGAAGACGGCAAAATAACTGTAAGATGTTATTCAAAAGCTGAATTAATTGCATACCTATCTAGTAACTTGGCGAAAGCCAAAATTTGAGTCGAGTCTCTCCGACAGGAAGTAAAACTCCTGAAAGTGGGAGTTGACTCTAGATCCTTAACTGAGAAGGTTTAAGAAGGAACCTCTACTCAAGTTGAAAAACCTGAGAAAGAGAACACCTCCTTGAAAACTCATGTCAAGGACCTTAGAGCAGCTTTGGAACGATTTACTTCAGGTTCCAAGGGTCTTGACATGATCCTTGGAAAATAGAAGTCCGTTCTAAATCGATCCGGGCTAGGGTATCGAACTAAGGCTAGACAAAGGTCATATTATGCTGTACTGAATCAGTCAAGACCCAAAGATCAGGCATGGGTACCCAAACATTGCCTGAACAACCAAGCTGGACCAAACCAGTATTCGATCCCCAAGGACAAGATTCATATCTTGCCTAATCATTACCGTGGCTTTAGTCCAGGGGGAGCCAACTTAAAAACCATTTTTATAGTTAAATAAACTCTTTTTCTTATTGTAAAATTGCATGATTGCTTGTTTATTTATTTTCTGCAATTTACCATGCTTAGACCTAGGACTGGTTAGATTAAGGACTAAACCGATTAACATAGTATTGGTGGAGGTGAGATGATAGTACGTTAGGGAAGCCATTTTGGCGAAACTAGCCGAAGCTACCGATCCAAGACCCAAACTAGTTAGACCAAAATCTTTCAAGGAGTAACTTGAAAATGGATTTTAAATAAAAGGCTTTGTCAAGGAAAGGATTGACGATCCAATAAGGCTACAGCCACAGAAGACCTAGTGCCTCGCCAAGACCTGGAAGCCAATTATTGAAAACCAAATTCACTTTACTATTGTCAGATTTGAATGTAACACAGATTTCAATTAATCTTAGATTCAACCATTATTTTAAAACATAATTAATTGGTTTTTTAAAATTAAGTCAATTTTTCAAAACTAATCATACTTTACTTTTATTAAAACCTATCTCACAAAAACCCATAAGTTAACGTGATTGATAACTATATACCGGGTGAGATAGTTAGGTCTTAACTTAACTCAAAATCTGGTTTCTGTAATGTGGTCAAATAAAAACATTGATTTTATAGTTAAATTAACTTGATTGTTGGTTGGTCATTAGAGTCAAACCTGATCAAAGAGTCAAACTGGCAAATGGTCAATCAACGGTCAAATCGGGCACCCGTGACCCCTTGGGTGCCCCCCTTTCTCTTCGACCAAGACAACAAAAGCTGTCAACACTACCTAGCTTACCTGGGCGCCCGTGACCTATTGGGCGCCTAGGCCTTTAAGTCAATTCGAGGCATCAAAAGCTGCCACGCATGGCAGCTGACTCCAGCGCCTGGGTCCTCACGGGCGCCCACAACGACAACGTCAACACCGAAAAAGCTACCTTTGGCAGCCTACGCCTGAGCCAGGCGCCCGATCCTTCCCGGGTGCCCGACAACCCTCTATAAAAGGCCACCGAGACTTCATTCATTTGCCACCCCAAAACAAACTCTCTTCTCTAACTCTTCTCCTCCCAAGGTGCCCGAACGACCTGCTCGTGCCCTCGAACGCTCCACTTCAACCATGCCTCCATAAATGGCTACCCGGTATCAATTTTTCATGCATTTTTAATTAATTTTTTTTAGTTATTTCGCTAAATGCATGTTCCTTGTTATTAATTTAGAAAACGTCGTGCTACTCAACCCAACCCCGGCACCGAGCGTAGCCCTGACCCTAGGTTTCCGACCCTAGAACTATTCAAAAAGTTTGCTAGGACGACTTATAAACCCATCAAGACAAGCTTCTTGAATAGGCCGTTTTTCACTCAATCCTGTCCAGTAGCTATGGACGTCATCAACTTCTATCAACTTGACCGACTTGTTTTCTGCACCCATCCTGTGAATACTACCTTATGTGCAGAGTTTTACAATAACCTAGTCAGACAAGATAACCTTAGCTATATCACCACAGTACAAGGAATGCCTTTGACTATCACGCCTTCATTGTTTAACAAATTCCTTGGACTGCGACCTTCCCAGTCCACTTTCTGCTGTTACCCTCCTAGAGATCCTCCCTTTGTTCCTCCCTACTCCCGTATTGATCTGGGCACCCTTTATTCATATTTCTATAGAACTGCCCGAAACCCCTTGGTTAGTCAGTTTCAATCAGTAGATCTTCAGGTCCAGGATTACGCTCTTTATAGAGTTCTAGTCCGTTGCATTCTTCCCTTGACCACTAGGGACGTCGCGACCATGCGACCATTCCATACCTTCCTGCTATATGCTTTGATCCATCACTTAGACATAGATATTGGACTTCACATATTTCACACCATTCTACATGCATCCAGTGTCATTACTCAGGGTCGAGTACGCACCCCTTATTGCACATCATCACCTCTCTTCTTCAACATCACGGTCGCGATATTACCGACGGAGAGATGACCTCGATGACTGAATTTGACGAGATTGGGTATAGAAACTTTTCCCTAGCAGGCATAGATGTCTCGAGTACCGGGGTTTTATCATGGAGACGTCAGCGAGCCGGAGCCCTGATTGATTCCGATGAGGAGGTAGAGGTCGATGTCGCAGATCTCGCTGCCGAGATTCGAGAGCAGATGGACAAGCTCCCACCTCCTGTTAGTGATATGAGAGAAGTGTCCTAAGGCAATCGCCTTATGATTGTAAAACATTTATTTTAAATAAATGATAATTCCTACAAAGGATTCACCACTCCTTGCGAGGAGATGTATACCCAGGCCTATCGTCGGATTGTTACTCAAAATCTCTGGCCAGAGTACATCATGTTAAGAGTGCAAGTCTCTTAAATACATGAGAGTAACTAGAAATCCAAAGGATGAGAAAGACACTACTTGGGCTAGGTGTGACGTAGTCAGCTTAGTGGGGACTGACACAAATAGACCGTGTCCTGAACCAAGTGGGTATAAGATGGTGAAGGGAATGAGGCACGATTCATTAGAGCTGCTGAAGGGTTTCAGAATAATTTCTTCTGAGGTCAAACCGTTGATCTTTCGATTAATTGGGGATCATGATATACTACTAGGTGCCACTCATGATCGTTCTATAATTAATGGGTTAATTATAGACGGCCAACATAAATCGAAAGCCTATTTAGTCACACGCAATACGAGTAATCTGAGGGATTTAAAATGAGTTAAAAATTAGATTTTCCGATCAAGAGAAATAAGTCGAATCTGAATTTATCAGAGGCGCAATGGAAGCTAAAAATGGCTAAGTCTTTTGAAGGCTTTTTGGACGAATTAAATGAGTTTAATTTGCGACGGTTCGGGTTGGTTTGGCCGGCCAAAGAGGGTGTCAAAACCCCCTTTGGTGGCCGGCCACAATAAGAAGAGAAAACCAATTAATTTTGGTTTAATTAATAAAATAAATCTAGTGTGATTTGTTTTATAAATTATGGATAAATAAATTTGTATAAAGAAATTTATATAAATAAATTTGTAGAAATTTATTCCGTTTATGGAAGTTAAAATAATCCATGAATTGGTTTATTTTAATTTTATAAAATCAATTAAGAATTGATTTTTTCATAATAAGAAAGTTTATAAATTTCTTATAAAATTTATTCCATAATTTAAAGAGAAGAAGAATTAGTTTTTATTATAAATTAGTTTATAATAAAGACTCGGTTTAAACGGAATAATTAATAAGAAAATTTATAAGATAAATTTCTTATAGCTAATTCCGTTAATTCGGTTTAGAGGGAGACTTAGCAAAGGAGTTGCTACTATATAAAGGAACCAAAGGCTAACCCTTATTCCAATCAATCAAGAGATTAATTATTCTCTCCCTCTCTCTCTTAATCTCCTCTCCTCTCCCTCTCCCTCTCTTGCTTAGGGCCGGCGCCCACCCTTGTGGTTTAGGGCCGGCGCACCCAACCAACTTCCAAGGTGAAGTTGGCGTGAGCAATCAAGGAGGAGGAGAACCCGAACACGAAGAAGAAGAAGCGGATAGCGACTCCTCTCTTCCCGGAATACGATTCCGTTACTTCGTTGGTTAGTTTTTCCATTATTTCTCTTATTCTTCTAGTTGTGCCTTCCGAGAATCTAGTAGTTCTCGTCGGCACAAAACTCGTGACTTTGTGAAGTCATCCCGAAGAGAACTCGGCGTGGACGCGAATAGAGGCGGAGCTTCCAAGGGACGCTACGGTTGGATCTCGTCCCTTACTTCAAGTTACGAGAGGTACTTGGTAAATTAGTTTACTTTTCCGCAAAGTTTTATTTTATGATTATGTCAACACACTATAAGGTTGCATGCTAGATACGAAGTTAAGATAATTTGGGAAATTATTTTATGCAAACTCTTCCGCTGCACGAAAAATTTTGAATTTTACGAACTCGTATCCTTGTCGACATGCACCCGGTCCCAACAGTGGTATCAGAGCAAGTTAGTGTTCGACTTAATCAAATAATTGTTTTGTGGAAACTTTGTCATGATCTCAATTTCGAAAAAAAATTTCAATTATGGAAACTTTCAAATTATAATAAATTTTAGATTTAGGAATTTCAAAGTTTGGAAATCCTCATGAAATTTCGCAAACGTTTGAAATTTTCTATTTTCTAAAATTTTATAATAATTTCGAAAACTTCCCATCTTTGGAAACTTTCCAATTTTGGAAATTTTTCTAATTTTAGAAAATTTTCAATTTTGGAAATATGTAAGTTTTCTTTGTACCGGAAACTTACAATTATTCTGAAAACCTATTTTTGAAATCTCACAATTTTGGGCACTTTCTTTTAAGAAAGTCTAGACAAATTCATGGACAGTTAATTGACAATTAAATTTGAATTGGTTTTTAAATTGACAACAAAATTCTTTATTTTGGATTGAGCCTCGGAGAGCCGTCCAATTTAATGTTAGTTATTGTAATTTAATTTCCCAATTTTTAATTGAAATTGTCATGTTTGATTTGGATTGAGCCTCGGGGAGCCGTCCAATTGGATTTACAACACATTACTTTTCTTTGGGTATCTGAGCCTCGGGGAGCCACCCTTAGAAAACAATTTGTTGTAATTAATTAAATCCATGAATAAAATATGTTTGAAGAGGTGATGCTCTTACATATTGTTGTCTCCAAAATTAATTAGGAAAATGGTTTCCTATAGAGTTTTCTTAAATGAGATTTTTATGAAAATAATATGTAGTTGAATTAAGGGATTTGTCTCTTAATTTAATAAGATTTGGTTTAGAGAAATCAAAGTCTTGAACATATTATATCCGAAATTAATTATGACAATTTAGGAAATTATTTCCCAAAACAATTCCTTTAATTAAGTATGAAATTGGAATTAGGAAATCCGGTTCCTAATTCAATTAATGAGACTTGATAACTTAAGTCACATACATAGTTAATTAAGGAAATTGTTAGTCATGACATAATTCTATGTCATGAATGTGCTTAGAAAAGAAAGGATGAGACCCAAAACCCCTTACAAAATATTAAGGCCAACACCTTCCATTAATATGGTTAGAATCGGAGTTTTGTTTCTCGATTGGGTTGATGGACACATCCATGCCCGACTTGAACCTCAACATGTTCAAACCATGGAATTAGTTTATGAATAATATAGTTGGAGTCAGAGGTCAATCCTTAGTTTTGGTTGTTGGACACATCCAAGCATGACTAAGCGGTTGAATGAGCACCAACCATATTAAAACTATTTCTTGATTAATGGGTCAGCCTTAAGCTTGGAGCATCGATTTGTTGTGCCACAGCCAAGGTCGATGTGAAGAGAGGTGCAGTTGGGTGCTATGTATAATGATGCATACTTGTTAATGAGTTAACAACCCAATGATTTATGCAAACATTCAACTAGTTGATAGCATAAAGTGATAGTTACATATATGTGATATGTAATCGGTATAATTACCTACCTTCATAGCTAAGAAAAACTTGATGGCCACAACCATGGTGGTTCTTACCTATGGTTGGATATCAACCTATTTGGAGATATTCCTACGATCTCCCGAATTGATAATAAGGGTTATTCAATTTGAAAAATAAATAGGATTTTAATTTATGTATATTGATACATTCTTTATCAAACTTCTCACATAATCTCAATTTGTATTTCTAGGATAATCACTTGATCATGTCTTCTCTGAATCTGCGTTCCATTTTGGACACCAATAAACTAACTGGGCTAAACTTCATGGACTGGCTTCGAAACCTGAGGATAGTCCTCAAGGCAGAGAAGCTTGCCTATGTCCTTGAAGATCAACTTCCCACCCATCCTCCAGAGGGTGCAACTCCAGAACAATTAGTGGCCTATCAGAAACATGTGACTGATTATGAACTTGCGAGTTGCATTATGCTAGCCTCTATGGTACCTGAGTTGCAAAAGCATCATGAGCATATGGATACTTATACCATCATCTTCCATCTTCATGAGTTGTTTGAAGAGCAGGCGAGATCCGAAAGGTTCGAAGTCTCCAGACTCCTCTTCACAACTAAGATGCAAGAAGGCACTTCTGCCTCGCAGTTTGTGCTAAAGATGTTGGGGTACATTGAGCGACTGAACACACTCGGTTTTTCAATGGATCATGAACTAAGTATTGACTTAATTCTGAGTTGTTTGCCCAAAAGTTATTCGCAATTTGTGATGAACTATCGGATGAACAAGCTGGAAATTACCATTCCTGAGTTAGTCAACCTGCTGAGGACTGTAGAGCCTTCTGTAAAGCAGGAACAAAAGGCAGTTCTGTTAGTTGGTTCCTCGAAGAAAGGTTCTAAGAGGAAGGCCAAAGAACAGAATAAGGGAAAGAAGAAAAAGGCTAAAAAGACTGAAAAGAAACCAAAAGGCACTTGCCATCATTGTGGCAAGGAGGGTCACTGGCGAAGAAATTGCAAGGTTTATCTTGAGTCCTTGAAGAAGAAGGCATCCGATGCTCCGTCCTCTTCAGGTATCTTCGTTATTGAATGTCACTCTATTTCCTCAAATACCTGGGTACTTGATACTGGGTGTAGCTCACATATATGTAATGACATACAGGGGCTAAGGAATAGAAGAAGACTCGTCAAGGGAGAAGCAGATTTGCGAGTTGGAAATGGAGCAAGGATTACTGCTGTTGCCATCGGAATATATTTGCTAAAGCTCCCGACTGGACGCATCTTAGAACTGGATAATTGTTATTTCGTTCCTTCGTTAATAAAGAACATTGTATCTATTTCATGTTTGAATGAAAAAGGTTATCATTTGACTTTTAGTAATAATTGTTGTTACATAACTTTAAATGGCGTTCTTTATGGGAATGGAACTTTGTGCAATGGCATCTACACGTTAGATTTATCCAGTGACGTTTTCAATATCGAAGTTAACAACAAACGTGCTCGAATAGATAATCGAATAGACTCCTACACGTGGCACTGTCGTCTTGGCCATATAAGTAAGAAACGCATGACCGAATTACACCGATGTGGAATTTGGAATCATTTGAACTCGGTTCATTTGATACATGCGAATCATGCTTAAAAGGCAAGATGACCAAATTACCCTTTCCCGGAAAAGGTAATCCAGTGGGAGAGTTGCTTGGTCTAATACATACCGATGTATGTGGACCAATGTCAACTCCTGCACAAGGAGGCTATAGCTACTTCATCACCTTTATCGATGATCACTCACGATTCGGGTATGTGTTCTTGATGAAACACAAATCTGAAGCTTTTGATAAATTCAAAGAGTTCATAAATGAAGTAGAGAAACAACTTGGCAAAAGTATTAAAATACTTCGATCCGATCGGGGTGGTGAATACTTAAGTCAAGAGTTTCAAGATTATCTAAGGGACAATAGGATATTATCCCAATGGACTCCGCCATATACACTACAGCATAATGGTGTATCTGAGAGGCGCAACCGAACCTTGATGGACATGGTTAGGTCAATGATGAATCATGCAACTCTTCCAAAATCCTTTTGGGGTTATGCACTTAAGACAGCTGTTTATTTATTAAACAGAGTCCCGACCAAGGTAGTCTCTACTACTCCAAATGAGATTTGGAATAGTAAGAAACCTCACTTAACTCACCTTAAGATATGGGGTTGTCCTGCTTATGTGAAGCGGGTTGTATTAGACAAATTGGATGCTAAGTCTGATAAATGTCTATTTATTGGATACCCTAAGGAAACGAAGGGTTACCAATTCTTTCATCCCTTGGAACAAAAGGTGTTTGTTTCAAGGCATGCTGTATTTCTAGAAAAAGAATTTCTTTTACAAGAAAACAGTGGAGTGGCATTGAACTTGATGAAGTTCAAGAAACTCCAATAGACATTACAGAGACACCGAGTCTAGGCCCACAACCGATAATTCATAATGATGAGCTATCAGTTGAACCTAAAACTACACCACCTCTTCGTAGGTCTGATAGGACACGCAACATTCCAGAGAGATACGGATTTCTCGTAAGTGAATCGAACGACGTGTTACTCATTGGCGATGACGAACCTATCAGTTATGAAGATGTTCTGAAAAGTTCAGAAAGGGACAAATGGCTTGAAGCCATGAAGTCGGAAATGGATTCCATGTACGAAAATCAAGTATGGGACTTGGTTAACCCACCTGAAGGGATTAAACCCATAGGGTGCAAGTGGGTTTTCAAGAAGAAAACCGACATGGAAGGTAATGTTGTTACCTTTAAGGCTAGATTAGTGGCAAAAGGATATCGTCAAAAACAAGGAATTGATTATGACGAAACCTATTCGCCAGTAGCTATGCTTAAATCCATTCGGATGCTCCTAGCCATAGCAGCTCATTATGATTATGAGATTTGGCAAATGGATGTGAAAACAGCTTTCCTTAATGGAAACCTGCTTGAGGATGTATACATGATACAACCTGAAGGTTTCACATCGGTTGATAAAACCAAAGTATGCAAGCTTCGACAATCCATATATGGACTGAAGCAAGCATCTAGGAGCTGGAACATCCATTTTGATGAGACAATCAAAGAGTTTGATTTCTCACAAAATCCTGACGAACCTTGTGTGTACAAGAAGGTTAGTGGGAGTGCAGTCGTATTCCTAGTATTATATGTTGATGACATCTTACTTATAGGAAACGATATATCAGTTTACAGACAGTTAAAATTTGGTTGTCCAAAACTTTCTCCATGAAAGACCTGGGAGAAGCAACCTATATCCTTGGGATTAGAATCTATAGAGATAGATCAAAACGGTTGCTTGGTCTTTCGCAGTCTACATATATAGACCGAGTGCTAAAAAGGTTTAGCATGTCGGAATCCAAGAAAGGTTACCTTCCCATCAGGCATGGGATCAACCTTTCAAAGTCTATGTGTCCGCGCACAGAAGACGAGAGGATTTGCATGAATAAGATTCCTATGCATCCGCGATAGGATCTATCATGTATGCTATGTTATGTACTAGGCCGATGTATCGTATGCTTGAGCGTCACAAGCAGATACCAGTCGGATCCAGGAATGGATCATTGGGCGGCTGTAAGACAATCCTTAAGTACTTAAGAAGAACTAAGGATGTGTTCCTAATATATGGAGAAGGAGATATGGTAATACGTGGGTATACAGATGCCAGTTTCCAGACAGATAAGGATGACTCCAAATCTCAGTCTGGATACGTATTTACTTTGAATGGAGGCGCAGTAAGTTGGAAAAGTTCCAAACAAGACACCGTAGCGGATTATACCACGGAAGCAGTTGGATCAAGAAGTTTGTCTCCGAACTTGGTGTGGTTCCAACCATTAATGAAGCAGTGCCGGTTTACTGCGACAACAATGGAGCTATTGCACAAGCAAAGGAACCAAGGTCTCATCAGCGATCCAAACACGTGCTTCGCCGCTATCATCTGATCAGAGAGATTATAAGTAGGAATGACATACAAATTGAGAAAATTCCCACTGAAAGGAATTTAGCGGATCCTTTAACTAAGGCCTTGCCTCAAAACAAGTTTGAGGGTCATGTTAGAGCTGTGGTATTGGATACCGTAGCGATTGGCATTAGGCCAAGTGGGAGTTTGTTAGTGATATGAGAGAAGTGTCCTAAGGCAATCGCCTTATGATTGTAAAACATTTATTTAATAAATGATAATTCACTATTTGAGTATACATGTTGTGTATTTGATTGGGATCTTAAACTCATCTACTGAATGTCCGCAATACAACTCACAGCATAAGAGAATTTGTGATGGGATCACAACTAGTGATTATCTCTAATGTGCAAATGTGAAGTATTGAAAATATCCCTAGTCGATGAATTGATAAAAATGGACACTATCAATTCTGTTGAGACTAGCATGGGTTATTCTCTAATCAGCTGATTCTCACTGGCTGGTGACATTGGGATGTCCGGAGATAAACATGGATGCTAGTTAAGGGAACTAGTTCATTGGAGTGACTAGCTGTAAGACTTCATATGGTATCTATATAGATATGTCAATGAAGTTCTTAATGCGCTTAAGTGCGATGTTCCTTTGACTTGGGTGTTCAAGTCATCTTGGTCATGGAGACTTATACTTTAACATCTTAAGCAAGCATCTCCAAGGAGGTGTGGACCCAGGATGATTGGGTTAAGCCGAAGTGCCCGAAGATGTTTGAACAGCCTACAAAGGATTCACCACTCCTTGCGAGGAGATGTATACCCAGGCCTATCGTCGGATTGTTACTCAAAACTCTGCCAGAGTACATCATGTTAAGAGTGCAGTCTCTTAAATACATGAGAGTAATTAGAAATCCAAAGGACGAGAAACACTACTTGGGCTAGGTGTGACGTAGTCAGCTAGTGGGGACTGACACAAAAGACCATGTCCTGAACCAAGTGGGTATAAGATGGTGAAGGGAATGAGGCACGATTCATTAGAGCTGCTGAAGGGTTTCAGAATAATCTTCTGAGGTCAACCGTTGATCTTTCGATTAATTGGGGATCATGATGTACTACTAGGTGCCACTCATGATCGTTCTTATTAATGGTTAATTATAGACGGCCAACATAAATCGAAAGCCTATTTAGTCACACCACAATACGAGTAATTCGAGGGATTTAAAACGAGTTGAAAATTATATTTTCCGATCAAGAGAAATAAGTCGAATCTGAATTATCAGAGGCGCAATGGAAGCTAAAAATGGCTAAGTCTTTTGAAGGCTTTTTGGACGAATTAAATGAGTTTAATTGCGGCGGTTCGGTTGGTTTGGCCCGGCCAAAGAGGGTGTCCAAAACTCCCTTTGGTGGCCGCCACAAAAAGAGGAGAAACCAATTAATTTGGTTAATTAATAAAATAAATCTAGTGTGATTTGTTTTATAAATTATGACAAATAAATTTGTATAAAGAAATTTATATAAATAAATTTGTAGAAATTTATTCTTTATGGAAGTTAAAATAATCCATGAATTGTTTATTTTAATTTTATAAAATCAATTAAGAATTGATTTTTTCATAATAAGAAAGTTTATAAATTCTTATAAAATTTATTCCATAATTTAAAGAGAAAGAATTAGTTTTTATTATAAATTAGTTTATAATAAAGACTCGGTTTAAACGGAATAATTAATAGAAAAATTTATAAGAAAATTCTTATAAACTAATTCCGTTAATTCGGTTAGAGGAGACTTAGCAAAGGAGTTGCTACTATATAAAGGAACCAAAGGCAACCCTTATTCCATCAATCAAGAGATTAATTATTCTCTCCCTCTCTCTCTTAATCTCCTCTCCTCTCCCCTCTCCCTCTCTTGCTAGGGCGCGCCACCCTTGTCTCTTAGGGCCGGCGCACCCAACCAATTCCAAGGTGAGTTGCGTGAGCAATCAAGAAGAGGAGAACCCTGAAACGAGAAGAAGAAGAAGCGGATAGCGACTCCTCTCTTCTCGGAACGATTCCGTTATTCGTTGGTTATTCCATTATTTTTCTCTATTCTTCTAGTTGTGCCTTCCGAGAATCTAGTA
>JAGFNQ010008863.1:0-14466 GCA_024364735.1 Boesenbergia rotunda | reverse complement strand
AAGTCAAACCT
The DNA here is from genome assembly GCA_024364735.1 of Boesenbergia rotunda. NCBI lineage: Eukaryota > Viridiplantae > Streptophyta > Magnoliopsida > Zingiberales > Zingiberaceae > Boesenbergia > Boesenbergia rotunda. The sequence continues at coordinate 14,455 of JAGFNQ010008863.1, read as the reverse complement.
GTGTTTTGATAATGGCAACAGAGGTCAAAAGTTAAGTCTTACTTGTTGTCTAACAAGTTACTCTAGTGTACAGGAAAAGCCCTAGCGAAGGACTGCTAGGCACTGGCGAAGGAATGCCAGGACAAAAAGCTCTAGCAAAGGACTGCTAGGCACTGGCGAAGGAATGCCAGGACAAAAAGCCTCTAGCAAAGGACTGCTAGGCACTGGCGAAGGAATGCCAGAGTCAAAAGCCCTAGCGAAGGAATGCTAGGCACCTGGCGAAGGAATGCCAGGGTAAAAAGCCCTAGCGAAGGACTGCTAGGCACCGGGCGAAGGACAGCTCGGCATCCAAGCCCTGGCAAAGGACCGCCAGGCAAATGTCCAACCAAAGGAGCGGTTGGCATCAGGTAAATTCTCCCGAGAGGAGTAGGTGAGGACGCTTCCCCCTCGAGGGAACAGTAGGCGTCGGTTCGACCTAGGGCTCCATTTTGGAGACCAAAGTCAGAACCAAGACAGCTAAAGCTGTATAAACTAATTGTTTTATTATGTTTTGGACTAACCCTGGATGCAGGACCGAAGGAACGTGTGTCTGCAACTCAGAAAGCCTCAAAGGAGTGAGGCAGCAGCTGAGCAGGGCGCCCTGAGTGTCCAGGGCGCCCCCAAGGTGAACCAGAACCAAGTGAAGCAAAAAGGGCTTCGGCTGCTTACTGGGCAGGGCGCCCTCAGCAGCCAAGGCGCCCTCAGTAGCCAGGGCGCCCTCAGCAGCCAAGGCGCCCCGCGCCCAAGCCCGCGAAGCGTCACCCTTATCCAGCCGTGTATTTTGCGTGGATGAAGTCAAGCAAGGCGCACTCTGCGACCAGGGCGCCCCCAGAGTCAAAGTTATCCCTATTCGGATGGGATAACGTTTGACCGAGCTAAATCCGGATCGGCTGACACGTGGCAGGGCGCCCCCGACGTCCAGGGCGCCCTGGAGTGCTATAAATAGCACCCAACGCCCAAGCCTTCAACAACAACTTCGTACCAAAGCTTCCACGCTCTTCTGTGCTCACGCCTTGCTCCGGAAACTGCCCAACTCGAGCGACGACGTCCCGCTGCTCCGGAACGTCAACCTACAACCGGACGTCGGTAAAAGAAGAGATTTTTTTTATTAAAAGTTTATGGTGCTATATTTGTAAATCTATTTTTGTAAACTGAATTTGCGTTCATATAGAATTGCCCAAAGTAAACGATCAACGATCGTGGGCCTTGGAGTAGGAGTCGACCTAGGCTCCGAACCAAGTAAAAAATACTGTGTTCACGTGTTTTAATTTCTTTCCGCTGTGCAAATTGCTCTCTCCATAAATTAGAAAAGTTTACCGATATTCACCCCCCTCTATCGGCTCTATCGATCCAACAAATGGTATCAGAGCGGGGAAGTTCAAACTTGGTGCAACCACCAGTTTGAAAATTTCTTTTCGGATTTTCTTTATTATTTTCGATTTTTTAAAAAAAAAATATTTTTTTTCGTTCGTATTTTTTTTCGTTAATCGAGGTTGGTGCAACACCCCTCGATATTTTATTTCCCTTATCCAGCACTACTAATCCAAGACCTAGTCTTGAAAAATTTGTTTGTCTGTTCGTTTTTCTGTTACAGATTAAAATGGCCATGCAAGAAGGATTCAGCACCGCCAGACCTCCACTTTTCAGTGGAGAAGACTTTTCTTACTGGAAAAGTCGTATGGAGGTCCACCTGAAAACTCAGGTGGATATGTGGATCATCATCCAGTCCGGTCTGGAGATCCCCAAAGACGCCGAAGGACAACCACAAAGCTACTCGGAGTGGGACAACACCCTAAAACGTAAAATAGAAGCCGATGCAAAAGCAACACAAACCCTACAATGCGGGCTGACAAAGGAAGAGTTGAATCGAGTAGGCCCCTTCAGCAGTGCCAAAGAGCTATGGGCAAAGTTGATTGAGCTACACGAAGGAACGTCAGACACCAGGATCAGCAAGAGGGATCTGCTCCTGAACAAATTGTACACTATCAAGATGGCCGACAACGAAACAGCAGCCCAACTCCACGCACGCATCCAAGAATAAATGAACGGTCTCCACACGATAGGTCACAAGGTCGAAAACCGTGACCTAATTAGGTATGCCCTAAACGCTTTCCCTAGAAATACCTTGTGGGCATCTATGGTAGATGCATACAAGGTTTCAAGGGATCTCTCCAAAATTAAATTAGATGAATTATTTTCTATGTTAGAACTTCATGAGCAGACTAACTGCAATATGGCCAAGAAGAGTATTGCCTTTTTTGCAGGAAAAACTGGAAAATCAACAAAAAAGAAACCTCAAACTCAACCCGAGCCCAACTCTGATTCAGACGAAGAAGATGAAGAAGGAGACCAATCTGTGCTGGTCCGATTGGCCCGAAGCTACTACAAAAAATTGAAAAATCAATCCAACACATGGAGGACAAGCCGAAGAAAGGAAGAACCAGCTGAACCATCAAATGACAAACACAAGCCCAACGTAACCTGCTACGAGTGCAAGAAGAAGGGCCACTACAAGACAGAATGTCCAAATCTGAAGGAGTCCATGAAGACAAGAAGGAAAAAGGCACTCCAAGCAACCTGGGACGAATCATCCTCAGAAGAAGAAGAGGAAGCACCCCAGTCAAACCTACTAGCCCTGACCGCCTCAGAAAAAGTCGAGACTGAGTCAGAATCAGAACAGGACAATAGCGAGCTAACTTTCACAGAGGACGGTGAAATCAAGGTAACTGGTTTTAATAGATGTCAATTAACTGAATTAATTTCGTTTCTTTCTCGAGATTTGGCAAAAGCCAAACTCCGAGTCGAGTCCCTCTGACAGGAAGTAAAACTCCTGAAAGAGGGAGCTGACTCTAAACCCTTAACCGAGAAAGTTCAGGAAGGAACTCCTACTCAAGTTGAAAAACTTGAAAAGGAATACTCCTCCCTGAAAACTCAGGTTAAGGATCTTAGATCAGCCTTAGAACGATTTACTTCTGGTTCCAAAAATCTTGACATGATTCTTGGGAAACAGAAGTCCGTTCTAAATCGATCCGGACTTGGCTACCGAACCAAATCCCGACAAAGATCATATTTGGCTGTACTGAATCAGTCCAGAGGAAAAATTCAGGCATGGGTACCTAAACTGTGCCTGAACCAACCAACTGGATCAAATCAGTATTGGATCCCCAAGGACAAGATTCACATCTTGCCTAACCATCACCGTGGCTTTAGTCCAGGGGGAGCCAAACTGAAAACAATATTAATAGTTCATTAAAATTTAATTTTTTTATTGCAAATTATTTGATTGATTGTTTATTTAAAATTTCTGCAATTTACCATGCTTAAAATTAGAAATGGTTAGTATAAGGACTGAACACACTTAACTGAAACTTGACAACATAGTATTGGGTGGAGGTGAGATGATAGTACGTTAGGGAAGCCAATTTGGCGGAACTAGCCGAAGCTACCGATCCAAGACCCAAACTAGTTAGACAAGAAATTTTTTAAAGAATAATTTTGAAAATGAAATTTCATTAAAAGGCTTTGTCAAGGAAAGGGTGGATGATCCCATAAGGCTACGGCCAAAGAAGGCCTAGTGCCTCGCCAAGACCTGGAAGCCAATTTTTGAAATTCAAATTCAAATTAATTTTTGTCAAATTCGAATCTAACACAAAAATTCAGTTATTTGTAGATTTAAACTTCGTTTAAAAAATTTAATTGTTTTCAAAATTAAGTTTTTCAAAAATTTAATCGTCTTCAAAATTAATTAAGTTTTCAAAATTTAATTATTTTTAAAATAAACTTTCAACTTTCAAAACTATCAAAACCTATCTCACAAAACCTATAAGGTTAACGTGATTGAAAACCCTAGATTTGGGTGAGACAGTAAAATTAAGACTCAATTATGATACCTGTGTTACAGTAAAATTCTATATTTCAAACCACGGTCAATATAGTCAAACCACGGTCAATATAGTCAAACCATGATCAACATAGTCAAACTACGGTCAATATAGTCAAACCATGATCAACATAGTCAAACTACGGTCAATATAGTCAAACCATGATCAACATAGTCAAACCACGGTCAAAATAGACAAACCATGGTCAATATAGTCAAACCAGGTCAAATCTGGTCAAATGCACTTCCTTAGAGTCAAAAGCTAGTCCTTAGGGCGCCCAAACCCGTGAGGGCGCCCCAAGGCTGGTCAAAAAGCTCCTCTACCACTGCACGCTGATCAAGGCACCCTGGAGCTTCAGGGCGCCTTCGTATACCTCTTAATTGGTCAAAATCTGCCAAAAGACAGCTGCAGCTGTGTTTAGGGCGCCCTCGTCAGGCGGGGCGCCCTCCCACAGTCCTTCAACTGCAGAAAGCTGCCGAAAAGTGATCACAGGCCTGGTCAAGGCACCCTCACCGTTCAGGGCGCCCTCGCCAGTCAGGGCGCCCTCCCGAGAAAGGGCGCCCGAAACTGCCTATAAAAAGGGGCTCCCTTCCCCTTCTTCTCTTCACACTCAAAACACTTCTCCTCCTCAACTTTCTACCTTCCAAGAGATCTTGCAACCCTCTCAAGCTCTCAAGCCCTCATCTTCAACAATGCCTCCCCGATCAAACCGGTATAATTTATTTTTTTGTTAATTTCTTTTCAATTTTTCCTTAAATGCATACTTTCTTTAAGTATACATTCTTTCTCTTAGAAGACGCCGACCTAATCAGGCAGAACCCGGTACTCAACCTAGTCCTGATCCTAGGTTTCCCAATTTAGAATTGTGTAATAAGTTCTCTCGTACCACCTATAAACATATCAAGACAAGTTACTTGAATAGGCTATTCTTCACCCAATCCTGTCCCCTAGCTATGAACGTCATAAACCACTACCAACTCGACAATCTCGTATTCTGCACCCACCCAATCAATACTTCCTTATGTGTAGAATTTTACAATAATATCATTAGACAGGATAATCTCATGTTCTCCACCATGGTTCAAGGTATTCCCCTAACTATCACACCAACATTACTGAACCGATTTCTAGGACTACGACCCTCGCAGTCCACCTTCTGTTGTTATCCTCCTAGGGAGCCTCCCTTTGATGCTCCCTATTCTCACATCACCTTAGATACATTACACTCATATTTCTTTAGGCAACCAGTGGCCAGACGATTTCAGTCAGTCGACTTAGAGGTCCAGGACTACGCCCTATATAGGGTCTTAGTCCGATGTATTCTGCCATTATCCACCAGGGACGTCACCACTATGCGACCATTCCATACCTTTCTTCTGTACGCCCTGATTCACCAGCTAGATATTGATATAGGACTTCATATGTTTCACACTATCCTACACGCATCCAGTGTGACCACGCAAGGGCGGGTACGCACACCCTATTGCCACATTATCACGTCCCTATTACATTACCATGGTAGGAACATTACCGAGGGAGAAATGGCCGATCTGACCGACTACGATGAAATAGGCTATAGAAACTTCGCCCTAGCAGGTATAGAGGTGTCCGGTACCGGGGTCTTGTCCTGGAGACGTCAGAGAGCAGCTCCTCCGATTGATTCAGACGAGGAGGTTGAGGTCGACGTCGGAGATCTAGCAGCAGCAGCCCGAGCGCACATCGATGAGCCCGCTCCACCGACACTCCACGATCGAGTGGCTCAGCTAGAGACACATGTTCAGAGCCTCCGAGAGGAAGTGGAGGCCAATCACGCCGAAAACATAGAGAAAAATTTGGGCTACTACAACAGTTACATGAGCGCCCTTCGAGCCGAGAGGGAGGCCAGAGAGGCAGAATATCACGAGATGATGACCCTATTTCGATCCTGGCAGCCAGGCCCCTCTGATCATCCCGGTCCCTCATCTTAGATCTACTTAGTATTGTACCAGTATTTGACTGCCCCTACTCAGTAAGGTTGACTTATGGTTGACTATTTGACTATGTTGAACCTTGAGTACCTGCTTTATTATCTATTGACCAGTTTATAAGTATTTTTTTTTGTGCTCTGTACAATAGAGAAACTCAATTTTTTTACTGCTCTACTTGTTTTTTTTAAATTGTTTCTAAAAATAGAATTTGAAAAACTATTTTACTTAATTTCAAAATCAGTTTTCACTTTCGACTTAGTTTTATTTTTTCAAAACTACCCCTTTTCAAAACTAGGGCTTTTTCGAAAATGGACTTAGCCTAGGCCCTAACTCTAGAACTTCATGCAACTATAGACTTAGAAGCCAGCATCTCACAAGCATCTTAGGGTACTTTTGATTGATAACCTAGAAAGGGTTGAGATGCTTAGGTCTTTGCCTTAATTCAAGATGCTTTAAGTCAGTGCATCTGCAGTAATTGGGGCACTAAATACAACTTACACAGCAATCAAGTTAAGTGTCAAGTTTAGAAAATCTAACTTGAACAGAAACACTTAACTTGACTAACCCTAGCGAAAACTACTGCTTATAACAGTTAGTAAGTAGCTAAATGGGTTAGACAGGTCCCTACAAGAAAAAGTTAACTGATTTGGTCTAAGTCTTGATTCAGTACAGCAAAATCATGTTTTTTTTGCAATTTAATATCTATCTGCTTTTTGATATATGGCAAAGGGGGAGAAATAGGAAAAGAGAGAAGTAAAATTTTTTTCTCAAAATTCCTTCTCAAAATATTTTTCAAAAAGTTATTTTTTTCTCAGTAAAAGTTTTTCTCTCAAAATTCCTTCTCAAAATATTTTTCAAAAAGTTAGCTACTGTTCAAAGCTTTTTCAAAACCCTTCTAGAAATACTTAAGTCTTTAAGCTTAAAATTTTTTCAAAAATCTTATAAGAACTTTAAGCTTAGAATTTTTCAAAAATCTTATAAGTACTTTAAGCTTAGAATTTTTCAAAAATCTTATAAGTACTTTAAGCTTAAAATTTTTCAAAAATCTTATAAGTACTTTAAGCTTAGAATTTTTCAAAAATCTTATAAGTACTTTAAGCTTAGAATTTTTTAAAAATCTTATAAGCTTAAAATTTTCAAAAATCTTATAAGTACTTCAAGCTTAAACATTTCAAAACCTTTATAAGCTCAAGTTTTTCAAAACTTCCTAAGTAACTTAAAGTTTATAACCCCACGAATTGTTGAGGGGGAGATTCCTTCCAGGGTGAGGGAACAAAAGTTAAAACTTTTTCATGTTTTGATTAAACTTAACTTTTTAAACTAAGGTTGCCATAAATCAAAAAGGGGGAGATTGTTGGTGCAGAATGCACCAAAGTCAAACCTGTGTTTTGATAATGGCAACAGAGGTCAAAAGTTAAGTCTTACTTGTTGTCTAACAAGTTACTCTAGTGTACAGGAAAAGCCATAGCGAAGGACTGCTAGGCACTGGCGAAGGAATGCCAGGGCAAAAAGCCCTAGCAAAGGACTGCTAGGCACAGGCGAAGGAATGCCAGAGTCAAAAGCCCTAGCGAAGGAATGCTAGGCACCTGGCGAAGGAATGCCAGGGTAAAAAGCCCTAGCGAAGGACTGCTAGGCACCGGGCGAAGGATAGCTCGGCATCCAAGCCCTAGCAAAGGACCGCCAGGCAAAAGTCCAACCAAAGGAGTGGTTGGCATCAGGTAAATTCTCTCGAGAGGAGTAGGTGAGGACGCATTCCCCGTCGAGGGAACAGTAGGCGTTGGTTCGACCTAGGGCTCCATTTTGGAGACCAAAGTCAGAACCAAGACAGCTAAGGCTGTATAAACTAATTGTTTTATTGTGTTTTGGACTAACCCTGGATGCAGGACCGAAGGAACGTGTGTCTGCAACTCAGAGAGCCTCAAAGGAGTGAGGCAGCAGCTGAGCAGGGCGCCCTGAGTGTCCAGGGTGCCCCCAAGGTGAACCAGAACCAAGTGAAGCAAAAAGGGCTTCGGCTGCTTACTGGGCAGGGTGCCCTCAGCAGCCAGGGCGCCCTCAGCAGCCAGGGCACCCTCAGTAGCCAGGGCGCCCTCAGCAGCCAAGGCGCCCCGCGCCCAAGCCCGCGAAGCGTCACCCTTATCCAGCCGAGTATTTTGCACGGATGAAGTCAAGCAAGGCGCCCTCTGCGACCAGGGCGCCCCCAGAGTCAAAGTTATCCCTATTCGGATGGGATAACATTTGACCGAGCTAAATTCGGATCGGCTAACACGTGGCAAGGCGCCCCCGACGTCCAGGGCACCCCGGAGTGCTATAAATAGCACCCAACGCCCAAGCCTTCAACAACAACTTCGTACCAAAGCTTCCACGCTCTTCTGTGCTCACGCTGTTGGGACCGGGTGCATGTCGACAAGGATACGAGTTCGTAAAATTTAAAATTTTTACGTGCAGCGGAAGAGTTTGCATAAAATAATTTCCTAAATTATTTTAACTTCGTATCTAGCATGCAACCTTATAGTGTATCGACATAATCATGAAATAAAAGTTTGCGGAAAAGTAAACTAATTTACATTTATACCTCGCGTAACTTGAAGAAAGGGACGAGATCCAACCGTAGCGTCCCTTGGAAGCTTCGCCTCTATTCGCGTCCACGCCGAGTTCTCCTCGGGATGACTTCGCAAAGTCACGAGTTTTGTGCCGACGAGAACTACTAGATTCTCGGAAGGCACAACTAGAAAGTTAAGAGAAAAATTAGGAAAACTAACCAACAAGAAGTGACGGAATCGAATTCCGAGAGGAGAGGAGTCGCTATCCGCTTCTTCTTCTTCTTGTTGTGGTTCTTCTTCTTCGTATAGCTCACGGCTACCCTAGGATGCGCCGGCCCTAGGGTGTGAGAGGGAGGCGCCGGCCCTAAGCAAGAGGAAGGGCGCCGGCCCTAATGGGAAGGAGAAGAGGAGGAGGAGAGAAGAGAAGAGAGAGAGGGAGAGAATAATTAATCTCTTAATTATTTTCGTTGGAATTAAGGGCTAGCCTTTGGTTCCTTTATATAGTAGCAACTCCTTTGCTAAGTCTCCCTTTAAACCGAATTAACGGAATTAGTTATAAGAAATTTATCTTATAAATTTTCTTATTGCTTATTCCTTTTAAGCCTAGTCTTATTATAAACAATTTATAATAAAACAAATTAGTTATCATAAGAGATTTATCCTATAAATTCTCTTATGAATTTTATTATAACTAACTTTATAATAAAACTAATTATTTATCATAAGAAATTTATCCTATAAATTCTTATGAATTAATTCCGTTTAAACCAAGTCTTTATTATAAACTAATTTATAATAAAAACTAATTCTTCTTCTCTTTAAATTATAGAATAAATTTTATAAGAAATTTATAAACTTTCTTATTATGGAAAAATCAATTCATAATTGATTTTATAAAATTAAAATAAATCCAATTCATGGATTATTTTAATCTTCCATAAAAGAATAAATTTCTATAAATTTTATTTATATAAATTTCTTTATACAAATTTATTTATCCATAATTTATAAAATAAATCGTACTAGATTTATTTAATTAATTAAACCAATTAAATTGGTTTATTCTCCTCTATTTGGCCGGCCACCAAAGAGGGTTTAACACCCTCTTTGGCCGGCCAAAACCAACCCGAACCGTCGCGAATTAAACTCATTTAATTCGCCCAAAAAGCCTTCAAAAGACTTAGCCATTTTTAGCTTCCATTGCGCCTCTGACTAACTCAGATTCGACTTATTTCTCTTGTCGGAAAATCTAATTTTCAACTCGTTTTAAATCCCTCGGATTACTCGTAGTGCGTGTGACTAAATAGGCTTTCGATTTATGTTGGCCGTCTATAATCAACAAATTATAGAACGATCATGAGTGGCACCTAGTAGTACATCATGATCCCCAATTAATCGAAAGATCAACGGTTTGACCTCAGAAGAAATTATTCTGAAACCCTTCAGCAGCTCTAATGAATCGTGCCCCATTCCCTTCACCACCTTATACCCACTTGGTTCAAGACACGGTCTATGGTGTCAGTCCCCACTAGGGTAACTACGTCACACCTAGCCCAAGTAATGTCTTATTCGTCCTTTGGATTTCTAATTACTCTCATGTATTTTAGAGACTCTCACTCTAAACATGATATGCTCTGGCCAGAGGCTTTGAGTAACAATCCGACGATAGGCCTGGGTATACATCTCCTCGCAAGGAGTGGTGAATCCTTTGTAGGCTGTTCAAACATCTTCGGGCACTTCGGCTTATACCCGATCATCCTGGGTCCACACCTCCTTGGAGATGCTTGCTTAAGATGTCAAAGTATAAGTCTCCATGACCAAGATGACTTGAACACCGTAAGTCAAAGGAACATCGCACTTAAGCCGCAGTAAGATCTTCATTGACATATCTACATGTAGATTCCCATATGAAGTCTTACAGCTAGTCACTCCAATGAACTAGTTCCCTTAACTAGCATCCATGTTTATCTCCGGACATCCCAATGTCACCAGCCAGTGAGAATCAGCTGATTAGATAATAACCCATGCTAGTCTCAACAGAATTGATAGTGTCCGTTTTTATCAATTCATCGACTAGGGATATTTTCAATACTTCACATTTGCGCATTTAGAGATAATCACTAGTTGTGATCTCATCACAAATTCTCTTATGCTGTGAGTTGTATTGCGGACATTCAGTAGATGAGTTTAAGATCCCAATCAAATACACAAGCATGTATACTCAAATAGTGAATTATCATTTATTAATATAAATGTTTTACAATCATAAGGCGATTGCCTTAGGACACTTCTCTCATATCACTAACACACGCCTTACTCCGGAAACTGCCCAACTCGAGCGACGACGTCCCGCTGCTCCGGAAAGTCAACCTACAACCGGACGTCGGTAAAAGAAGAGATTTTTTTAATTAAAAGTTTATGGTGCTATACTTGTAAATCTATTTTTATAAACTGAATTTGCGTTCATATAGAATTGCCCAAAGTAAACGATCAACGATCGTGGGCCTTGGAGTAGGAGTCGACCTAGGCTCCGAACCAAGTAAAAAATACTGTGTTCGCGTGTTTTAATTTCTTTCCGCTGTGCAAATTGCTCTCTCTATAAATTCGAAAAGTTTACCGATATTCACCCCCCACCCCTCTATCGGCTCTATCGATCCAACATGATGACAAGCATGTTTTAAGTCATGCTTCATGTAACCAAGTTATGACATGTTTAAATATGCCATGAATGTCTTATGAATGATGAAGCATATAAAGTATTTTACTTTATGAATGGGGCTTGTACCGAACTGAAGTATGGGTCCAAGGGATGGCCACCTTAAGAACGCCCCGGTTCTGGACTACCGAAGCTGTCCACGGTTCTGGCACTACCGAAGCTGTGCAACAGGGATGGGCACCTTAAGAACGCCCCGGTTCAAGGACTACCGACTATGCTGTCCTTACCCTAGTAGGTCGAGGCTAGCTACCTTGTATTTACTTAGGGATGTGCACCATGATGTATGTATGTGGTACAAGCCGGGGACCCCAACAATGTGATGATTATGTTTAAGTATTTAAAAAAGAAAGTATGTTTTTAAAAGTTAAGCATCCTTATATATATATACATATGCATTCCATCCATGCATTCATCCAAGTTATGCATTATACCATGATAATGATGTTTATGCTTATGCTTCATGTTAAGAAATGTGTATGATAGTAAATGTTTTATGTCATGATTATGTTAAGAAGATGTCCATATGCTATGATGGAAAACATGCTTATGTTATGTCATATAGGATGGTTTATACCTTATGATTATGTCTATACCATGTTCCATGCCATGTTTATACCATGTCTAATTATGATTTATGCTTATGATCATGTCTATTTATGGTTATGTTTATACCATGTTCCATGCCATGTTAAGAACGTCTAGTTATGATTATGTTTATGCCATGCTTTATGCCATGATAGAAATGTTTAATTATGTTATGATTATGCTATGTATCATGTCATGTTAAGTTTAAGTAGGGTTATGTTTATGCTTCATGTTTATGATTAAATGATGATCATGTTTCATATGCTTATGAATAATGACGAACGGTTTTAGTGAGTAGGAAAGAGTCTTACTAAGCCGGTGTGCTTATAGTCTTCTTTCCTTATACCGCAGATCATGTAAGGGGACAGTGAGGAAGCAGTAGGAGGGCAAGAACAAATGTGTGTGATAGTGACTTGGCCTTGGAAATCATATGTTTACCGTTTATGGTAGAACTTTACTTTTGACATCTCTATGCTTGAATAATGACTCATGGAACTTCATGATATGTTGTTAAGCATGATATGATAAGATGTTTAAGTATGAAGTCAATATGCCAAGTTTCCATGTCACTATGTTAAGAATGGTAATAGGGGGCGTGTAAGTGTATAGTTAAAGTTATTCCGCTGCAGTATGATGTACATGCCCTAAGTATGTTAGCGTAACACCGCTTTAGGAAAAAAAAAAGCGGGCGTTACAATGGGATCAACCTTTCAAAGTCTATGTGTCCTCACACAGAAGACGAGAGGATTTGCATGAATAAGATTCCTTATGCATCCGCGATAGGATCTATCATATATGCTATGTTGTGTACTAGGCCCGATGTATCGTATGCTCTGAGCGTCACGAGCAGATACCAGTCTGATCCAGGAATGGATCATTGGGCGGCTGTCAAGGCAATCCTTAAGTACTTAAGAAGAACTAAGGATGTGTTCCTAATATATGTTGGGACCGGGTGCATGTCGACAAGGATACGAGTTCGTAAAATTTTAAATTTTTACGTGCAGCGGAAGAATTTGCATAAAATAATTTCCTAAATTATTTTAACTTCGTATCTAGCATGCAATCTTATGGTGTGTTGACATAATCATAAAATAAAACTTTGCGGAAAAGTAAACTAATTTACCAAGTACCTCGCGTAACTCGAAGTAAGGGACGAGATCCAACCGTAGCGTCCCTTGGAAGCTCCGCCTCTATTCGCGTCCACGCCGAGTTCTCTTCGGGATGACTTCGCAAAGTCACGAGTTTTGTGCCGACGAGAACTACTAGATTCTCCGAAGGCACAACTAGAAAAACAAGAGAAGAAATAGGAAAGAGTGGAAACTAACCAACAAAGAAACGGAATCGAATTCCGAGAAGAGAGGAGTCGCTATCCGCTTCTTCTTCTTCTTGTTTGGTTTCTCCTTCTTGTTGAAGCTCATGGCAACTCACCCTTGGGAGGGAGATGCTTCAGCCCTAGGTCCTCAAGAGGGCGCCGGCCCTAATTGGCCAAGAGGGCGCCGGCCCTAGGTGGGGAAGGGAAAGAGAGAAGAGAATTAAGAGAGAGAGAGGGAGCTCTATATCGATTATCCAAATCTTAGGAATCCAAGGCTTGCCTATGGTTCCTTATATAGTTGTTCTCCCTTGCCAAGTCTCCTCTTAACCGAATTAACGGAATTAACGAATTAGTTATATAAGAAATTTATCCTATAAATTCTCTTATGAATTATTCCGTTTAAACCAAGTTTTATTATAACTAACTTTATAATAAAACTAATTAGTTATCATAAGAAATTTATCCTATAAATTCTCTTATGAATTTTATTATAACTAACTTTATAATAAAACTAATTAATTATCATAAGAAATTTATCCTATAAATTCTCTTATAAATTATTCCGTTTAAACAAAGTTTTATTATAACTAACTTTATAATAAAATTAATTAGTTATCATAAGAAATTTATCCTATAAATTCTCTTATGAATTTTATTATAACTAACTTTATAATAAAACTAATTAATTATCATAAGAAATTTATCCTATAAATTCTCTTATGAATTATTCCGTTTAAACCAAGTTTTATTATAACTAACTTTATAATAAAACTAATTAATCTCTCCTTTTATTATGGAATAATTTTATAAGAAATTTATAAACTTTCTTATTATGGAAAAATCAATTCATAATTGATTTTATAAAATTAAAATAAACCAATTCATAAATTATTTTAACTTCCATAAAAAGAATAAATTTCTATAAATTTATTTATATAAATTTCTTTATACAAATTTATTTATCCATAATTTATAAAATAAATCACGCTAGATTTACTTTATTAATTAAACCAAAATTAATTGGTTTTCTCCCCAATAAGTGGCCGGCCAACCAAGGAGGGTTGGCACCCTCTTTGGCCGGCCCAAACCGAGCCGAACCAACGCGAATTAAACTCATTTAATTCGCCCAAAAAGCCTTCAAAAGACTTAGCCATTTTTAGCTTCCATTGCGCCTTTGATTAACTCAGATTCGACTTATTTCTCTTGATCGGAAAATCCAATTTTCAACTCATTTTAAATCCCTCGGATTACTCATAGCGCGTGTGACTAAATAGGCTTTCGATTTATGTTTGCCGTCTATAATTAACCAATTATAGAACGATCATGAGTGGCACCTAGTAGTACATCATGACCCCCAATTAATCGAAAGATCAACGGTTTGACCTCAGAAGAAATTATTCTGAAACCCTTCAGCAGCTCTAATGAATCGTGCCCCT
>JAGFNQ010008862.1:0-349922 GCA_024364735.1 Boesenbergia rotunda | reverse complement strand
CTTAGGTTCAATTCTGGTTCATTGGTTGGTTCAACTGATTCAGAATTTGGTTCAATTGTTAAGTCATTAAAGGGTTCAGTTAGGGTTTCAGAGTTATCTTCTTGATCAGTATTTGGTGAAGCTAAGTCAGAATTGTCAGATTTTGGGTTCGTTTCTTCATCAAATATTAAGTTGGTTGTTTCTTCAATTTTTCTTAGTTATTTTGTTGTAGACTCTATAAGCTCTACTTGTTGTAGAGTACCCTAGAAAGATACCTGGGTTTGACTTGGATTGGAATTTTCCAAGATAGTCCTTGGTATTGAGAATATGGACTTTGCATCCAAAGACTCTAAGATAGTGTAGGTTGGAAGTCTGTGGTAGTAAAGTTCATAGGGTGTTTTACTTAACCTTTTATTAAGCAGAGTCCTATTTTGGGATATAGCAAGCTGTGCTAATTGCTTCTGCCCAATAGTGGTTTGGGTAGGTCAAATTCATTAAGCATAGCCCTAGCAGCTTCCTGTAGGGTTCTATTCTTCCTTCTACTATGCCATTTTGTTGGGGGTTCTAGACACGAAAATTCATGTTTATATCCATTTACTTTGTAGAATTCTTCGAATCTTTTGATTCTCGAATTCTCCCCCGTGGTCAGACCTAAGTCTTTTTATTTTGGTATCATTTTGATTTTCAATCAATTTGCAAAAGTTGTTAAATAGGTTCAGGGTTTCATCTTTGGTCTTTAGAAACCTAACCCAGGTGAACCTAGAGTAGTCATCAATTATCACTAAGCAGTACCGGTTTCCACTTAGTGACTTGGCTCCATGTGAATCAAATAGGTCAAGGTGTAGGAGCTCAAGTGTGGTTTGGGTTGATCAGATTGGATCAATTTGTGACTAGACTTGGTTTGTTTGCCTTGATTACAGGATTCACATATTAGGTTTTCATTACTCTTAATTTTAGGAACACCCTTTACTAAGCCAAGTTGGGTAATTTTTGAGATAGTTCTTAGATTGGTATGACCTAATCTCCTATGCCAGAGTTTTGATTGTTCTAACTGTGTTAACATGCATTTGGGTATAAGGGGAGATTTATAGTAATACATTGTTTTTCCTAGTGCCCTTAAGCATGATTTCTGAGTCTTGTGCGTTCTAATTAGGCAGTTAGAATTGTTGAACGTAACTAAATAACCAGAGTCACATAACTGGCTTATGCTAAGTAAGTTAAAATTAAAGTTTTCTACTAATAGAACTTTCTTAATAATGAAATTGGATTTAAGTTCAATATTACCTGACCCAATTACCTTGAGTGTGGCATTGTTACCAAATGCTACTGAGCCCAGGTTTTTGAACTTGAGTTTGGTGAACTTCAATTTGTCCCCAGTCATATGTCTGGAGCACCCGCTATCTAACATCCATTGGTCCAAATCTTTATGTTCCTACACATAAAGAATTTTTGATGATTTGGATCCAATTTAAGTTAGAGATAGCTTAAATTGAGTTTCACTTCCTAGTCTGTCTCACCCCAGTCTAGGGTTTTCAATCACATTAACCTTAAGGTTTTTGTGAGACAGGTTTGAAGGTAAAATTAATTTTGAAAGGAATTTTCATTTATTTTGAAAAGTTATTTACTTTTGAAAAAAAACAGAAAGTTTTGAAAACAGATTAAGTGTTTTTCAAAAAGATAATAATTTTGAGAAGTAGAAGTTTTGAAAAACAGATTAGAATCTATAATTATTTGACATTTGAGTTAGATTCGAATTTGACAAAGTTAACTTGAATTTGAATTTCAGAAATTGGCTTCCAGGACTTGGCGAGGCACTAGGCCTTCTTGGCCGAAGCCTTATGGGATCATCCACCCTTTCCTTGACAAAGCCTTTTAATGAAATTTCATTTTCAAATTAAATTAGGTCATTTTCTGGTCTAACTAGCTTGGATCTTGGATCGGTAGCTTCGGCTAGTTCCGCCAAATTGGCTTCCCTAACGTACTATCATCTCACCTCCACCCAATACTATGTTTTCAAGTTTCAAATAATTTCGTCCTTAAATCTAAGTATTCCTTAAATCTAAGCATGGCAATTTGCAAGAAATTAAATAAACAAGCAATCAATTAATTAAAAAAATCATCTAATTATAAAAATTGTTTTGATTTTGGCTCCCCCTGAACTATAGCCTCTATATGGGTTAGGCAAGATGTGAATCTTGTCCTTGGGGATCCAAAATTGATTTGAACCAGTTGGTTTAGTCAGGCACAGTTTTGGCACCCATGCCTGAACCTTAGGTCTTGACTGGTTCAGTACAGCAAAGTAGGATCTTTGCCGAGATTTGATTCTATAACCAAGTCCGGATCGGTTTAGAACAGACTTCTGTTTTCCCAGAATCATGTCAAGATTCTTGGAACCAGAAGTGAATCGTTCTAAAGCTGTTCTTAAGTCCTTAATTTGAGTTTTCAGGGAGGAATTCTCTGACTCAAGTTTTTCAACTTGATCAGGGGTTCCTTCCTGAATTTTCTCAGTTAAGGAATTAGAATCAGCTCCCTCTTTCAGGAGTTTTACTTCCTGTCGGAGGGACTCGATTCGGAGTTTGGCTTTCGCCAAATCTCGGGATAGATAGGAAATAAGAGAATTTAATTGCGATTTTGAAAAGCCCGTTACCTTTATTTCGCCGTCGTCGGAGAAAGTCAGTTTGCCGTCGTCCCGGTCCGAGTCTGAGTCAGTCTCGATTTGATCCGAAGCGGTCAGGGCTAGAAGATTGGACTGAGGTGCTTCTTCTTCTTCTTCTGAGGAAGACTCATCCCAGGTTGCTTGGAGTGCCTTCTTCTTTCTGGTCTTTTTGGACTCCTTTAGGCTTGGACATTCGGTCTTGTAGTGGCCCTTCTTCTTGCATTCGTAGCAGGTTACGTTGGGCTTGTGTTTGTCAGTTGCTGGTTCAGCTGGTTCATCCTTTCTTCGGCTTGTTCTTCGTGTGTTGGTTTGGTTTTTCAACCTTTTGTAGTAGCTTCGAGCTAGCCGGACCAGTTCAGATTGATCTTCCTCTTGATCTTCTATTTCTGAATCTGAGGTAGATTCAGGTTCAACTTGAATTTTCTTCTTGGTCATTTTCCCTGTTTTCCCTGCAAAAAAGGCTATACTTTTCTCGACCAAATTGGAGTTAGTCTGTTCATGCAGCTCAAGTTCAGAAAATAACTCATCTAGCTTAATTTTTGAAAGATCCCTAGAGACCTTGTATGCATCTACCATAGATGCCCACAAGGTGGTCCTAGGGAATGCGTTTAGGGCGTACCTTATCAGATCACAGTTTTGAACCTTGTGACCTATTGCGTGAAGACCATTCATCAGCTCCTGGATTCTGGCGTGGAGCTGGGCTGCTGTCTCGTTATCTGCCATTTTGATAGTGAAGAGCTTGTTCAGTAGCAAGTCTCGTTTGCTGATCCTTGTATCTGAAGTTCCTTCGTGGAGTTCAATCAATTTAGCCCATAGTTCCTTTGCACTTTTGAAGGGTCCTACGCGGTTCAGCTCTTCTTTCGTTAGTCCACATTGTAGAGTCTGGGTTGCTTTGGCGTCAGCTTCAATCTTTCGTTTAAGGGCAGTGTCCCATTCTGAGTAGTCTTGTGGTACACCTTCAGCATTGGTGGGAATCATCAGTCCAGACTGGATGATTATCCACATTTCTACCTGAGTTTTCAGGTGGACCTCCATTCGACTTTTCCAGTAGGGAAAATCTTCTCCACTGAAAAGTGGAGGTCGGGCGGTGCTAAATCCTTCTTGGATAGACATTTGTTACTGTAATAAAAGAAAACAACAAAAATATTTCCAAGACTTGGTCTTGGATTAGTAGTGCGGGAAGAAATAATCAAACACAGATTTCAAGGGGTGTTGCACCAACCTTGAGATAAAAACTCCGAAAAATGAGAGAGAAAGAAAAAAAATGAGAGAGAGAAAAAAAATCCGAAAAAAATATTCAAACTGGTGGTTGCACCAGGTTTGACTTCCCCGCTCTGATACCACTTGTTGGATCGAGAAATGAGAGAGAGGGGGGGGTGAATGTCGCAATTCGTTCGGATTTAAAAAGAGCGGGTGCGTAGCGGAAATAAAAGAGAACACAATAACGCAAACACAGCTGGTTTACTTGGTTCGGAGCCTGGGTCGACTCCTACTCCAAGGCCCACGGTCGTTGACCGTTTTCTGCGGGCAATTCTATAAGTTCGCAAAGTTTACAATTAGATTTTACAATAAGGCAGAATAGTAAACTTTAAATACAACTCTTGTTATCGACGTCCGGTGAAGATTGAAGTTCTGGAGCAGCGGGACGTCGTCGGCTTGAGTTGGCAGCTTTCTGGAGCGTGTCGTGGAAGCAGAAGAGCGTAGAATTGTCGAAGGAATTAGTTGTACTTTGAAGAGGGTCGAGGCCCTCTTTATATAGGGCAGGGGGCGCCCGACATGCTCGGGGCGCCCTCCACGTGGCAGCAGATCCGGCGATGCTCTAGTCAAAGCTGATCTCGTTATCTTCGGGATTGTTTTTGACTGGGGCGCCCGACGCGCACGGGGCGCCCGATTGACCGGTCAAACTTTATCACCGAGGCTTCGCGAGGGTGAGCTGCAGCCGCCTTCAGTGGCGTGGCACAGTGGGCGCCTGAGACACGCGGGGCGCCCGATCTGCGCGGTGCCCGATTTGCGCGGCGCCCGCGACAAGAGGGGCGCCCGACATGCGCGGGGCGCCCCCCAACGCTGTGCAGTCGGAGGTTTACTTCTCTGCTGACTTTGGGTTGACTCTGGGGCGCCCGACACATCCGGGGCGCCCTGCTCAGCTGCGGCCTCACTCCTTTGAGGCCCTCTGAGCTGCAGAAACGCAGTCCTTCGGTCCTGCATCCAGGGTTAGTCCAAAATAGCAAATACTAAGTTGATTTTTCACAGCCTTAGCTGTCTTGGTTCTGACTTTGGGTCTCCAAAATGGAGCCCTAGGTCGAACCGACGCCTAATGTTCCCTCGAGGGGAACGCGTCCTCACCTACTCCTCTCGGGAGAGTTTACCTGGTGCCAACCGGACCCTCCAGTTGGACTTTTGCCCGGCAGTCCTTCGCCAGGTCTTGAGTTGCCAAGCTTCCCTTCGCTTGGTGCCTAGCAGCCCTTTGCTAGGTCTTTTCCTCTGGCAGCCCTTCGCCAGTGCCTAGCATTCCTTCGCTAGGGCTTGTCTGTCTGGCAATCCTTCGCCAGTGCCTAGCAGTCCTTCGCTAGGGCTTTTTCTATCTGGCAGTCCTTCGCCAGTGCCTAGCATTCCTTCGCTAGGGTTTTTCCTGTACACTCAAGGAGCATTGTTAGACAACAAATAACCCTTAACTTTTGAACCCTTTTGTCAATAACAAAACACAGGTTTGACTTGGGTGCATACTGCACCAACAGTTGGGCCTCATGTACTCAAGATGATAGGGTACATAAAAAGGCTCGAGAGCTTGGGTTTCAAGTTAGACCAGGACTTGGCCATTGACTTGGTCTTGTCGTCACTACCTCAGTATTTTTCCCAGTTTGTGTTGAACTTCAATATGAACAGTATGGACAAGAGTTTAACTGATCTGATGACAATGTTGAAAACTGCTGAGAAGGATATGAAGATAAATCCTTCACTGCATATAATGATGGTAAGAAAGACCAGCAAGCGCCCTAGCACCGGGAAATTTAATCCTAAGGCTAATGCAGTGAAGAATCCTGAATATCGAGCTTAGAAGAAGCTTAAGAAAGGGACACAGGTGCCCCAATCTAATGAGAAGAAGGCCATGTGCTTCTACTATGGCAAGAAAGGTCACTGGAAGAAAAACTGCTACATTTTCATGAAGAAAAATGCCAGTAGAGCAAATGCTTCAGGTATCTTTATGATAGAATGTAATCTTTCTGTTTCTTCATCATGGATTATAGATTCTGGAAGTAGTTATCACATTTGTGTGAATATGCAAGGTCTAAATGACTGCAGACGGTTGTCCAAAGGCGAGATGGGCATACGAGTAGCTAATGGAGCGAGAGTTGCTGCATTAGCTGTAGGAACTTATTCAATAAATTTGCCTAGTGGACTAGTTTTGAATTTAGAAAACTATTATTTTGTTCCTAGTTTCTCAAAGAATATCATTTCGGTGTCAAGTTTGGATGCTAAGGGATTTGTATTTCAATTCGAGGACAAATTATGTTCCTTTTATTTGAATAATGTATTCTATGGGAATGGTTCAATGAATAACGGTCTTTATGTTCTTAACTTAGATGAACCGATTTATTGTATTGAAAAAAAGAAACAGAAATTGCATGACTCAAACTTGACATATCTCTGGCACTGTAGACTTGGTCATGTAACCCAAAAACGCATCGCTAAATTACTCAGTAATGGGTATTTGGACTCTTTTGAATTAGAGTTCATAGATACATGTGAAGCATGTTTACAAGGTAAAACGACCAAGAAGTCTTTCACCAAGATAGGTGAACGAGCAAAGGAACTACTAGAACTCATACATAGTGATGTATGTGGTCCATTGCAAGTTCAGGCTAGAGGAGTTTATACCTACTTCGTGACTTTTACTGATGATTTAAGCAGATATGGATATATCTACTTAATGAGGCATAAGTCTGAAACTCTAGATAAGTTTAAGGAGTTCAAGAATGAGGTAGAAAATCAAAGTGGCAAGAAGATTAAAGCTCTTTGAAGTGATCGAGGTGGCGAGTATCTAAGCCAAGAGTTCATTGATTACTTAAAAGAGTGTGGGATAGTTTCCCAACTTACACCTCCTAGAATGTCGGAGTGGAATGGTGTTTCGGAGAGAAGAAATCGCACACTCATGGAAATGATTAGATCAATGATGAGTCATGCAAGTCTTCCAATGTCGTTCTAGGGCTATGCCTTAGAAACAGCAGCATGCATACTTAACCGAGTTCCAACCAAGTCAGTAGACAAGACTCCTTATGAATTATGGTTTGGAAAGAAACCAAATTTGTCTTATCTTAAGATATGGGGTTGTGATGCTTACGTAAAGAATGAAAATTCTAATAAGCTTGCAGCAAGATCTATAAAGTGCATGTTTGTAGGTTATCCCAAAGCTACAATGGGATACTATTTTTATGTCCCAAGTGAGCACAAAGTCATTGTTGCTCGATATGTCACTTTTTTGGAAAGAGAGTTTATATCTAAAGAAAGTAGTGGAAGTAAAAAAGTCTTGAAGAAATTACAGACTCTACAAACAGGTTGGAAGATGAACAGTTGGACGAAGAGATAGTACTATAAGTGCAAGTGTCTCCTTTATCCGAGACTGATCTAGAAACGCAAGATCAACGTAAGTCCACAAGAATACACCAACAGCCAAATAGATATGGTTGGTTGGTAACCCAAGATGAGGAAGTGCTACTCATCAAGGAAGATGAACTGTTGACTTACGAGGAAGCAATTACTTCAAATAATTATGAGAAATGGCTAGAAGCCATGAAATCTGAAATCGACTCCATGTACGCCAACCAAGTTTGGGAGTTGGTTGATGTGCCAGTTAGGGTAAACCCCATAGGGTGCAAGTGGATCTTCAAGAAGAAGATTGACATGGATGGGAACA
Source organism: Boesenbergia rotunda (assembly GCA_024364735.1). Taxonomy (NCBI): domain Eukaryota; kingdom Viridiplantae; phylum Streptophyta; class Magnoliopsida; order Zingiberales; family Zingiberaceae; genus Boesenbergia; species Boesenbergia rotunda. The sequence continues at coordinate 342,375 of JAGFNQ010008862.1, read as the reverse complement.
TAAGTACCTATAAAGCAAGGCTTGTGGCAAAGGGTTTCAATCAACATCAAGTAATTGACTATGATGAAACATTCTCGCCCATTGCAATGCTTAAGTCTATTAGAATTTTGCTAGCTATAGCAGCTTACAAGGATTATGAGATTTGGCAAATGGATGTTAAAACTGCTTTTCTGAATGGAAGGTTACAAGAGGAAGTATATATGATACAACCTCCCAGTTTTATAACATCTAAGAGTGCCAATAAATTATGTAAGCTCAAGAAGTCCATTTATGGACTAAAGCAAGCATCTCGTAGTTGGAATCTGTGATTTGACAAAGCAATTAAAGATTTTTCCTTTGTTAAGAATCCAGAAGAACCTTGGTTTACAAGTGTAACGCCCGCTTTTTTTTTTTCCATAAGCGGCGTTACGTTAACATGCTTAGGGCATGTAGACATCATAAGGCAGCGGAATAACTTTAACTTATACATGCCCTATCACCATTCCTAACTTAATAACATGGGAACCTTAGCATATTAACTTTGAACTTAAGCATCATATCATGTCATTCATAACATCATATCATAAGGTTCCAGAAGTCATTACTCAAACATATAAGTAACCGAGGTGAAGTTCTAGCATAAACAGTAAACATATAGTTTCCTGGGCCAAGTCACTACTACACATATACGTTCTTGCCCTCCTGCTGCTTCCATCATTGCCCCCTTGAATGATCTGTGGTATAAGGAAATAAGACTATAAGCATACAGGCTTAGTAAGACTCTTTCCTACTAACAAAAACCATTCATCGTTCATCATCTCATAATGAGCACATGAAACATTAACATACTTGGTGCTCTACTTAGAACATAACATCTTAAATCACTTATCGTATACATAGCATGGCATGAACATAAACATAGTAAACATTCTAAGTATGGCATGATACATGGCATAAACATAATCATAGTGAACATTCTAAACATGGCATGATACATGGCATAAACATAAACATAGTGAACATTCTAAGTATGGCATAATACATAGCATAAACATAAACATAGTGAACATTCTAAGCATGGCATAATACATATCATATCATATGAACATCTTCTTAACAAAATCATGGCATAGTTCATTCATTCTCATGCATACTTCTTAACATGAAACGTAAGCATAAAATCTTATCACATAACATAATGCATAACATGAATGGATGCATGAGTGGAATCCATATACATAAGGATGCTTAACTTTTAAAAACATACTTTTAAATGCTTAAACATAATCATCATAACATCATTTGGGGTCCCCGGCTTGTACCACATACATACATCATAGCGCGCATCCCTAGCAAGTCCGAGGTCGCGAGCCCCAACCCACTAGGGTAAGGACAGCATAGTCGGTAGTCCCCGAACCGAGGCGTTCTTAAGGTGCCCATCCCTGTTGCACAGCTTCGGTAGTGCCAGAACCGTGGACAGCTTCGGTAGTCCAGAACCGGGGCGTTCTTAAGGTGCCCATCCCTTGGACCCATACTTCGGTCCGGTACAAGCCCATACATAAAGTAAAATACTTTTCATGTTACATCATTCACAAGACATTCATGGCATACTTAACATAGCATAACTTATTACGGCTCGGCCCGTCTACCGGCCCATTTACCGGTCCTCTCGACCGTCGTACCGTCGACCATCGACCGTGCCGTTTAGCATATTTATGCCTTAAAGACATAAGCATCATCTTTCATTCATCATACTTGTCATTCATCATCATTCATTCATCATACTTAACATCATCGGTATGTCTTAAAGGCATGTACTTTAACCTCATTCATAAGACATGGCATACATACATCTTATTCATAAAACATGGCATACATACGTATCATTCATAAGACATGGCATACATGCATATTATTCATAAAATATGGCATATCATTCATATATTGAACATAAACCTATCATACTTATCATGGCATCATTCATATCATGAACATACACAATAACTTAACATGGTTCTTAACATGACGTGAGCATATAACTTAGCATGGTTCCCTACATCACATAAACATACATAGGTAGGATGTCCATAACATTCTACCTACCATTCCAATACATGGCCTACAACATTAACATTCATAATAACCCTATTAAGCATGGCATCCAATCATAACCTAAACATGAAACATAAACATGGTGCTTAAACCTTAGGGTTATAGTTAACATGATTTCTACCACATGCTTGATCCTATACATATAGATACTTTATGGTAACCATGAACCATCATTCTTTGAACCCTAACTCCACCCCAAACCCTAGAGTCAAAGCTTGGCCGAAACTTCTAAGGTGGAGTTCCATCAATTCCATAAACATGTAACATAGCATAAGGTAAAGGAACAACCATACATCATTTAGGAGACCATAGGAAGTCATTGGAGCCCATGATTAGGGTTAACCCTAATCTTTAAGCCACTTTCCTAGGGCTGGCCGAAACTTATAAGACCATGGGGGTATGGAAAAATTCCATTAAAATCCCCAATCAATCATTAAACACTAATCACATCTTACCATAGAGCCATTGGAGCCCTTACTTGAAATAAATCATAACTTTTACCCTATTAACCCTTCTTGGCCGAAACTTATAAAGTCTCTAGGCCATGTGAAAATTCACATAATCACCCTCCATCACCCTTATATCATGACAACACATAAAAATATATACTTGAAGTTTAGGACTCAACCCTAACCTTTGGGTCCTTGAGGTTGGCCGAAACTTATAGGGTCTCTAGGGTACTCTAAAAATTCCCAAAAATTATACTTAACCTCTAAACATCATAAGGGAACATTAAACAACATTATCATGATTTTTAGTATAATTATAGACCTTTAAATCATGGTGGCCGAAACCCTTAAACTTAAGGTTCTTGGTTTTTCTTCCTTTCAACATCAAATCCAAAAACTAACCAATATATCATGCTAAAAATCATGGAAATCATAAGGAACTATTATACCACAGGTGAGGGAGTCTTACCTTGGGTTTCTTGATTTTTCGAACCTTGGAAGAGAAGAAAATGGTAAGATCTTTGGACCCTTGAACACCCTTGTCCTTGTATCCTTGGAAGACCCCTTAGATCTTGGAGATGAGACCTTGGTGGAAGTTTTTCCAAGGAAGAGCTCCCTTAAAGGTGTTCGTCTAGGATGAGGGAAGGAGGAGGAAGCAATTGCAAAGTAATGGGAAGAAAAAGTAACTCCCAAACCCCCCTATTTATCACCCATTAAGGAGGTAAATGAAGAGTCTCTCCATGACCCTTCATCTTCTTCTAAGCCTTAACTAATATCCACTTCATTTCCTCATAACATTCCCTTGCTAGATGAGTTGGTTAGAGCCAACATGGTAGTATAACAGGTCCAAGGTTCAATCCTTGGCTCATGCACCTTTATTTTTATTTTATTTTTATTTCCTTTATTTTATTATTTTTATTTTCCTAAATTCTGAAAATCCCCCTAAAATCACCCATAATTATGCTAATATTCCTAAATAAAATTCTTTTATATTTATATTAATTTTACCTAATTAATACCCATTTTTGGAGCTCATTTAAAGCTCATTAGTACCTAATTTCTCCATTAAAATAGGAAAAATTAGGCTAAGACTTACTCATAATCATGCTAATATGCCTAATTAAATCCTATTTATATTTATACTAATTATTACCTAAAATCTACCTATACTCATGGTACCAAAAAGCCCACATAAGGCCCATTAGTGCCCTTTTTCCCAATTTAAATGAGAAAACATGGGTTTTCTAAGCCAAAGTTCGCATTAATATTCCTAGGTTCCTCGGAAAATTATCTAGACATGCTTAATATTTTAAGAAAATATTAAAAGAATTTTCCGGGTCGTTACAACAAGAAGGTTAGTAGGAGCAAGATTACGTTCCTAATATTGTATGTTGATGATATACTTCTCATAGGAAATGATATCCCTAGCCTAGAATCTACCAAGACTTGGCTGGGAGAGTGTTTCTCGATGAATGATCTTGGGGATGGAACCTATGTCTTGGGTATTAGAATATACCGAGATAAACAAAGAATGTTACTAGGGTTGAGTCAAGGTATATATATTGACAAAATGTTGAATAGATTCAGCATGCAAGACTCCAAGACAGGATTTTTGCCAATGTCACCTGGTGTACATCTCTCCAAGGCTATGTGTCCAAAGACACAAGAGGAGAGAAGTAGAATGGGCAAGATACCGTATGCTTCAGCTATAGGGTCCATAATGTATGCTATGATATGCACTCGACCAGATGTCTCGTATGCTTTAAGCATGACAAGTAGATGTCAGTCAGATCCTGGAGAGAGTCATTGGACTGCAGTAAAGACTATTCTCAAGTATCTTAGAAGAACAAAGAACATGTTCTTAGTTTTTGGAGGAGACGAGGAATTGGTCGTTAGAGGATATACTAATGCCAGGTTTCCAGACAGATCAGAATGATCTGAAGTCGCAACAAGGATATGTGTTTTATTTGAATGGTGCAGCTGTCTGCTGGAGGAGCTCTAAGCAGGAGACAGTTGCAGATTCAACAGTTGAGTCCGAGTACATAGAAGCTTCGGAGGCAGCAAAGGAAGCTGTGTGGATCAAGAACTTGATAGCGGAGCTTGAGTAGTTCCTAGCATTATTGATCCAGTTGTGTTATATTGTGACAATAATGCGGCCATAGCGCAAGCAAAAGAGCCAAGGTCTCACCAATGATCCAAGCACGTGCTAAGGAAGTATCACCTCCTCAGAGAGATTGTTCAGAGGGGTGACGTGTTGGTTAGTAGAGTAGATACTAGCGAGAACATCGCAGACCCACTCACCAAGGCCTTACCTCTACAGAAACATGAGAATCATGTGAGGAACCTAGGACTGAGAGTCCATAGTGTTTGGCAATAGTACAAGTGGGAGATTGTTAGTGTGTGCACTTATGTGCCAAGACACTTTTATGTATTTATGGATAATTATTTTAATAAAGGCAAGTATTTATCGTTAATCATTTACCTTTCTGTACGTATATGATTAATGATAAAATCCTACAGATTAATGGTTATATTATTCTGAAAAATGTCCTTGATCGGATAGATATCTAGAGGGAGCATAGATATCTAAATCAACGCTGAGTATAACTAGGTCAAGATAGACCGAGGGATGGGTATTCAAGTTGTACTTGGGGTGCCTTGAGTATAGAGGTACACTAGACACGATCCGCTTAAGAGAACACCACATATTAAGCATCATTGGTCGTTCATCTTAATGAATGAGTGTAACTGATCTTTTGACTTGAAACCTTCATATATTCTATGCGTGGAGTTATATACTTTGACACCGTTAAAAGCAGTCTTTAATCGAATTGTGATTAATACGGTAGTTGAGTGTATGACAAAATGTAGAGAGAATAATGTTGAGTCAATAGAGGATTCATCGCTCTCTTGGATTAGAGAGTTAACATCCTAGCCGCTTGATAGAGATATTAGTGACTCGAAATCCATGGCCATGGGAGGAATGATTATTATTCAAGATGAGTCTATTATATTTTGGAAATCAAGTAAAATAATTATTTTAGCGATGATGTATAGTGCACCGAATTAATTGGGATGTAGGGTAAAGAGTGAAGAGATTGAATTACACAGTAATCGGTTCATGGAGGTTTTAATTTATAACTAATATTCTATCGCGTTGGATGACTAAAAATTGTTACTAGACGGTTATCTTAGTCTGCGTATGGATTTACACTGCCTTCGTGTATAGAACCTAGAGGGTCGCATGCATAGCACAGACACGAACAGTATTTGTAATTGATTATTTTAGTGAATACTAAAATTAATCAATTTATTATTTCTGAATAAGAATTAATTGGATTATTAATTATTTCTAAAATATCGGAAGCGAGAACGGATCAAGGTCAAATATGGATTTATTTGATGTAGAAAAGAGAGAGTAGATTTATCTCGTATTCTCTTTGAAAAATTTGAAGGTCATAATTATTGTAACAATAATGGAGAAGATGAAGAGTCTCTATTAATGATTATTAATGAAGTCGTAAAATAACGAGTAGAATAGATGCAAGATGGAGAGTCAATTAATTATTTAAAAGTTAGTTTTAGAATCAATCAACTCACGTAATTCTAAGCTGGGTGCGCGCATTGCGTGTGGTCTTTTTTTATATTTTTAAACAAGTAATTATGTTAATAAAATTTTATTTTTAATTTAAAGATTGAATTATATTAATGAGTACACAGAAATTTTAAATAAATTTTTTTGAAATGTTCAAGAGATGTACAACATTAGATGTCCGACATATCATTTTTCATAATCATAATGTATAAATAAAATGTACTATAAAATTTAAAAAATTTGAAGCATGATGTAATTTTAATGAATTATGAGAAAATATCATTTTTTTTCATCTAGTGAAAACTTAAAAGAGCTAAAATCCCTTATAAAAATTAAATGGTCATATTCAATCTGTACTTTTAAAATTTAAGTAAAGCATCCTCTCCTCGTTTAAAGGTAAATTTGTTATTTTATGGATCCTCTAGAGTCGGATTCATGAATATAAAAAAAGGATCATATAAATATATAGACGAAATATGATTGAATCGAAAATATAGATCATTATCTTTTCAAAATTGACCCCTGATCTACATTAAAAATATCAATCACGGTCGAGCCCGGGGCAACATTCCCTCCTTTTTATTTGCATTTCACGTTAGCATAATATTTCTGTATCTTAAATAATATTTTTATTATAAATTTTTAGTCTATATGATTAATTTAATTTAATTTGAATAAAATATAAATAATATAAATATATAAATATCTAGAACTATATTAAGTATTAAATAATTGGTAGAGTTTTTAGATACTAGTAGGTGCATGGTCGATTTTTTTTTATATATAAATACTCTTATTAAAAAAATTTTAAATTAAATTTTGATAAATAAAAAATCAAATTTAAATTTTTATTATTTTTAATAAGTTTTTTTAACTTTTAATTTAAATTTGATTTTTTTCCCCGAAGATAAAGATCTTAAGTTAGCAAGAGAGAAAATTTGAGAAAACTCCCTAATATTAAACTGGGCTTTGCATGCACTCTCCAACCAAAAATTTCTTTGCATGCACTCCCTAATGGGATTGACAAGACAGTTTTGTGTGTTATTTTTTTATCAGTATAAAAGAGTAAAAATTCAGTATAAATCGTAAAGATTTGAGTATAAATTGTTTGAGAATGAGTACTAATTTAAAAAATTTGAGTATTATTTGAAAAAATTTGAGTATACATTGTTTCAGTATATAATAAAAATTTTAGTATACATTATCAAAATTTAAGTATGAATTGATTTAGATTGAGTATTATTTAAAAAAATTTGAGTATAAAATTTAGAAATTTGAGTATGTGAGGTTGCATCTACCACATCAAGATTTTCACATTAGGGGTCACCAAAATTTTATACTCAAATTTCTTAAATTAGTACTCAATCTCAAATAGTTTATACTCAAATCTTTATAATGTATAGTGAATTTTTACTCTTTTATACTCACCACATCAAGATTTTCACATAATGGGTCACCGAAACTTTGTACTCAAATTTCTTAAATTAGTACTCAACCTCAAACAATTTATACTTAAATCTTTACAATGTATACTGAGTTTGCACTCTTTTATACTCAATCTATCAGGGAGTGAATGCAAAGAATTTATCAAGTGGGGAGTGCATGCAAAGGCCAGTTTGGGATTGGGGAGTTTTCTCCAATTAATCGTTAGCAAGATCACATATGGTTAAGGTAATTCTATTGGATAAAAAAATGGGTATTTTAGGATATTGATATAAAAAATAAGGGTATCTTGATGATTCTAAAGACATACCCATATGACACTATTTTATCTCATTTAGGCCCAATCTTATATATAGTAATGTTATGTTGCCCGACTCCCATGCATAATTCTCATGCCTGACTAAGTGTGCGAGGCATTGATGTGAATTTGTAAGTGCACAAAAATATCATCAAGTAATATAAAATATTATCATATGTATAGAAATTGAAGAGGCAAACACTAGTGAATTTGCAACGCAAATTATCTAGACAATCAAGAGTATGAAGTGTTTGTGAACTCGAATAAGTTAGAACTAGGGAAGGAAAAGTGAAGTAAGAGAAGTGTGTGAGGAAATTTGGATTGAGAAGGTAGCGTAAGTGTCCCGGATTGATTTTGATGTGGTCAACTGAGTCAAGTTAAGTCCTGTGATATTTGATCCTTGTGTCTAACTGTGCAGGAGCTTAGGAGTACAAGAAGTCGAGTGAAAGGTGCATCCGAGAGATAAGAAAGCAATGAAAGAGTACATCGACGGATAAAAAAGGGGGTGCACGATGTCTGAGGGAGGGGAAGCCGGGGAGGAAGCCCGTTCGAGGTCAAGGTCAGAGTTGGGTTCTAGTGAGCTCAACTTCAGACAGTCGAAGCATCACCCAAGTATACGAGAGCATAAAAGATCAACTTGGAAGTTAATCTTGAAGACCCGAGGTGCCTCAAGTCTATTTGAGGGCGTCTCAGGTGAGAAGTTTAAAGATGCGTGCAAAAGTAGTTAAGGCCCCTCAGTTTTGACTAAGGGCACCCTAGTTTGAACCTAAGGTGCCCTCGGTTGGATCTAGGGTGCCCTAAGTGAACAGTAGTCATTACTACGTGGATAATCTTTTACCCATTGAAAGTGCCCTGGGTCATAACTGAAGCACCCTAAATATCATGTCAGCAAACGGTCACTTTGACCGTTGGACTTAAATAGCCCCTGAGCTAGTAATTATTTAGAACAACCAAGTATTCAATTTCCTACTCTATTTCTAAGCTTTCCAAAGATTATAAGAGGCGCGGAGTCTTCGAGAACCAATCATTCGTCCATTGGCTTGAGAACTAATTGAAACGCGGAGGACTCGAGAACCAAGTATTATATTTCTAAGCTTAGCCAATTGAAGTGTGGAGTGTTCGAGAATCAATCCTTCGCCTCGAATATGGACGGATGATGGAGACGACCTCAAATCATCGATTGGTTGGAGATGGAAGGGAGCAAAGAGATTGAATCTCCCAAGGGAGAAACATTCTCTCCAAAAAAAAGGAGAGGGTTTCCCCTTTTATAGTAGGGGAGCATGACCCCCCTACTTCCAGGCGGCATAACTATGTCGATTGGCACCGCCAGACCATGCAATCGACAAAATGGGGGGTAATGGCAATGTAGATCTGCAAGGCCAAGTGTGTGCTCCTCGGGATCCAAGAGGCACAACCTTGCAAGGGTGGTTCTCGAGGGAGAGGCACATGCTTGTGCTATATGGCATGACCCTAGAAGTGGCTCCTTGGAGGGCCACACGACCATGCCATTTGGCACAACCCCTGCTGGTGGAACTCTAGGGAGGCACACGGTCGTGCCAATTAGTATGACCTAGGCTTCAAGCTCGCTCCGATGTTCGTCCTGCTTCGTTTTACTCCGTTTTTACTCCATATCACGTTCTGTCAATCAGAATAAGTAGGGAGTAGATCTCCGAACAAAAGAGAGTACACATGCTGATAGAATAATAAATGGAGCATGATAACGTAAATTATAACCATAGAAAACAAGTGAATGAGCATCAATAAGTGCATAAAAGTATGCATTACCTATGTGCATCACACCCCTAGACTTAAATCTTTACGTGTCCTCAAGCAAACACTCTGTCATATGAATTTATGTATTAGTGTAGTGCATCATAATCTATAGTGAATCAATTTAGCTCTATCAAATACTTTCATTGGTGAGCATGAGATAAAAATTAATTCTAGTGTGGCCTAAAAAGAAGTCTTTCATGCTCAATCTGATGAGTGGCCATAGTTTTTCAAATTTCAAACTCAATGTCTAGTCAAGTCGTCATCTAACTTAGTTTCGTATAATCACAGCGATTGACACTTACCTGTCACACGCTTAGTTCATCCCTTTTAAACTGCCCAAGGTCTCAAAGGCATACTCGAAATCAAAATAAGTCTAGCATTTAATTCCCCAATAATCTAACTCAATCTCAAAGGGGTGAATTGTTAGTTTTGACTCACAATACTATTTTTTAATCTCTTATTCAATTCAAATAATTTTTTTGTGCTGATTTACAAGTGTGGTACTAACATAAATAATACAAACGCAGGTATATACATGCAAATGTTGGGATAAAGAATTTTTGCATGAGTTATAATGATCTGAGCTTCATCCAGTAACCAAAATGCAGTTTGAAAGATTACCATGAAACATAAGTACTAACTATGGGATCGGTGTCGGTCGATAGAGGGGGGGAGAATATCGACTCATAAAAATTTCATCGGACTTTGTCATTCGATCAATCATCTTTCTATCAGAATGTTAGTACGCGCGGAATAATAAATAAAGAAAATAAAACAGCAGTAGACACATGGGATTTATTTACTTGGTTCCCAACCTCCTAGGGTTAGAACGTCCAAGGCCTATATACTCAGCGTGAGTCCACTATTGGTCTCCTTTCCAAAATTTCTGGAGGCAGAGAAAACCCGTCTTACCGTATGAATTACAAGCACAAAAACAATAAGTTGAATACAACTTGTAAATAAAAAGCAAACCATATAGAAATGAAGTTCCGGCCAATCCGGAAGTCCGAAATGTAGCGCACTTCCTCCTGGAGCCTCCTTGGTCACAGAGCTTCGACCTGGCGCTTTTGCTTTGCACAGAACCAGTTAGTGGATGTCTGAATTGATGTCTTGAAGTGAGGGGTCGAAGCCCCTTTTTATACACAGCTCTTGGGCTCTTGATACGCTCTAGGGCACCTCATATCCCAGTCAAAGAGTGATCCGTACTAGCTGAATCGACACAGTGATAAAAGTTCCTTTCCTAGGTGCCTTGGAGCACTCAGGTGCCTGGGAAGCTTCAGGCACCTGGGTTACCAAGCACCTGAAACCATTCAGGCACCTGGGAACCCCTTTCTTCTAGCCTCCTTGTTTGTTTTGTATTTTGCTCTCCTATCTTGCCTCCAACTCTAGATACATGTAAGAAAACAAAACACACAACAAAACAAATAATCTTAAGCCTTAATTGGTTCTGACTTTGGATTTCAACTGAAACCCTAAGTCGAACTGACGCCTACTATTCCCTTTCTCGGGGAACACGCCCTCACCTACTCCACCCTAGAGAAGTTACCTTTTGCCAACCACGACCTCCGGGTGGACTTTTGCTCTACCTCCGAGAACCCAGATCTCGAGATGTCCGACCTCGACCCGTTTCTACTTCTGTCCGTGATCCCCACTCAGCTAAGTCTTTTGCTCGGTCCCCGGACTAAGACTTCATGCTCAGCCTCCAAGACTCCCGGATCTCGAGACGTCCGACCTCGACCCGTCTCTACTTCTGTCCATAATCCTCGCTTGGCTAAGACTCCGTTGTTTGATCCCCGACCAGGACTTCGTGCTCAGTCTCCCGGACCAAGACTTCTTGCCTAGCTTCACTCACCAGGACTTTGTCCACCTAGCTTCAGTCACTAGGACCCAGCTTCACTCACCAGGATTTCTTCCACCTAGCTTCACTCACTAGGACTCAGCTTCACTCACCAGGATTTCTTCCACCTAGCTTCACTCACTAGGATTTCTTCCACCTAGCTTCACTCACTAGGACCCATCTTCACTCACCAGGATTTCTTCTACCTAGCTTCACTCACCAGGATTTCTTCCCCCTAGTTTCACTCACTAGGATTTCTTCCACCTAGCTTCACTCACTAGGATTTCGTTCCTTTATAATATTTCTTTGCTAGTCATCTTAATCCTGACTAGACTTCTCTCTACCAAACTTCAAGTCCTGTTTGGCTTATCCCTTTGTCAAGCTGATCAAACCTGGGTTTATCCTACCAAACATCAAGTCCTGTTTGGTTTAACCCTTGATCACTTTAACTGGACCTTAGTATATTGTTACTGCCAAACATCAGGTCTTGTTTGACTAACCCTTTGTCAAACTGATCATTGTCAAACTGATCAAACCTAGGTTTACTCTACCAAACATTAGGTCCTGTTTGGCTTAACCCTTGATCACTTTAACTAGACCTTAGTATATTGTCAAACATCGAAACACTAGAGGTCAACTATTCATGACTGATGCTCTTTGCTCCAACAATCTCTCCTTTTTTTTATATTTGACAATAATCATAAGTTAGATTAGGTCTAAGGGTTCTAAGTTTAAAACTTGGGAAAATTTGAAAAAATCTAACCTAAGGTACTCTCTCCCCCTTTGACATATATCAAAAAGAAATAAAGAATAATAACAAAGATTTTAAGTTAGAAATTTGCACCGATAGTATAATTTTTGAAAATATTTAAGTTTCTATATGAAAATATAATTTTCAAAAATCATCCCCCTTTTTTTTAAAAAAACTAAGCACTTGAAAATTTGCATCAACAATATATGAATTTGAAAAGAATTTGAACTTCCCTAACTTTGACACAATCCTAGGAATCTTGTTGACCACAAGAAAAATTCATATGTGTCTTAGAGATTTTTCAATCAAGATTTTCAACATACGGTTTGAATTTTTGAAGAATAATAGATTCTTGGTTTGGATACCTCCCCAATCTGACACAATCCTAGGAAACCTTGTCAACTATAAGGAAAATTTTCCTATGTGTCTTGGAGATTTTTCCAAACTCAGAAAAAAAATTCAAAGACTTAGACGTTCAAAAGATGAAATGATTTTCACAAAATGTTTTTGAAAATAAGAATATTATGTTTTCAAAAATAAAATGATTTTGAAAAGATAGCGTTTGAAAATATGATATTTTTGAAACCTCCAATGTTTTTTTAATTTGAACCACCCCCTAAAGCTGACATAGTCCTAGGAAGCTTGTTGACTACAAGTTGATCTTCCTCTGAGTCTTAGGGTTTGATTCAAATGAAAAGAAAATAAATTTTGAGAAGTTTTTTGAAGTTTTTGAAAATATAGTATCTTTGAAACTTCTAATGGTTCTTTTAATTTGAACCTCCCCCTAAACCTGACACAGTCCTAGGAAACTTGTTGACTATAAGTTAATCTTCCTCTGAATCTTAGGGTTTGATTCAAATGAAAAGAATTACAAAATAGCAATAATAAGTTTAAAGTAATCAGAAAAAGAAGTAAATTAATTTCTTTTGATTAGGACTCCCCCCTAATCCTGACACAATCTTAGGAATTCTTGTAGATCATAAAGAGAACTTCCTATGTGTCTTTGGAGTTCATCCAAATTATAAGAGTAATTAAAATAATTTTTGAAAAATATTTTTGAAAGAATATGATAGTATTTGAAGAAGTATTTTTTAAAAAATATTTTGAAATGCATAATAACTTTTTGAAAAATATTTTTCGAAAAGCATTTTGAAGGACATAATAATATTTTAAGCAAAAACTATTTTAAAAGAGATACATTTTTTCGAAAATAATAAAAAAATGATTTTCAAAAGAATTAAAAAATAGACTCCCCCTGAATCTGACACCTTTTAGCTACCCTTGTTAACTACAAGGAACTCTACCTGAGTGTCTTAAAGGACTTTAATGTTGACCGAGAAGGTTTGTGTCTAAGTGTAGGTCAAACAACTTTCGAAAAGATATATAATTTTTTGAAAATGTATTTATAGGTAAACACTCAATCAAGCATGAAATTCATTAAAATATTATTATGTTTAAACATTATTTTGAAAATAGATTTTTAAGAAAATATTGTAAAGATTTTTGAAAATATTTATCAATTAATTAGTTCTTATCATCTTACCTATAATGCCCAAAAATTTTCCAAAATTTTCTAAAATAAAAAGTAATTAAAAATTTCTTTTGTGGAGTAAAAATGGGTCAAAGCCGAAGCTCAAACCAAGGACCCTTAGTTTAGGATTAGTTTAAGTTTCCATTAAGTTATGGTAAAGCATCACATTAGAATATGGAAACAATTTAAGATATGTGCAAGGAAGCATCTAAGCACCTCTTCATGGAAGTTGCTTCAACTTCCACTTAGTATATAAAGGAAAGAAAGAAGAGGAAACAAAAGGTTTCCTCACTTCTTCTTCTTCCTCTTGAGTAAGAGAACCTAGGGTTTCTCTTGTCTTCTTTGTGCCTAAGTATTGGTGACCGTGTGAAGGACGTGGACGAGGGGTAGATCCCGAAGGAAGTTTCCACACTAGCCCTAGCACTTAGTATAGTGAGTTAGTAAGTAACAAGGTAAGTAGATCACTCACCTACAGTAAAAGTTGTTCTTCGTATGTTTTTCGTAGAACTTGATTCTAAGCCTTTTGTGTGTGTGATCTGAGTATAGCAAGACCAAGGTCTTGATTAGCCCAAAATGAGTTTTGGGATTAGGGCACGCAAGGTGCTCAATAAAAGTACAGAGTAAGACAGAGGTCTTACTAAGCCCTAGAACGAGTTCTAGGACTAAGGCACGCAAGGTGCATTGATGAGTAGATGTCTCGAAACGAGTTTTGGGAACATTACTTTTTTAAGTGCAAAGAATATGCAAAGTGTAAGCATTATAAGTACAAGCATTACAAGTTTTAAGTATATTACTTTTATTAAGTGGCATGTACCGGGCCGAGGCCTACAAAGATCTAAGCGAGCCTAGTAGAGACACTCTATTAGGGTTCGGTGGCTAGCTACCCCGAAACCTATTAGGGATGTGCGCATTGGTACTATGTCAGGCCCAATAGCAGGATGTTTATCTATTTTAAAGTATAAGAGTATACAAGTTTTCAAGTTTTCAAAAGCAAGCATTTGTTTCAAGCATATTAAGCATTTTTCAGTTCAAGCAAGGTTTTCAAATGCAAGCATTTGTTACAAGTGTATTCATGAGCATATTCATGTTAAGCATGACATTTCTAGTTCTATATGTTTTTAAAGCAAGCATTCTATTAATCATGAGCATGTTTAATATCGATTGCATGTTTTGTGAGAGTAGGATCTACTTACTAAGCAATTTGCTTATAGTCTGTATCCTTTTACTATAGATAAAGGTAAAAAAAGGATGTAAGTCAAGGAGGCTAACGGAAGAATGATTGGTGTCGGTGGCGGCGGAACCGTGGAATGAGATCTTGGGATGAGACTTGCTAGTGCTCTAAGTTCATCGTTATTGCTTAAGTTTCATGATAGTAGTGTTAATTTCGCAAAGATTATAAGATTGAGTTGTTTTATGGCTTACTACTTTAGATGGTTTATGATCTAGTCCAAGTATTTTGATTATGAGTTCTATAATTATAGTTAGCACTAAAAATGTTATTCATGATCTCCTTGACATGTTTCTCAGTTCTGGAAATAAGTTTCCAGAATTACCAGTCGACTGCACTTAGTGTCAATCGACTGCCCTCAATAAATTTGAGGGAACAGAAACATTAGGAGAGTGAAAACCAGGTGGAGTCGACTGCACCAGTCGACTGGTAGTTCCACCAATCGACTAGTCCAGGGCCAACTTTCGAACAGAAAGCTTGGGGGAGTGATTTGGCCTAGGAGTCGACTGGCACCAGTCGACTGCACTTATCATCAGTCGACTGGGAGTAATGTAAAAGAAAAGAAAAAAAAAGAGAAGAAGAAATTGTGACCTACCTCTAAGGTTAAAGTTAAGAAGAAAGGGTCGTTACATTACCCATTCTAAATGTCACAGTACAAGCAAACATGATAGCCTTATGGGTGTTTATGAGATGCTTGAATAATTTTTCTCAATTTAATAATATAGATTATTTGACCTTGAGTTAGATTCAAGTTTAACAATTAGTAACTTAAAAGTAAATTTCAATAATTGGCTTCCAGGTCTTGGAGAGGCACAGAGGTCTTCTTTGGCTGTAGCCTTATTGGATCAACAACCCTTTCCTTAGACAAAGTCTTTTAAAGAAATAATACTTTTAATTTACTCTTTGAGAACCTCTGGTCTAACTAGTCTAGGATGTGGCGAGGTAGCTTCGGCTAGTTCCACTTAGTTAGGTCAACCAAGTCGGGTACTCCTTACCCTTCCTGACTTCCTAGACCAAGCTTCCCTAACGTATTATCATCTCGCCCCACCCTGGTACTATGTTAGTCAAGTGACAAACTACCTTTTTCCTATCTAATCATTCTAAGTTAAGTACAAAAGTAAACATGAATGACATGACAGACATATATTGAAAAAGAGTAATGATACGCACAGTGAAAGAAAACTTTGATCATCAATCGGCTGGACATCTGACGTCCGATCATTGATCGGACACTACTGGCGGCCTCCGGCCGCCGCCCCGAACCAAACTATACCCTGGGGGCATGGTGAACCCATCAGGGATCGCCGCAATTACAATCTCGTATTATTCACCGACAATTTTGACGGGTTCACTGTTGCCAGCGATCCTGACGGGTTCACCATCCTCCCAAGGTATAGTTTGATTCGGGGCGGCGATCGGAGGTCGCCGATAGTGTCCAATCGGCGATCGGACGTCGGACGTGCCGTCGAGTGACGGTCAAAGTTTTCACTGAGGCATTCACTTTCATTATGCGTATCATTTCTCATTGAAAAAATAGACAGATGCATTAGCATGACAGTTATGCATGTATCAATCAAGTCAAATCGTTTTAATTAGATTTCTAGTCAATTATCAAATTCGTGATTTAATACAGAATGTGTGAACCCACGAATATGTCAACCCACTTTGACATATTTATTATTATTATTATTAAGTTAAATGTTTCAGTTGGGTAGGATATTATTTGGTTTCATAATTGTAGGTAATTAATTCAAATTTAGTTCGTGGATTTTGTTGAATTAAGGATTGAATTTGTCATAAAAGTTGAATTGTTAATCAATTAAGATTTAAGAATTAATTAAGATTTTAAGTTGTTAATGTTTAAGTTGTTAAAAATTAATTAAAATTTAAGTTGTTAAGAATTAATTAAATTTTAAGTTGTTAAAAATTAATTAATTTATGTTGTTAAGAGTTATTTAAAATTTAAGTTGTTAAGAATTAATTAAGAATTAAGAATTAACTTGCTAAGATTTAATTAAGATTTAAGAATTAATTAAAATTTTAAGTTGTTAAGAATTAAATAAAATTTAAGTTGTCAAGAATTAATTAAAATTTAAGAATTAAGTAAATTTAAGTTGTTGAGAATTAATTAAAATTTAAGTTGTTGAGAATTAATTAAAATATAAGAATTACTTTGTTAAGAGTTAGTTAAGGATTAATTTGATAAAAGTTAATTAAGGATTAATTTGTTAAAAGTTAATTATGGATTTAAGATTTAATTAAAATTGAAGTTTTTATGATTTGAATAATAATTTTAGATCTAATTGCATCATTTTCATTAAATCAAAAAATTCTGATTCTTCTATTATTTCTTTTGTTTTTAGATTTTCAATTTTTGTTAATATTTCTGTTTTATTTGAATTCTTGTAAGCCTTTTTAATTATAGCGTCAATTTTAATAAATTCATCTTTATCTTCAGAATCATATTCTTATTCATCTTCATTGTTATATTCAGAGTTGATAAAAGTTGTATTATTATCTTCAAAATAGGTAGAAAAATTTTTAGGGTTGCTAATTAAGGTTGTATCATTATATTCAAAATCAATAGAATTATTAATTAAGGGTTGAATATTATCATTAGAATTGTTATGGTTACCTTCAGAATTAATAGAATTATCTTCAAAAATATTAATGATAGGTTGAGTATTATCATTAGTATTATCATCAGTATTATCAACATTATCTCCAGAAATATTAATTAAAGTTTCCTCATTATCCTTAGAATTATCAGAAAGATTATTAATTAAAATTTTATCACTATCCTTAGAATTATCAGAAACATTATTAATTAAAGTATTATAATTAATTTAAAAAATTATAGCATTAATGTTAAACTTCAAGTCTTCCAAACTAGGATTTCTTCCACTTAGCTTCACTCACTAGGATTTCGTTCCTTTATAATAATTTTTTTGCTAGTCATCTTAATCCTGACTAGACTTCTCTCTTCCAAACTTCAAGTCTTGTTTGCTTATCCCTTTGTCAAACTGATCAAACCTGGGTTTACCCTACCAAATATCAAAACTTGTTTGGTTTAACCCTTGATCACTTCGACTGGACCTTAGTAAATTGTTACTGCCAAACATCAGGTCCTGTTTAGCTAACCCTTTGTCAAACTGATCAAACCTGGGGTTACCCTACCAAACATCAGGTCATATTTGGCTTAACCCTTGATCACTTTGACTAGACCTTAGTATATTGTCAAAACATTGAAACACTGGAGATTAACTGTTCATGACTGATGCTTTTTGCACAAACACTAACAAATTCTATAAATCATTATTATTTATGAAGTTGTCTACCATCTAAACTAAGAAGGTGAAGGGAGATCCTAAAACTAGGTCATCACATAAATATTTCAATAAAATAATACTCACTTCATGCTAATATAGATGGCGAAAAATCATCCACTAAACATACTAGCACTAACAACTAACAACATAAATGGAGAATAAGCATGCTAGAATATTTACTTGTGAACAAATCAAGTCAACGGTAATGTGCTCCAAGATGAACTCTATACCCCCACAAAATAAGTGAAAGCAAACTATAACTAACTAAAGCAAGATGCAAACATACTAGAAATAAGGAATATGTACAAACTTTTCCCCCACCCCCAAGACTTGGACATTTCATTATTCTAATGAAATCATTCAGAAGGTGGGAGAGGGTCATGTCTAGGGCATCAAAATGGAGCGGGAGGGTAAGGATCAGGGGGTCTCTCACTAGGAGGTAGAGAGCATCATCTCCGAGGGAATCTAGAGGCCCGTGACATTCTACCCATTTGTTCATGATACTGGTACAGCAAGGAGACCTGCTCTTAGGTTATACAGATATCATCCCTAAATTCTAGCATGATGTCTCTTTCATTGAAATAATCATTAACAAACTCAAATATCTGCCTCTAAAAGTTCCTTGTCATTTAAAAGTAGTCATACATTTTTTGGAACTATTCTTGAGATAGTGCATATCGATCCTCCAACTAATGTTTGGTCGCCCTCTGACCCTCATGAAGAGTCAGTCTCTAAGGAAGCTCAAAAATCTGTGAAGTCAAATCTAGACAGATCCATGCTACCATAAGCAAAGGAATGTCTAGCCAACTCATGATGGTCAGCCGGTAGCTCATCATGTTAATTGACTGGCTCATGAGTACTAGCCGACTGCGGGTGTCTAGATGATGAGGGGGGAGGGTGTTCCATGGGGAAGCCTATATTTTCGGGTACTCTGTCTCTAATAATCTAGTTGGCAGGATTGTGAATTGTGCATTTAGATTGAGCTAGAGGGAATAGGAGTCCATTCCTCTTTGGAAAGGCATAACCGTTCTCATCCTGAATGATCATTTTCATGGCTAAACATGTATCGATGTCGATTTTGGTGTTGCCATGAATGACGTCTAATCTGAATAGTTTGCACTCTAGATTAATTACAATTTGTGTTATTAACCCGCCAAAGACTATTGTGCCCGAAGTAGCTTTTTTGACCCATACCAAAGTTTGTAGGAAACGATATCCTAAGTCAAAATCGATGTTATTCAACATAGCCAAAAAATAATAAAGCTCTATCTTCCCAACAACCTCGTCACTTTTGGCTCGTCCGAAGATAGTTTTACTCATTTCTTAGTGGAGGTAATGAAATGTTGATGTAGTCTGGCCTTGATTGTTGTTTTGGTGTTGACACCGATTTTAGTTTAGGTGGATGATTATTGATTATGATTAAGTCCTGATCGGGGATCAGGCATGTTATGGAAACTCCTAGTCTGGAGGGCTAGGTGTTGGAAAATCCTAACCTGGAGGGTTAGGTGTTGAAAATCCTAGTCTGGAGGGCTAGGTGTTGGAAAATCCTAACCTGGAGGGTTAGGTGTTGAAAATCCTAGCTTGGAGGGCTAGGTGTATGAAAAGTCCTAATTCAGAAGAGGTGGGTGAAAAGTCCTAGCTTGGAGGGCTAGGTGAAAAGTCCTAACTTGGAGGGTTAGGTGCAAATTCCCATCTTGAAGAATTAGGTGAAAAAGTCCTGGCTTGGAGGGTCAGGTGCCTAGCTTGGAGGGCTAGGTTGGATGATATTCTAACTCGGAAGGGCTGGGTGAAAAGTCCTAGCTTGGAGGGCTAGGTGAAAAGTCCTAACTTGGAGGGTTAGGTGCAAATTCCCAACTTAGAGGGTTAGATGGTGAAATCCTTGGCTTGGAGGGCTAAGGTGGATGAAACCCTAGCTTGGAGGGCTGGGTTTGACTCCCTGGATCGGTCTGGTGACCGATCAGGGAAAGTGGCACGCTGCTCCTTCATGGATTGGTCTGGTGACCGATCCAGCGATGTCTGATTGGACTGATGACCGATCAGGGAGCGCACAGTGAGGTTGGGAACCTACTGTGTGGCTTCTGATCGGTCCGGTGACCGATCAGGGAGCAGGCTACTTCCTTGCTGCCTTGCTCCTGATCGGTCTGGTGACCAATCAGGGAGCGGATAGTAAGTGAGTTCCCTTGCTGATCAAGACCCTGAAACACTGTTCATCTGTCCTGATCAGTCTGAGTGACCGATCAGGCTTCACTCTGATCGGTCTGGTGACCGATCAGGCTTCACTCTGATCGGTCGGGTGACCGATCAGGCGTGTATAGCCGCGAGAGCTAGGAATCCCAGCGAAGTAGCGGATCAGTCTGGTGACCGATCCACAAGCCCTGGATCGGTCCGGTGACCAATCACTTTAATTCAAATTGCGCTGTCAGACGCTCTGATCGCGTCTGACCATATCCGATTCGCTGCTGTTTGCTTCTGATATTTGATTTACTGTGTGATATACTACTCTAACAGTCTGATTAAGCTGCAGATGACAGGGCAGGATTCAAACACTCAAGGAGAAGTCAATGGAGGCTTTCCTTGGAGCAGGTTTGTCCGTTTCTCCATCTCAGGTTGCAACGGCCGAGCTGTAGACTGGAGCTGAGACTGGAGCTTGGCTGAGGGAAGCTCAGGGAGTCCAGGAATAGCTCAGTGGTAGCTGGCGTTGGCAGATGAGTAGCTGGGAGCTGCAGGGATGGTGTCATCTGATGCTTGGTGGAGAAACAAAAAGGAGAAGAGGACTTTGGCTGAAGTAGCGAAGCATTCGAAAGTTTTCTGTGTTGAGCTTGCTGAAGTTCTTGCTGCGCTTTGTGTTTCTCCACAACTTGCTTGCTGTGTTTCTGAAGTCTTCATCACTTTGAGTAAGCAACCGTAATCGAGAAGCAACCAACTCTTACGTGAGTGCTGGGAGGAAAGAACAAGGGGCTTGGAGTCCAACAGTGAGAAGACACGAAGGAGGGAGTCCTTACGCGAGATCGTCGCTGGGTGGAGCTCAGGATAAGCTCGCTGTGTTCTTGTCCTTGCTAGGTGCTGAGTAAGAGTTTTTCTCTGTGTTTCATTAAGCTTAAATCTATATCCTTGTTTGAAACGCTGTGGGGAGGTTTCTCCACCGAGAAGGAGGTTGCGTTATATCCGGTGAACACCGGGGCTTGATCTGCCGACAATCAAGGGATCGCCCACCTTAAGGGCACGCCAAGGAGTAGGGGCAAGTTATCCCCGAACCTTGTAAACCCTCTTGTTAGCGACTTTGGTAGTTGTTCTTGCTTGCTTTCATTTCTGTTTTGTTTACTGCACTGCTTCCTTTCTTTTGCTTCTTCCGCTGTGCTACTGATAAGTTGAGTGCAGAAACCTCACAAGTGTTTAAAGTCAAAGAGATTGGCTATATTCACCCCCCCCCCTCTCTAGCCATCCGTTTCCAACATAAAAGACAGGATTTTGAAGACAAGAGGCTTTAGAGCGTGATGGCTTATGGGGCTTGTTAAGGTCTGTGAGTTGGGCCCAAAAATGATTACTATTGAAGCTGCAATTAAATGTTAGAGAGCATAACCCCATGGATAAACCAAAATAATTGTTAAAATGATTCATCAATCAAAAACTTATGTAACCATCATGATCATTATCTAAAGTGAAATTAACCTCTAATGAACTCAAACATTCTAAGACTAGGCGAGGATGTGTGGTATGCGGGATGATTCATGTACATCAAGTCATTCCAGTCTACGGTGTTAATTAGTTAGTCTATATCCTCCTTAATTTCTAATATTTCCATGGTAGTCGGATCAAGGTATCGAGTGCAAACTAGTTTACGGGTAACAAGCACATCAAATCTAGATTTTTATTCTTCATTATGAAAAATTATACCAAAAGAATTTTCATTACTCACGTCGCGTACCAGCCGCTTCTCCTTTCCCTTCACTTTTGCCTTTTCGGTATTAATCACCTTGCTCTTCCCTTTTTCATTTTTAGGATTATCTCCTCCTCCGCTTGATGATCCATTCTGTGGGGCCTCTTCAAGATGTTAGACAAGATTGGGGGGGGGGGGGGGGGGGGGGGGGGGGGGGAGGTAGATCTAAGGGATGAAGAAGTGAGAGGGAGGAATTATCTTGGGAGAATGATAACAGGGGAAGAAAAAGGGATCTCTTGGATGAAGGTTGAGAGAAGGAGAATTGTTGCTTTTGGTGGGAGAAAGCTTAGATCTACCTTTGGAGGGGTAGATTCAGTTGTTAGGGGGTGGATTTCGCTTAAGTTGGAGGAGGATTGAGCTTGGGAAGAGAGGAGGCTAGCTTTTGGAGAGAAAGGAGATGTAGAAGGAGAAGAAACTGTTCACACGGTCGTGCCTTAAGGTGTGGCATGATCGTGTTCAGGCTCTATAGCCCCATCGAGTGGACTGGCATGACTGTGTCAAAGAACATGGCCATGCCATACAACTCTCTGCCAGTCGTGCCAATTGGCACGACCTGGGCACGGGTCTCTCTACTCTTTTTTTTCTCAAGAACTCTCCTCAACACAACTGTGTCAATTGGCACGGCTTGGTCTGTCTCTCTCTAGTGGTCGGAACATGACTGTGTTAAATGGCATGACCACCACTTAAGGGCTTCGGGGTAGGGGGCACGTGCTACCTCCGGAGGCTTCACACAGCTGTGTATGGGGGCATGATCGGTCGAAATGGCTTCGTTTTTGTTGCTTTTCGGGTATGGTTTCTTCCCCCCTTGAATTGTCCCAAGTGATTCCCCATCTTCGAAAGAGTCTGCGACCATCTTCAAGAGGTCGACAATTCTTGTAAACACAAAATGACGCGATTTAACAACTAAAATAGAAAGCAACAGAAGGAGAAAGGGAAAGCAATCTAAAACTTCCTTGGGTTGCCTCCCAAGTAGCACTAGTTTTCAGTCTCGAGCTCAACCTCTTGACTCAACTGGGAGCTTTTGCCTTGAAGGGGAGATGTTCCCCTTCATTTTGACAAGATGAATCTACCTTGCCCCTCATCTGGGCTCATGCCAGGATGGCATATTTGTCATTAGAGGCGTAGAGGCGTTTCTCTTCTCCCATCGAATTTGATGCTTCCTCCAGTGGTTTTCCTTTGGGGTATTGCTGGTGTGGTTCTTCTTCACTGGGTTGGTCCTCAGTCAACCTACAACAAGCACTTTTGACAGGAGACAATGACAATGGATTAGATGAATTTGACAAATCAAATTCAAGCCTTTCCTTGCCGACTACCAAAGATAACTTATGATTTTTCACGTCTATCATGGCTCCCGCCATGGTAAGAAAAGGTCTCTCTAGAATAATAGGGATTTTTGGGTCCTCATCCAAGTCCAAGACCACAAAATATATAGGGACAATGAAGCTTCCTACTTCTACGGGCACGTCCTCTATGATTCCAACAGGGTATCTACAAGAATGACCTACAAGTTGCAATGCTTTTGTGGTCAACTTAATGTCGTTAAAGCAAAGTTTCTTGCACACAGAATATGGAATAAGACTAATGCTAGCTCCTAAATCCCAAAACATTTTACCAAACTCAGTTGTACCAATTTTGCATGGGATGGAGAAACTTCTTGGATCTTGGAGCTTCGATGACATTGTGTTCAATAAGAGAGCGTGCACTACTTTCTTCAGTTAAAGCTATAGTCTCATAACCATTCTTCTTGCTCTTGTTGGAAATGATGTCCTTTATGAACTTTGCAAACTTGGGCATTCGATGTAGTGCATCCATGAGAAGAATTTCAATACACAATTTTTTTAATCTTCTCAAGAAACTCTTCAAACTCTTCATCCTTCTTAACCTTTCCCAATCTTTGGGGGAAAGGGATTGGTAGAATGCTTCTTCTCGGTAGAGGCTCTTCAAGCTCCTCCTTCTGCTAAGCAGGATCAATATTAGAGAAGGATAGAGAAGGCTCTCTAATTTCTTCAACCCATCCCTGAGCAGTCACTTGGGGCTTCCCCAAGGTTCGTTTGCTTCTTAACCCAATCAAGTTGCAATGCTCCATTGGGTTTGGCTCAGGTTTCTCGGGAAATGATCCTTGTGTTCTTGAAGATGACCTAGTCATTTGTACCACTTGACCACCAAGCATCTTTAGGCATTTCTTCATGTCATCCAATCTTGCACTAAGTTGTTTGACGTCATTCTTCATTTCAACTTGGTTTGGTAGGATCTCCTCAAGAAGCTTGTCTATTCTGGATGGTGGATTATTCTACTTGAATCATCTTGGCTACCCTTGTTCTTGATTATTTCTATAAAAGAAGTTTGGTCGATTTCTCCATCCGAGTTTATATGAGTTGGAGTATGGGTTGTTCTGTCTCGAGTTGAAGGTGCCCACAACATCCGCTTGATCTATTTCAGCAAGTTTTGATGATACGACTCCAAGTAGGCATCCATCTCTCAGATGTTCTGTACTTCCATATAATTCACATGTTTTCATTATGGCATTCACCGGATTAACATAGATTGTATCAAACTTCTTCGTAAGGGCATCCAATTTTGTAGAAAGCAAGTCTATCGCCTTAACCTTATATTTTCCAAGGGTTCTACTTGTATTTCCACTTCTTTTTAAAGCCCATTAGTGGTTATCGAGGGCTACACTCTCTATTATTTCTTCGGCTTCATCAAAGTCTTTGTTCATTAAAGCTCCGCCAGCTACGGAATCAAGAGATACCTTCATTTGATAGTTGATGTTGTTGTAAAAAGTGTGCATCGCCAACCTCTTTTCAAGTCCATGATGAGGGCATGACCTAAGCATTCCTTTAAATCAATCCCGAACTTCGTATAAAGATTCATTATCACTCTGTCTAAAATTTGATATGAGGTTTCTCATATGGGCGATCTTACTTGGAGGGAAAATTCTTTCTAAGAATATCTATTCACACTGAGCCCAAAAGGTAATGCTATTTGCTGGCAAAGAATTCAACCATGTTTTAGCTCGATCCCTCATAGAGAATCCAAATAGGAGTAGTCTCACAATGTTTGTCAGGATTCCATTCATCTTCAGTGAGTAACATATTTCATAAAACATCTCCAGGTGTTGGTTAGGGTCTTCTACGGATCCTCACCAAACTGATGTTGCTAAACCATAAAGAAAAACTCAAAATTATTTGCCTCAATAGGAGGTCTGGTGATTCTAGACCTGAGGCCCTTTGCATATGGTGTAGCATAATCTTTGAAAGACATGTTGTTGTTGGTCATGGTTCTCAGTTCTTGTTCTTCTTAAATTTGACTTTGCAAGTTTCTCCTTCTTTCGAATGCCTTATTGATCTTAGGATCAATAGGTAACAAGTTTCCTGTAGATATCAGCCTTCACTTAAAAGGGCAAAATTAAACTAGATTTTTGTTTGCAATAATGAATTGCAAAAACTAAAAGAAAACAATTGCAAGTCATATTTAAAAACAAAAGAGAGAAAAAAAAAACAGAAAATATTCATACAAAAAGGAAATGGTGTCTAGACTAATCCAAATGTTAGTCAAATGATGTTGCTCTTTTCAGTCCCCAACAACGATGCCAAAAACTTGATGTGAATCCACAAGTCCACGGAAACGTCGTCAAGTAATATAAAAGATTATCATTGTTATTGTTAGCCCTAGAGCCAATTATGAGATGATTAACTAGAAAATTTTTTGTATCATATTTTATTAATAAAGATAAAGTTTTTGTTATTATATTTACTTTATATTTGTGTCAAATGAATAAGTATAATAATGTCATTGGGTAGTAGGTTCTAATCTATATCATATCAATTAATTGAATTGATAGTGAGATTATATAGAGAACATTACTATTAACGATTTCTAGTCAAGCATTAATATTCAAGGACAATATTAATGCGTTGAGACTAGTATATGACTTGATCTCACAAGTCATGGATATGAGATATCAAGTTTACACATGGGTACATATTAGAAAATATATACTGAATTGACCCGACATGAGAAAGTTTCCTGGATTATTATATGAGTGTCATAAATTTTCTCATAGTGACTATTGATATGAATAGTCCTTAGACTTGAAATCACTATAGTTCCCTATGTAGAAGATTAGAGGCCTAGCTAGAGGGGGGGATGAATAGCTCGTCACCCAAAATGCTTGTTCTTTCTATAAGGTTAGTAGCGTAGCGGAAATACAAACTAAACAATAAAGAACAAACGCTAACACAAAACCTTTATGTGGTTCAAAGATTGCTTGCTCTTACTCCACAATGTGTCCTTGAGGTAGACGACCCCTCAATCCATTGGTGGATTAATCCTCGGCAATCTTCGGCTAAGCTTTCTCCTTCTCAGTGGAGAACAACTTCTCACAAGGATCTCTCTTCCCTTTACAAGATTGAGCTTAGAGTTAAGGGGAAGAGATTGAGCGTTGGAGCTTTGAGCACTTGATCAAAAAGGTTTTCAACTTAACATCTCACCCTTCTCACCCCTCAAAGCTTCCCCTTAACCCTTAAGTAGAGGAAAGAGCTGTTGATAAAATAGCTCAAACCCGTTACTAGTCAACTGGTCCAGACTCCAGTCGACTGATCCTCTCCATTGGACACAACCAATGGCTAGTATTTTCAAAGCATCAACCCTAGTCGATTGATCTTTCTGTGAGTTTCACTCAATGCTGCCAGTCTACTAATTCCTCCTCCAGTCGACTGCCCAGCTTACAAACTCACTCTCAACCTCTCCGGAGTCTATCCTTCACGTATGCCTTGAAGTCCACTTTCTCGACTTGCCCTTTGAATTTCTCATCCTTTGGCTTTCATCCCTCATATGCATATAAGCTTGCGGCTTGTCTCCATGTCATCCTTCACGTATGCCTTTGAAGTCTACTTTCTTGGCTCACCCTTTGAAGCCCTCTTCCTTTAGCTCTCGTCCCTCGGATGGCTTCACTCCGTTGTTCCTCATGTGTGGTTCACCAAGGCTAGCATGACTCAACACACAAATCAAACCAATATGAAAACCTAACTTAATCGTATTGGCACACACATCAAAACCCTAATCTTCTCGATTAAACCTAGGTCGATTGCACCAATAATCTCTCCTTTTTTGATGTGTGACAATATTTTTAAGTTAGCCAAAAATAGCAATTTGAATATTAGAAGCATAGTATAACATGAGACATAAACATGCAAGCTCCCCCTTAATCTATGCTCTATCACATACATTTCAAATTCAAACATGGAGAAATAAGTTAAGTTCTAATTTAAACCCTTCCATTCTCCTCTTTGACATCATCAAAAAGATTATACTAATCAATTCTAACCTATGACATCAATGTAAAATAAAATGAGTTTAATTAATTGAATTAGACTCATTTGAATTAATTGAATTAGACTCATTTGAATGAGTTTAAAATAAAATGTGATCCGAAATTGAATTAATTGAATTAGACTCAAATGAATTAATTGGACTATGGTATTGAGTCTAATCTAAGTTAGATTCGTTTAAATTAGACTCAACCACCTAAGATGGGTTAATGATCATTGAAATGTTTAATGAATTATTATTGAAGAGGAATATCAAGAGGCATTATTTATTGGATGAATAGAATATGAAAAGATAAAAGGATACCAAGAGTCTTTGGTATTCATTAAGGTTTATATGCATTAAACAAATGGGAGACAAAGAAATAAAGACTTTTCATATTCATTGGATGAATATAAAACTCATTTTCCTTCTTCCTCCTTGTGACCGAACCACCTTGTGTGGCTAGCACCATGAAGGCAGTTCCTCTTCGAGACCGTTTTTATGTGACGAACAAGACATATTCGTGTGGATACTATTAGAGGCATGGCCATTCTATTATGAAAAGATCTAGTAAACCAAGGACTAGCGGGATATGCTAAGGGCACACATCAAGGTATAACTCTTAGATAAAACTTTGTATGAATTTTTTGCATGGATCACTAAAAGGGATCCTATTTTTTGATGCGTATATTATTGTTTTCGTATAGAAATCCTTACAATAGTATCAAAGCCACTTACGAAAGGTTGTACAAAGTTTAGTGCTCTTTTATATGTGATGTAGAAGCAAGACATATATTTTATTATGAGTCACATGATTGTTTGAGCATTTTATCGAGATATAATAGTTTGTGGTGATCAAACTAAAAGACTATAGCATTTTTCATATATAATATGAACGTGTGCTATAGTCTGATTGCATTTGACAAATTTTTCATGACCTATGGTGTTCACGATAATTGATGCATTTTTGTCACAAGGATGCATCAACAGATCTTGATGGACTATGGGTAGCGACTCATTCAATGAGTCAATTAAAAATAATTTTGTTTGAGTAGTGATACCACTGTGAGGTTTCAGTTCATAAGTCATTTGTGCAATCATAGTAAAAATGATGTCATAGATCTATTGTAGATGTTGTATTCCATGGTGAATAGTTATGACCCTTAACCCCAATATGATTAGATTTGTGTGTATGTGCATATTGTAATTCATAATACAGCATGTGTGTCGTGTCTTTATCTCTACATTTATGGTTGTAAAATTAGATTAAACTCGAATGTAAATTGAGTTCTCTTTAATTTGTAATGTATAAACAAGAAGTACTAGTCTACTAGATGATGAAGATACAAGAAGGATGTTGACGACACATGACGTCCGAAGGAAGCACTTGAAAAAGATGTTATCCCTAGGTTGACCATTTAATCTTTTCATTGGCTTGAGAAGAGCGTAGTAGACAGACCATGACTATGTCACGTTTTAATGCTTATATACTGATATATGTCATGCTTGTATATGATGCATGTTTAGATAATACCTTTTAATTAAGTCGACTTAATATGCCTATCAAAGTTTCACTACTACCTTGATCAATTGAAGTTGGGTTTACCAAAGCAAAGTGACTCAATTTATCTTGGTATAGTGTGATTGGACAATTGCGATGTCCAACTATTAAACTTTGGATAAGACTTAACTAAGTTATCTCAATTGGATTGAAAACATAGAAGCATATCACAAAAGTTGGGTAAAAGAATAAATAGTTTTGTTCACAAGAGTTGCATAAAATATAATTGGTAAACGTTGTCTACCTAAATTATACCATGTCTTGGGTGATTAGCCAAAGCTAAGTCAAGATGAGATATAATGTGGATCTTGTCCCATGTGAATGTTGTTGCTATTGGGTTTGGAGCTAGTAGTGTGGGTAAACTACGGTTGCCCACATCCATGACTTGCCCTTACCAAAGCTCTACGATTCAGTGGGTGCATCATTTAATTAAATACCTAATTAAATGATTTAGATATGATACTTATTTTTGTATTTTATCATTGTAGATCACCATGTCGTCAAATATATCGAATACTCTTTCTCTGCGATATGCCCTTAAGAAGGATAAGCTCAACAGAGTTAATTTCCTAGATTGGTACAAAAACTTAAGAATCATTCTCAAATAAGAATGAAAACTATACGTTCTATAGCAACCCATTCCTAAAGCACTTGCCACTATCGTTACTCCTACAGAAAAAGATGCTTACAAGAAGTATCAGGATGATGCACTAGATGTAGTTGGGTATGGCTTGGCAGGTTTCCTAAGCGAATACTTAGTCGTCCTTGAGAGACCTCTCCATGTCTACGGATTAAAATTTTAATCCGAATGGAGACCCGTTTACCAACGACCATCTCGTCATCGTATCGTTCGGTACGAATTACAACTTGGCCAATCACAAAGATCGTGCCTTGTAATTCTCCTAACCGAACGACCATGGAAGAGACGATGAGTAGATCGCCGGTTCTTGTGTTTATCGTCGGGGTCCAATTAATTAATTATTAGCTATGATTCACAATCAAAATAATTAAATAACACACATGAAATGATGAGACTAATTATCATGGCACAAAAGAACATAAGGAACTTAGGGAGAGATTTATACCTTCCCATTACCTTGCGGCTTTCTACCTTATGTCCCTCCCCTCCCGGACGTCATGTGGGCGATGAGCTACCGAGAACCAAGAGTCACCAAACAAGAGCCAAACTTCTCCTCTTCCCTCTTCTTGCGTCGGCCAACAAAACCCTGCCGCCAACCACACAAGGGAAGATGCTTCCTCTTACTCGCTGCCACCACCTCCACCTTCCTCCAATAGCAGCTGCTGACCCAAGGGGAAGTCAAAGAGATGAAGTCCTCCCTCCTTTGGCCGCCGGAAAACCTCCCTTGGAGGCTATTAGCGTCACCGCCCCTATGCAAGGAAACCCGCCGCCGGCTTGTCCTCTCCCTTTTTGATTGCGTCCGGCCAAGAAGAAGAAGGAGAAGCCCTCTTCCTTCCTTGAGCCACGCCACAAGCAAGGAAAACAAGTCTCCAAGAGAAGAGATCACCTCTTCTCTTAGTTTCTTACCGCCGGCCCTTCTTTGCCCTAGGAGAGAGAGAGTGAGAGAGGGAGAGAAAATAATGAGAGGCTTAATTAACTTGTTTCTTGATGGCTTCATGGGGTATATATAGGGCTAAGGTAGGGACCAAGAGGAGGAGTCGGATCTTGACCCGCTAATGGATATAAACTCAATCCATTAATTAAGATTCATTCCAATAAAGAATCTTAATTGAACTTCCTCACCAACCCCCATATTTTTATATGGGCTCCACATATTATGAGTCGTCCATCCCCCCGTGTTTAGGATATCGAATACCCATTAATTAATTTAAATTATTGACAATTTAAATTAATCAACTTTTGGATCCTTGATTAGTACCACTCAACCTTATCATCATGTTTGATCAAATCCACCTGCAGGGTCTAACATGAAGAACCTTTTGAGCTCATCAAGGGGGCATCATCATCTCGACTCACCAAGACACGGATTCCGTCAATAATCAATGGCACGCCATATAATTAATATTAGCTCCCAACTTACCGGGCCTATCGATCTAACAGAATAGATCTCGCCCATTGGTAAATCAAAGAAATAATAATTAATAATATGTGCCCGTTATTATATTAGGATTTAGGAATCGTACTCCATAATAAAATCTGAGGTCCTATCCAATTATCAAGTCAGTACAAATTGGATAACCTCTGGTTTTGGTCTTGCTCAATGTACTCGAAGTACACTAGTGTAATTCTATGGTCAAGACCAACCACACCTAATTACACCACAACCATCCCGATGGTTTGTCCAATTCTATCTCGGCTGTGAGCCTCTGCTTATACTAGGCAAGGAATTGATAACATGATCTTCCGTGTGTCACCACACACCATGTTATTTACAATGCAAAGTAAAGGACTTTTATGCATATACTAATATAAACAAGCACCAAGTGTTGTTGTGATTCTCTTTTCAAAATAAAGATGATCTTATATATAAAAGAGCAAATCTTTTAGTATACATCTATCAGAAGTGTCATACCTTATGCTTGCTACCATGAAATCTAAACTTTAAAAGCAACATGAGAATATGGATGCTCATGATATGACTTAACTAAGCTAGGTACGAGCGGTTTGAGGTGTTTAAGACCCTATTTGCATGTAATATGCAAGAAAGAACTCCTGTAGGTACTTATATACTCAAAATGATTGGGTACATTGAGATCCTTGAAAGACTAGGATTTCCACTGGGCCAAGAATTGACCACTAACCTTATTCTGCATCATTGCCAGAAGGATACAGTCAATTTGTCATAAACTACAACATGAATAACATTGACAAGTCATTGCCAGAGATGCTTGGCATGTTAATAACTGCTGAGCCCAATCTCAAATGGACTAAGTCTAGTACCATACTGATGGTACAAAAAGGCAAAGACAAATGAGAACCCAAAGGTAAGGGTAACACTCAAACCAAAGGCAAGGCCAAGTCTACTACACTGAAACCCAAAGGCAGGCTACCTAAGGAAGAGACCTATTTCCACTGTGGTGATACCGAACATTAGAAGAGGAACTGTAAACTCTGTTGGTGCAGACAGAACCCAAGTCAAACCTGTGTTTTGATAATGGCAAAGGGTTCAAAAGTTAAGATGTTATGTTGATCTAACATGTTCACTAAGTGTACAGGAAAAGAAGCCCTAGGTACACTAGGCACGAAGTCCTGGTCGAGGACTGGGCACGAAGCCCTGGCAAGGAGCTGGGCACCGAAGACCTACTTGGAAGATGGGCACGAAGTCCTAGTCGAGGACTGGGCACGAAGCCCTAGCAAGGAGCTGGGCACCGAAGACCTGCTCGGAAGGTGGGCACGAAGACCTAGTCAGGTGCATCGGGCAAAAGTCCAACCGGAGGAGCCGATTGGCAAAAGGTAAACTCTCCTGAGAGGAGTAGGTGAGGACGCGTTCCCCGTCGAGGGAACAGTAGGCGTCGGCTCGACCTAGGGCTCCATTTGGGAGACCCAAAGTCAAAACCAAGATAGCTACAGCTGTAAAACTCACTAACATTCTTGCTTTGTTTTGTGTGGCACTAACCCTGGATGCAGGACCGAAGGAACGAGTTTCTGCAGCTCAGAACACCCCAAAGGAGAGGGGCAGCAGCTGAGCAGGGCGCCCCGGAGGTCCCGGGCGCCCCCAAGGTGAAGGCAAGACAAGCTGAGCAAGTAACGCTTCGGAAGCTCACTGGGCGGGGCGCCCCCAAGCTCCCGGGCGCCCCTGTGCTCCCGGGCGCCCCGGATGCCTTGGGTGCCCCTGTGCTCCCGGGCGCCCCGGATGCCTTGGGCGCCCTGGGCTCAACCAAATGAAGCGGATAGAGTTTATCCAGCCGAGAAGCCAGCTGATTGAGTCAACCCAGGCGCCCCCTGCTTCCCGGGCGCCCCCGTCAAATCTTGAGCCCAATCCTGGATGGATAAAGGCTGACCGAGAGTTTGTCGGATCGTGTGACACGTGGAGGGCGCCCCCAACGTCCCGGATGCCCCCAGGTGCACTATATAAGGGGCTTGACCCCCAAGGCTTCTGTACACAACTTTCTAATGCCAATACGCTCTTCTACTCAAGCGCTCTACTCCAGAAACCTCCCATCTCGAGATTGAAGTGCCGACGACGACCCTCTGCTCCGAAGTACAATCCACACCGGGCGTCGATAACGAAAGAGCTTAATTTTCTGTTTACTGTACTACAACTATAAAATTTCTCTATAAACATTTGCGCACATATAGAATTGCCCGCAGTAAACGGTCAACGACCGTGGGCCTTGGAGTAGGAGCCGACCGCGACTCCGAACCAAGTAAAATCGCTTGAGTTCGCGTGTGTGTTTCTCTATTTTCCGCTGCTTATTCTCTTTACGAATCTGAAAACGTTTTATGATATTCACCCCCCCTCTATCGTTCTTCTCGATCCAACAAACTCTACCTGAAGAAGGTTAAAAAGAAAAGAAGAGAGACTTCTGCCTTAGGTATATATGTTATAGAAGTCAATCTATTTATTTCTTCTTCATGGGTATTAGATACTAATTGTGCATCTCACATTTGTATCAATGTGCAGGGCCTCAAAAGGACTAGATCGTTGACAAAGGTCGAAGTGGACCTACAAGTAGGCAATAACGCAAGAGTTTCTACTATAGCTATAGGAATATATTCTTTATCTTTGCCCACTGGGCTTGTCTTAGAACGTGAGTGCTATTTTTTGTCTGCTTTAATTAAGAGCATTCTCTCTAATTCTTGTTTGGACAAGAAGAGTTTTTCAGTTATAATAAAGGACAAATGTTGTTCTATACTTTTAAATGATAAAATTCTATTGAAGTGCACATCTGATGAATGGACTCTATGTTCTAGATTTTGAGAACCTAATCTATAACATAAGTACAAAATGATTCAAACATAATGACTTGAACCAGACATATCTCTGGCATTGTCGCTTGGGTCACATAAATGAGTCACATATCACAACTACATAAGGATGGCCTTCTGGGCTTATTTGATTTTGAATCTTATGAGACATATGAATCTTGTCTTCTAGGTAAGATGATAAAGACTTCTTTTAGTGGACACGGTGAAAGAATGATGGACTTGTTTGAACTCATACATACTGATGTTTGTGGCCTTTTCAATGTAGCAGATAGAGAAGGGTATCAGTACTTCATTACTTTTACTGATAATGTCAATAGATACGACTATGTGTATCTCATGAAACACAAGTTAGAATCTTTTGAAATGTTCAAGAAATTCAAGAATGAAGTGCAAAATCTACTTGGTAAAAGTATTAAGATGCTTCAATCATATCGAGGTGATAAATACCCTAACCAAGAGTTTCGTGACCATTTAGCTAAGTGTGGGATCATATCTCAACTCATTCCACCTGGAACACCACAGTAGAATGGGATATTAGAGAGGAGAAATCATACTTTATTAGATATGGTACAATCAATGATAAGTTAGACAGATCTTCAGACCTCCTTTTGGGGGTTTGTTCTGGAGACGACTATTTTCACACTTAATCGAGTTCTCTTGAAAGTCGTTATAAAGATATCATATACGACATGGACTAGGAAGAATCCAAAGATGTCTTTTATGAAGATTTGGGGTTGTGAGACTTACATTCGATGTCAAGTCTCAAACAAACTAGGACCAAAAACAAATAAGTGTTATTTTATAGGATATCCAAGAAAACAAAGGGATAATACTTTTACAATCCCACAAAAGCAAAGTGTTTGTCGATAGAAATGATATTTTTCTCAAATGAGAGTTTATTTCTAAAAGAACTAGTGAGAGTAAAATCTATCTTGAAGAAGTTCAAGATGTAGAAAATAATACTGAGGCCTTGATCGAAATTGAACAAGCACCATAAAATGTTGTGGATCATGAGTTTGTTGCATAAGAAGTTGTGGAGCAACAACCTGTTCAAGTAGACCAACCTCTACACAGATATGATTGGATACGTCGTCAGCTTGAGAGATACTCATTTCTCTTGTCTGACCATGTTGATGTTATGCTTGTTGACTTGAGCGAGCCTACACCCTATTAGGAAGTTGTGATGAATTCTGAGAAATGGCTAGAGGCCATGAGGGTAGAAATGGAATCCATGTACACTAACCAAGTATGAACTTTGGTTGATCCACCTGAGGGGATCAAACCTGTAAAATACAGGGGAAAAAATAAATAAATGTTTGCGGGGATAAATAGGTGTAAGATGGACTATTTGTAAATTATTTAAGGAAAAATTTACTTTTTATTAGAATATATATATATAAGGAAAAGTTTATATATATTAACTCCTTTTATTTATACCTAGCCCGTGCCCTAGCAAATCATTTCGCCGACTCTTGCTTCTTGCTCGACAACGCGCGACGTCTCTCCCTTGCGCACCGCCGGCGTCACCGCCCGCCTTGCTACCGATCAACTCTCTCCGTCTCCTCCACATCTTTTTGTCATCACTTGCTCCCTCAATGGATCGTGAGTCCCGCTTCTCTCGATCTCCACCCGACATTGCTCTCTCCCGATCCTATCTACTATCGACCCTTCTCTGGCACGAGATGGCATATGCGATCTCCCTATCTTTGATCGACATTTCTGTAGGACCGGTGTCGTTGATAGAGGGGGTGAATATCGACCAAAAAAAACTTTCGCGGAAATCATTTTTCGGATCATCGTTCTAGACTCAGAGTTAGTGCAGCGGAAAATATACAGAACGAAGAAAACAAACAACACAGCGCACGCAGGATTTTTTACTTGGTTCCCAACCCCCCAGGGTCAGTACATCCAAGGCCTAAGCACGGGAACCCCCATCCACTAGTGGTCTCCTTTCCGAACTTTCCAGAGGCGGAGAAACCCATCTTACAGTGCAGAAATTACAATCACAATATATGAAAAATAAGTGCGGAATTGTAAAATTCAAACCAAACAGAAGTTGAAGTCTCGGCCGTTCTGGAACTCCGTGTTGGATCGAGAAGAACGATAGAGGGGGGTGAATATCGTAAAACGTTCGGATTTGTAAAAGAGAATTAGCAGCGGAAATAAATAAAGTAAAACACACGCGAACACCAAGATTTTACTTGGTTCGGAGTCGCGGTCGGCTCCTACTCCAAGGCCCACGGTCGTTGACCGTTTACTGCAGGCAATTCTATATATGCGCAAAAACAGTTTACAAAATGTATTACAAGAATAGTACAGTAAATTTAAAAGTAGCTCTTCGTTACCGACGTCCGGTGTAGATTGTATTTTCGGAGCAGAGGGACGTCGTCGGCGCTTGTATCTCGAGTCGGGAGGTTTCCGGAGTAGAGCGCGGGAGTAGAAGAGCGTGAATGCATTGGAAGAATTGACTGTTGAGAAGCCTTGGTGTTGGGTGCTATTTATAGCACTTCGGGGCGCCCTGAACGTTGGGGGCACCCCCCCCCCCCCGCACGTGTCAACCGATCCGGAATTACCTCGGTCAACCCTTATCCCACTCGAATAGGGTTGAGGATTGACTCTGGGGGCGCCCTGGATGCTGGGGGCGCCCTGGTTGACCTTTTTAGCGAGCTTCTCGGCTGGATCAGGGTTATCCGCTTCGGTGGCTTGGGTGTGGGACGCCCTGGGCACTGGGGCGCCCGGGAGCACGGGGGCGCCCCGCCCAGTGAGCTTCCGAAGCGTACTTTGCTCTTCTTGTTTTGTATTCACCTTGGGGGCGCCCTGGACACTGGAGGCGCCCTGCTCAGCTACTTGCCTCTCTCCTTTGGGCATTCTGAGCTGCAGACACACGTTCCTTTGGTCCTGCATCCAGGGTTAGTCCAAAACAATATAAAACAAAAAAGTATTAGGTTTATACAGCCTTAGCTGTCTTGGTTCTGACTTTGGGTCTCCAACATGGAGCCCTAGGTCGAACTGACGCCTACTGTTCCCTCGACCGGGAACGCGTCCTCACCTACTCCTCTCAGGAGAATTTACCTGTTGCCAACCGGCTCCTCCAGTTGGACTTTTGCCTACGGTCCTTTGCCAGGTCTTGGATACCAGGCTGTCCTTCGCCCGGTGCCTAGCAGTCCTTCGCCAGGTCTTCGGATCCTGGCAGTCCTTGGCCAGGTGCCTAGCAGTCCTTCGCTAGGTCTTGGATCCCAGGCTGTCCTTCGCCCGGTGCCTAGCAATCCTTCGCTAGGTCTTCGTATCCTAGTAGCCCTTCGCTAGGTGCCCAGCTGTCCTTCGCCAGGACTTAGGGTTTCAGTTCCTAGCATTCCTTCGCTAGGTCCCTAGCATTCCTTTGCTAAGACTTCAATCTGCACACTCAAGCAGCATGTTAGATAACAAATAAGACTTTACTTTTGAACCCTTTGCCATTTATCAAAACACAGGTTTGATTTGGGTGCTGTCTGCACCAACAATCTCCCCCTTTTTGATTTATGGCAACCCGATTCAAAGAGTTAAGTTAATCAGAGTAGATGATAAACAGAGTTTAGTTCCCTCCCCCTGGAAGGAATCTCCCCCTAGGTTTTTCAAAGTTTCGTAGGGTTTGAAAAATTTCTAAGTCAACATGATGGAATTTTTCAAAACATAGAAGATTTTTCAAAAATAGATTTTCTAAAAAAAAATTATACTTAGAAATTTTTAGAAGGCCAACTTAGTGAAAAAAAAGTGTCTTAACTTAGAAGATTTTTCAAAAAATAGATTTTCCAAAAAACAATTTGTACTTAGAAATTTTAGAAGGACAACTTAGTGGAAAAAGTTTCTAAGACATCTCTTTTGAGTTTTTTGAAAGTACTTTAAAAGTTTTCAATCTCTTTAGTATTTCGAAACTTTTCTAGGGAAGTTTAGAAATAAGTACTTAGTGATAGCTTAAGTTTAAGTACTTAGAAAATGCTTTATTTTGAAAACAATTTAGACTAAGTACTTTTGAAAACAATTTAGACTAAGTACTTTTGAAAGAGTAAAATAGAGTAAGTAATTTTTTTGAAAAAACTTAGAGTAAGTAATTTTTTTGAAAAAACTTAGAGTAAGTAATTTTTTGAAAAAACTTAGAGTAAGTAATTTTTTGAAAAAAGGATGAATAAAAGGAAATTTAAAGCTAAAAAAAATTTGAAGAAAGGATAAATAAAAGGAAATTTAAAGCTAAAAAAAATTTAAAAATTCTCTCCTTTCCTATCTCTCCCCCTTTGCCATATATCAAAAAAAATAACCAATATAGCAAAATAACAGATAACTTGCATAATAATAAAACAGAATAATGTGTTGTACTGAACCAATGCAAGATAGACTGAATCAAACCAATTTGAATTTTCTCTGTAGAGACTTGTCTAACCCAATTAGCTACTTACTAACTGTTATAAACAGTAGTTTTTGCTAGGGTTAGTCGAGTTAAGTGTTCTGTTCAAGTTAGATTGTCTAAGCTTGACACTTAACTGGATTACTGTGTCTAGTTGTATTTAGTGCCCCAATTGCTGCAGATGCACTGACTTAAAGCATCTTGAATTAAGGCAAAAACCTAAGCATCTCAACCCATTCTAGGTTATCAATCAACATTATCCTAAGGTGCTTGTGAGATGCTGGCTTCTAAATCTATAGGTGCATGCATTTCTAGGGTTAGGGCCTAGGCTAAGTCCATTTGCAAAAAAGCCCTAGTTTTGAAAGGGGTAGTTTTTCAAGAAAAACTAAGAAAGAAAAAGAATAATAAAAAAATTGATTTTTAAAATTCAGTTAAGCAGTTTTAAAACTATTTAAAAGTTAATTTTTTAAATCAAAAGAAACCAATAGAGTAAACCTATTCTACCAAGCATAGTCCTAACTGCCTTCTTAGTGAGCTGAACTCAGACTCAGGTAGGGGTTTTGTGAATATGTCAGCTAAGTTAGATTTAGAGTCTATATGCTTAAGGACTATTTCACCCCTGGCTACATGATNTGGCCACACCTCCTTGGAGATGCTTTGCTTAGATGTCAAAGTATAAGTCTCCATGACCAAGATGACTTGAACACCGCAAGTTCAAAGGAACATCCACTTAAGCCACAGTAAGATCTTCATTGACATATCTATATGTAGATTCCCATATGAAGTCTTACAGCTAGTCACTCCAATGAATAGTTCCCTTAACTAGCATCCATGTTTATCTCCGGACATCCCAATGTCACCAGCCAGTGAGAATCAGCTGATTAGAGAATAACCCATGCTAGTCTCAACAGAATTGATAATGTCCGTATTTATCAATTCATCGACTAGGGATATTTCCAACACTTCACATTTGCACATTTAGAGATAATCACTAGTTGTGATCCCATCACAAATTCTCTTATGCTGTGAATTGTATGGCGGACATTCAGTAGATGAGTTTAAGATCCCAATCAAATACACAAACATGTATACTCAAATAGTGAATTATCATTTATTGAAATAAATGTTTACAATCATAAGGCGATTGCCTTAGGACACTTCTCTCATATCACTAACAAACTCCCACTTGGCCTAATGCAAATCGCTATGGTATCCAATACCACAGGCTCTAACATGACCCTCAAACTTGCTTTGATGCAAGGCCTTAGTTAAAGGATCCGCTAAATTCCTTTCAGTGGGATTTTTCTCAATTTGTATGTCATTCCTACTTATAATCTCTCTGATCAGATGATAGCGTCGAAGCACGTGTTTGGATCGTTGATGAGACCTTGGTTCCTTCGCTTGTGCAATAGCTCCATTGTTGTCGCAGTAAACCGGCACTGCTTCATCAATGGTTGGAA
This sequence comes from Boesenbergia rotunda, assembly GCA_024364735.1. Classification (NCBI taxonomy): domain Eukaryota; kingdom Viridiplantae; phylum Streptophyta; class Magnoliopsida; order Zingiberales; family Zingiberaceae; genus Boesenbergia; species Boesenbergia rotunda. The sequence continues at coordinate 302,492 of JAGFNQ010008862.1, read as the reverse complement.
CCACACCAAGTTCTGAGACAAACTTCTTGATCCAAACTGCTTCCTTTGCTGCTTCCGAAGCTGCGATATATTCCGCTTCCGTGGTAGAATCCGCTACGGTGTCTTGTTTGGAACTTTTCCAACTTACTGCGCCTCCATTCAAAGTAAATACGTATCCAGACTGTGATTTGGAGTCATCCTTATCTGTCTGGAAACTGGCATCTGTATACCCACGTATTACCATATCTCCTTCTCCATATATTAGGAACACATCCTTAGTTCTTCTTAAGTACTTAAGGATTGTCTTGACAGCCGCCCAATGATCCATTCCTGGATCCGACTGGTATCTGCTTGTGACACTCAAAGCATATGATACATCGGGCCTTGTACATAACATAGCATACATGATAGATCCTATTGCGGATGCATAGGGAATCTTATTCATGCAAATCCTCTCGTCTTCTGTGCGCGGACACATAGACTTCGAAAGGTTGATCCCATGCCTGATGGGAAGGTAACCTTTCTTGGATTCCGACATGCTAAACCTTTTTAGCACTCGGTCTATATATGTAGACTGCGAAAGACCAAGCAACCGTTTTGATCTATCTCTATAGATTCTAATCCCAAGGATATAGGTTGCTTCTCCCAGGTCTTTCATGGAGAAAGTTTTGGACAACCAAATTTTAACTGTCTGTAAAACTGATATATCGTTTCCTATAAGTAAGATGTCATCGACATATAATACTAGGAATACGACTGCACTCCCACTAACCTTCTTGTACACACAAGGTTCGTCAGGATTTTGTGAGAAATCAAACTCTTTGATTGTCTCATCAAAACGGATGTTCCAGCTCCTAGATGCTTGCTTCAGTCCATATATGGATCGTCGAAGCTTGCATACTTTGGTTTTATCAACCGATGTGAAACCTTCAGGTTGTATCATGTATACATCCTCAAGCAGGTTTCCATTAAGGAAAGCTGTTTTCACATCCATTTGCCATATCTCATAATCATAATGAGCTGCTATGGCTAGGAGCATCCGAATGGATTTAAGCATAGCTACTGGCGAATAGGTTTCGTCATAATCAATTCCTTGTTTCTGACGATATCCTTTTGCCACTAATCTAGCCTTAAAGGTAACAACATTACCTTCCATGTCGGTTTTCTTCTTGAAAACCCACTTGCACCCTATGGGTTTAATCCCTTCAGGTGGGTTAACCAAGTCCCATACTTGGTTTTGGTACATGGAATCCATTTCCGACTTCATGGCCTCAAGCCATTTGTCCCTTTCTGAACTTTTCAGAACATCTTCATAACTGATAGGTTCGTCATCACCAATGAGCAACACGTCGTTCGATTCACTTACGAGAAATCCGTATCTCTCTGGAATGTTGCGTGTCCTATCAGACCTACGAAGAGGTGGTGTAGTTTTAGGTTCAACTGATAGCTCATCACTATGAATTATCGGTTGTGGGTCTAGACTAGGTGTCTCTTTAATGTCTATTGGAGTCTCTTGAACTTCATCAAGCTCAATGCTACTCCCACTGTTTTCTTGTAAAAGAAATTCTTTTTCTAGAAATACAGCATGCCTTGAAACAAACACCTTTTGTTCCAAGGGATGATAGAATTGGTAACCCTTCGTTTCCTTAGGGTATCCAATAAATAGACATTTATCAGACTTAGCATCCAATTTGTCTGATACAACCCGCTTCACATAAGCAGGACAACCCCATATCTTAAGGTGAGTTAAGTGAGGTTTCTTACTATTCCAAATCTCATATGGAGTAGTAGAGACTACCTTGGTCGGGACTCTGTTTAGCAAGTAAACAGCTGTCTTAAGTGCATAACCCCAAAAGGATTTTGGAAGAGTTGCATGATTCATCATAGACCTAACCATGTCCATCAAGGTTCGGTTTCGCCTCTCAGATACACCATTATGCTGTGGTGTATACGGCGGAGTCCATTGGGATAATATCCCATTGTCCCTAAGATAATCTTGGAACTCTTGACTTAAGTATTCTCCACCCCGATCGGATCGAAGTATTTTAATACTTTTGCCAAGTTGTTTCTCTACTTCATTTCTGAATTCTTTGAATTTATCAAAAGCTTCAGATTTGTGTTTCATCAAGAACACATAACCGAATCGTGAGTGATCATCGATAAAGGTGATGAAGTAGTTATAGCCTCCTTGTGCTTGAGTTGACATTGGTCCGCATACATCGGTATGTATTAGACCAAGCAACTCTCCCACTGGATTACCTTTTCCGGAAAGGGTAATTTGGTCATCTTGCCTTTTAAGCACGATTCGCATGTATCAAATGAACCGGGTTCAAATGATTCCAAAATTCCACATCGGTGTAATTCGGTCATGCGTTTCTTACTTATATGGCCAAGACGACAGTGCCACGTGTAGGAGTCTATTCGATTATCTATTCGAGCACGTTTATTACTAACTTCGATATTGAAAATGTCACTGGATAAATCTAACGTGTAGATGCCATTGCACAAAGTTCCATTTCCATAAAGAACGCCATTTAAAGTTATGTAACAACAATTGTTACTAAAAGTTAAATGATAACCTTTTTCATTCAAACATGAAATAGATACAATGTTCTTTATTAATGAAGGAACAAAATAACAATTATCCAATTCTAAGATACGTCCAGTAGGGAGCTTTAGCAAATATGTTCCGATGGCAACAGCAGCAATCTTTGCTCCATTTCCAACTCTCAAATTCGCTTCTCCCTTGACGAGTCTTCTTCTATTCCTTAGCCCCTGTATGTCATTACATATATGTGAGCCACACCCAGTATCAAGTACCCAGGTATTTGAGGAAATAGAGTGACATTCAATAACGAAGATACCTGAAGAGGATGGGGCATCGGATGCCTTCTTCTTCATGGACTCAAGATAAATCTTGCAGTTTCTTCGCCAGTGACCTTCCTTGCCACAGTGATGGCAAGTGCCTTTTGGTTTCTTTTCAGTCTTTTTGGCCTTTTTCTTCTTTCCCTTATTCTGTTCTTTGGCCTTCCTCTTAGAACCTTTCTTCGAGGAACCAACTAACAGTACCGCCTTTTGATCCGGCTTTACAGAAGGCTCCACAGTCTTCAGCAGGTTGATCAACTCAGGAATGGTAGTCTCCAGTTTGTTCATCCGATAGTTCATCACAAATTGTGAATAACTTTTGGGCAAACAATTCAGAATTAAGTCAATACTTAGTTCATGATCCATTGCAAAACCGAGTGTATTCAGTCGCTCAATGTACCCCAACATCTTTAACACAAACTGCGAAGCAGAAGTGCCTTCCTGCATCTTAGTGGTGAAGAGGAGTCTGGAGACCTCGAACCTTTCGGATCTCGCCTGCTCTTCAAACAACTCATGAAGATGAAAGATGATGGTATAAGCATCCATATGCTCATGCTGCTTTTGCAACTCAGGTACCATAGAGGCTAGCATGATGCAACTCGCAAGTTCAGAATCGGTCACATGTTTCTGATGGGCCAACAATTGGTCCGGAGTTGCATTTTCTGGAGGACTTTTGGGAAGTGCTTCTTCAAGGACATAAGCAAGCTTTTCTGCCTTAAGGACTATCCTCAGGTTTCGAAGCCAGTCCATGAAGTTCGGCCCAGTCAGTTTATTGGTGTCCAAAATGGAACGCAGGTTTATTTGAGTAGACATGATCGAGTGATTATCCTAGAAATACAAATTGAGATTATGTGAGAAGATTGATTAAATAATGTATCAACATACATAAATTAAATCCTATTTATTTTACGAATTGAATCACCCTTATTATCAATTCGGGAGATCGTAGGAACATCTCCAAATAGGTTGATATCCAACCATAGATAAGAACCACCATGGCTGTGGCCATCAAGTTTTTCTTAGCTATGAAGGTAGGTAATTATACCGATTACACATCACATATATGTAACTATCACCTTATGCTATCAACTAATTGAATGTTTGCATAAATCATTAGGTTGTTAACTCATTAACAAGTATGTATCATTATACATAGCACCTAACTGCACCTCTCTTTACATCGACCTTGGCTGTGGCACAACAAATCGATGCTCCAAGCTTAAGGCTGACCCATTAATCAAGAAATAGTTTTAATATGGTTGGAGCTCATTCAACCGTTTAGTCAGGCTTGGATGTGTCCAACAACCAAAACTAAGGATTGACCTCTGACTCCAACTATATTATACATAAACTAATTCCATGGTTTGAACATGTTGAGGTTCAAGTCGGGCATGGATGTGTCCATCAACCCTAGCGAGAAACAAAACTCCGGTTCTAACCATATTAATGGAAGGTGTTAGCCTTAATATTTTGTAAGGGGTGTTTGGGTCTCATTCTTTTCTAAGCACATTCATGACATAAAATTATGTCATGACTAACGATTTCCTTAATAAAGTATGTATGTGACTTAATTTATCAAGTCTCATGAATTAAATTAGGAACCGGATTTCCTAATTATAATTTCATACTTTATTAAAGGAATTGTTTTGGGAAACAATTTCCTAAATTGTCATAATTAATTTCGGAAATAATATGTTCAAGATTTTGATTTCTCTAAATCAAATCTTATTAAATTAAGAGACAAATCCCTTAATTCAACTACATATTATTTTCATGAAAATCTTATTTAAGAAAACTCTATAGGAAACCATTTTCCTAATTAATTTTGGAGACAACAATATGTAAGAGCATCACCTCTTCAACATATTTTATTCATGGATTTAATTAATTACAACAAATCGTTTTCTAAGGGTGGCTCCCCGAGGCTCAGATACCCAAAGAAAAGTAATTTGTCGTAAATCCAATTTGGACGGCTCCCCGAGGCTCAATCCAAATCAAACATGACAATTTCAATTAAAAATTGGAAAATTAAATTACAACAACTAACTTTAAATTGGACGGCTCCCCGAGGCTCAATCCAAAATAAAGAATTTTGTTGTCAATTTAAAGACCAATTCAAATTTAATTGTCAATTAACTATCTATGAATTTGTCTAGACTTTCTCAAAAGAAAGTGCCCAAAATTGCGAGATTTCAAAAAATAATTTTCAGAATAATTGTAAGTTTCGGGTAAAATGGAAACTTACATATTTCCAAAAATTAGAAAATTTCTAAAATAGAAAATTTTCCAAAATTTGGAAAGTTTCCAAAGATGGGAAATTTTCACAATTATTATAAAATTTTAGAAACTAGAAAATTTCAAACGTTTGCGAAATTTCATGAGGATTTCCAAACTTTGAAATTCCTAAATCTAAAATCTATTATAATTTGAAAGTTTCCATAATTGAAAATTTTTTCCGAAATTGAGATCATGACAAAGTGTTCCGCAAAACAATTATATGATAATGTCGAACACTAACCGGCTCTGATACCACTGTTGGGACCGGGTGCATGTTGACAAGGATACGAGTTCGTAAAATTCAAAATTTTTACGTGCAGCGGAAGAGTTTGCATAAAATAATTTCCTAAATTATTTTAACTTCGTATCTAGCATGCAACCCTATGGTGTGTTGACATAATCATAAAATAAAATTTTGCGAAAAGTAAACTAATTTACTTTTATACCTCGCGTAACTCGAAGAAAAGGGACGAGATCCAACCGTAGCGTCCCTTGGAAGCTTCGCCTCTATTCGCGTCCACGCCGAGTTCTCTTCGGGATGACTTCGCAAAGTCACGAGTTTTGTGCCAACGAGAACTACTAGATTCTCTAAAGGCACAACTAGAAGAACAAGAGAAAAATTAGGAAACTAACCAATGAAGTAACGGAATCGAATTCCGAGAAGAGAGGAGTCGCTATCCGCTTCTTCTTCTTCTTGTTTGGGTTCTCCTTCTTCTTGATTGCTCACGCCAACATCAAAGGGGGAAGTTGTTTGGTGCGCTGGCCCTAAACGACTAGGGTGGGCGCCGGCCCTAGGCAAGAGAGGGAGAGGGAGAGGAGAAGAGATTAAGAGAGAGAGGGAGAACTCTATGATAAGTTAATTTGGAATAAGGGCTAGCCTTTGGTTCCTTTATATAGTAGCAACTCCTTTGCTAAGTCTCCCTCTAAACCGAATTAACGGAATTAACAGATTTAGTTATAAGAAATTTATCTTATAAATTTTCTTATTAATTATTCCGTTTAAACCGAGTCTTTATTATAAACCAATTTATAATAAAACTAATTCTTCTTCTCTTTAAATTATGGAATAAATTTTATAAGAAATTTATAAACTTTCTTATTATGGAAAAATCAATTCATAATTGATTTTATAAAATTAAAATAAACCAATTCATGGATTATTTTAATCTTCCATAAAAGAATAAATTTCTATAAATTTTATTTATATAAATTTCTCTATACAAATTTATTTATCCATAATTTATAAAATAAATCGCACTAGATTTATTTTATTAATTAAACCAAAATTAATTGGTTTTCTCCTCTTATTGTGGCCGGCCACCAAAGGGGGTTTTGACACCCTCTTTGGCCGGCCAAACCAACCCGAACCGCCGCGAATTAAACTCATTTAATTCGCCCAAAAAGCCTTCAAAAGACTTAGCCCTTTTTAGCTTCCATTGCGCCTCTGATTAACTCAGATTCGACTTATTTCTCTTGATCGGAAAATCCAATTTTCAACTCGTTTTAAATCCCTCGGATTACTCGTAGTGCGTGTGACTAAATAGGCTTTCGATTTATGTTGGCCGTCTATAATCAACCAATTATAGAACGATCATGAGTGGCACCTAGTAGTACATCATGATCCCCAATTAATCGAAAGATCAACGGTTTGACCTCAGAAGAAATTATTCTGAAATCCTTCAACAGCTCTAATGAATCGTGCCTCATTCCCTTCACCACCTTATACCCACTTGGTTCAGGACACGGTCAATGGTGTCAGTCCCCACTAGGCTGACTACGTCACACCTAGCCCAAGTAGTGTCTTCCTCGTCCTTTGGATTTCTAATTACTCTTATGTATTTAAGAGACTCGCACTCTAAACATGATATGCTCTGGCCAGAGGCTTTGAGTGACAATCCGACGATAGGCCTGGGTATACATCTCCTCGCAAGGAGTGGTGAATCCTTTGTAGGCTGTTCAAACATCTTCGGGCACTTCGGCTTATACCCGATAATCCTGGGTCCACACCTCCTTGGAGATGCTTGCTTAAGATGTCAAAGTATAAGTCTCCATGACGAAGATGACTTGAACACTGCAAGTCAAAGGAACATCGCAGTTAAGCCACAGTAAGATCTTCATTGACATATCTATATGTAGATTCCCATATGAAGTCTTACAGCTAGTCACTCCAATGAACTAGTTCCCTTAACTAGCATCCATGTTTATCTCCGGACATCCCAATGTCACCAGCCAGTGAGAATCAGCTGATTAGAGAATAACCCATGCTAGTCTCAACAGAATTGATAATGTCCGTATTTATCAATTCATCGACTAGGGATATTTCCAACACTTCACATTTGCACATTTAGAGATAATCACTAGTTGTGATCCCATCACAAATTCTCTTATGCTGTGAATTGTATGGCGGACATTCAGTAGATGAGTTTAAGATCCCAATCAAATACACAAACATGTATACTCAAATAGTGAATTATCATTTATTGAAATAAATGTTTACAATCATAAGGCGATTGCCTTAGGACACTTCTCTCATATCACTAACACCAAGAACTTGAGGAAATAAGACTAGAAGCATTTGCTCAAAGATTTTAAGGAAAAGACCAAGATCTTCCATGACAAACACATAGTGAGGAAACAGTTCCAAATCAGCGATAAGGTTCTATTGTACAAGTAAAAGCTCAAGTTGGTTAAAGGTAAGTTGAGATCAAGATGGGAAAGTCCATTTATTGTAACTAATATTTTTCCTTATGGTGTTGTTGAAATAAAGGATGAGACTAATAATTTTGTGTGGAGAGTTAATGGCCACCGGCTTATGAAATACTTTGAAGAATTAAAGGAGCTAGATGTGGATGGTTTGGACATCAAAGATGCTATCTACCCAATCTAAAGGGGAGTTTACCTTTTCTTGCGCTTTTATTTCATTGTAAATACCACTTTGTTGTTTTCAAGTAGTTAGATCTTTCTTTTACAATGAGTTTTTGATAATAAATGTCTAGGTAGTCTAGGATGAATAAAGAGTTATTGTAGGCACCATTTTACCCTTTTGGCACCTTATTTCTTGCATGACTAGGAATAAATGTATCCCTCTAGGATTTCTCTATATCATTTTAGAGTCTTTTGAAAGCAAATTAAATTTGGTTGTCAAAACTTAGGATTTGAGTCAAAGGATGAAAATTCTTGGTTGCTTAAGTACTACTTAGTTATGAACTCTAGATTGATGAATTGAGATGAATTCTTTTTACCTAGTTAGGACTTAGCCTTATTTTTGAGATACACAAATGTAATTGTACTCTAGAACTTGCTTAGGTTTTTCAAAACCATATTTCTATAATTGTACCACATTCTTATAGAGGTTAATCACTTTGTCTTTCCTTTTCATATGGGTTTTTGCAATAATCCTTGTGGAAACATGCTTTATTCTTTTTCCCTCTTATATTTTTCTGCTCATAACCATATTCTCTATGGACTTGGTTTCTTTTGTTGTTTCTTGATGTTACTTTGCCCGAGATGGACAAAAGATTAAGTGTGAGGGAGGTGGCTAGAGCTTTGAAAGAAATTGTGGTAAGAAGTGACAATTTGAAAAATTTTGGAAGTTTTTCTTTTTGTTGAATCATAGTGGGAATCGGTTTTGATGGACTTTAAGAGGTGATGAGTATGAGGGATGCAATGCAAAAATAGGAAAAAAAAAGAGAAGAAAAGAAAATGAAAAAGTGTGCCATGTTTATGGAGTGGTGTATCAAGAAAGAGTTGCAAGAATTGGATAGTGGAAGTTACATGTGGAATACCTAGATTCTTGATTATGATTTGGCGTTTCAAGCTCTATGAGGGAATTCCAAAAGGGAAAAGAGAGAGTCTACTCAAGAAGCTAGTATTGTATTTGAATGTGGTGTATCCATGCTACAAATTGTACCAAGTGGAGCATTTAGTTCTCTATTGTCATGAAGAGCTCCAAGTTGGAAGTTGTGAAGTGGATCTGAATTGCAGATGAAGAAGAAAAAAAAGAAAACAAAAGAAAAGAAAGAGGGAAAAACTTAGCTGCAAAAAAATAGAAGAAGAAAAAAAAGGAAAGAAAAGAGAATGATGTGGAAGTTAAATGCTGAGTTAGATATTTGATTTGAAGTTGGAAACAAGGACTTCATTTAAGTCAAGAGTTAGCTACTGATCGGAAGAAAGAAAATTATCAGGGAGAAACAGTTTCAGAGTTCTAAGATTTCGGCTACTAATCAGTCCCTGACCGGTCACCAGTCTGATCAGGGAAGAGCCTGATCGGTCTCCAGTCCGATCAGGTGCTATCCAGGCCGAGCAGAAGAGGCACAGTCCGATCTCCAGAATGATCAGTCAGAGTCTGATCGGTCTCTGGACCGATAAGTGGAGGTGGCACGCTGAATTCAGTATCTTTCTCATTCAAATCAGATGATCCTTACTCCCCTGGGCTCAGAATTCATTAAAGGCTACCATGAGAGGGCAAAGTGCATTAGGAAACAATTTTGAGTATCCAAGTCTTCCATTTTTCTTCCATTCCATATTTTCTTATCATGTCATATCTCTTTTCCATATCTTTCTTTATCATATCATAGTTCTCTATTTCCTTTATCATGATTTTTTTTAGTATCAAAATTCATTAAACTTCTCTTTCATTTTATTCATTTCATATTTCTTTAATTTGTTCTAATAAACCTTTATAGATGTGGATCCAAGTCAAGAATGATGGTGGAGAGTAGATAATAAGCAAGACTATAGTAGTGCAAGAACCATGTTGTGTTTGAGTGAGCTCCACTTTCATTGAAATGTAGAATTTAGGAAGAGAGCCACTAAAACTCCCTTTGAAAGGTTTTGTGTGTTTAGTTCATCTCAATGAGTTATGAAGGAGGAAGTATGCTAAGTTGTTGATTTAAGGACAAGTTACTAGTCCATTGAGTTTAGATTTTTGAGAATTGACAACCCTAGGTAATTTCCTTTCAATTGCTTCTAACTATGATTGAGAATAATTTAGGGGGATGCATCTTTTAGTTTACTAGTAGCTTGTGCGAGACGCCCAAGAATAAGTGTGGGGGAGTTGATAACTATCATTTTGTCACTTCAATTAGGCTCTCAAATCCATATTTTTGATCCCTTTTCATATGCTTAAGTTTGCATTTAATTAAGTTTTATGAAATCTTTCTATTTTGTCATTGGATACAATTCTTTCTATATTTGAGATATTTTGGTATTAATTTTGAATCTAATTTTGTAAGCTTCAAATGACCATGGACCTAGATCAAGATTGGATCAGACTTGAGCTCATACTTGGCTTTGATCAAGGGGATCAAGAGGTGAATCAATATGGGTCGTCCGATCAAGGAATAAGTAGATCTGAACCATCTATGAACTTTTGATCAATCCGAGTTCAGGATAAGGCTAATCATGACCCCAGATCAAGATATGAGAATTTGAACCAAATCAGAGCACATCTGACCGTCGGATCAAGCTTAAAGGAGTTTCAACCATCCAATCTAGAGAAAGGAAGATCTGAGCCATCCGCCTCAGATCTGATTGATCCGAGCTAAGGACAAGTAGATCAGAGCCATTGATCAAGATCTAGAAACTTTGGTTCAGATCTGAGAAGATCTAACCGTCGGATGAGGCCGGAACGATCACAGTCGTCGAAATTCAAATGGTTTAGTTAAAACAGAATTCCCCTCTTCGCTGAGCTAGTCATCGCGATTTCCAGTGTCTTCTTCCAGTTTTGATCGCTTTTCTTCTCCGATTCTTGAGGCGACCACTTCAAATCAGTTCATCTTCTAGATTCCAAATCAAAGAAGTAATCCTCCGCAAGATCTGCAACCCAGTTTTGTCGCTAAAAGGGTCTCGACTGAGAGTTTCGCCGGAATCCTGCTCTTCGGATTAGAAACTCCTTGTCAGTTGTTGTAAACCGATCGGAGCTATCAGATGCAATTGAAGGGGTTCTTTGAGAGCATCTGAAGGTTTCGGAGCCGATTCGCAACGCAATCTGCCAGGGAGGAAGAGATCGTGAAGGGAATTCAACTGCGCACCAAGATCATTGCAGATTGTTCGCGGGAGTCGATTTCTTCAATAATTCTTGAGATAGAGGGTCTCTAGCTCACAATTGTGTGACGGCAAGAGGGAATTTGCGGTGACGAACTCAATCTGAAGTCTAGATTTCAATTTGTAACTTGTTCTATAATCGTTCATTTATGTATCAACGCACTTTCAGATATTGATCGGTCTGTTGACCGATCCAGTCTTCATCTGATCGGTCTGTCGACCGATCAGGCTTGCATCTGATTGGACTGACGACCGATCAGGCAGGTCAGAGTTTCGTAAGTCCTGATTTCATTAGAAATACTTGCTCCGAATTTAATTTCTGCAATTTAGTTCTTATTTCAAGTTTCATTGTTCTTGTTATCATCTTGATCATTTTTAATTCCCTAATATCAAGTTGAAGTGTTAGCTTCCAATTAGTGTTATGCTAGCTTCTTGATTATATTTTAAATTGGTTAAGTGTAATTCATGCAACTTCCTACGGTCTACTTTGCTTAGCTAGGTTCATTTTATTACTGCTCTTTCGTTCCTATTTGCAATACAAAACCCCATTCCATTAGAAAACCCAAAACATTTGACGACAAATAAATTCAAGCTTGATTCAAACACTCACAACTAGTCATTAGAAAAATGCTACCTGAGACCCCTATTCTACATTTAATCATGCTAGCCAAGGGTTTTCAATTTATAAATATCTAAATTTGAGACTTATCGTGACACTAGTATTGAGTCCTATCAACTATTCCTACTAATAGTCCCATGAGAAAGTTTATGACACTCATATGACAATCTATGAAACTTTCTCATGGCGGGTCAATTCAGTACACATTCTCTAATGTATACCCATGTCTCAACTTGATATCACATATCCATGACTTGTGAGTGATGGGTATGGCTTGGCGGGTTTCCTAAGCGAATACTTGGTCATCTTTGAGAGACTTCTCCATGTCTACGGATTAAAAAATTAATCCAAATGGAGACCCGTCTCCCAAACGACCATCTCATCATCGTATCGATCGGTTCAAATTACAACTTGGCCAATCTCAAAGATCGAGCCTTGTAATTTGTCTAAGCGTTCGACCGTAGAAAAGACGACGAGTGGATCTCCGGTTTTTGTGTTTATAATCGGGGTCCAATAATTAATTATCATTAGTTAACCAATAATTAAACAAGATAATTAATTATCACATGCCAAATAAAATGATAGAACTTAAAACAAGAGCCGAGAGAGAAATATATCTCTCTTTACCTCATAGTCTTCTACCTTATGTCCCTTCCCTCTCGGACGTCGTGTGGGTGACGAGCTACTGAGAACCAGAATCACCAAGGGCTCCAACCAATCCTCTTTGGCACCCGCAAACCCTAGCCACTAGGGTATCCGGCGTACCTCTTCTTCCTCACCTAAGCACCGCCGGCCAATCACCAAAGAAGGCACACCTTCTTCTCGCCAACTCAGAGGATGAAGAAAGGAGGATGAAGTAGAGGAAGAAGAAGAGAAAAATATCTCTTCCTCACCACCAAAACCAAGCCGCCGAGACCTCCTTCCTTTCTAGCTTCCGTCGGCGCCAACAAGGATGGAGAACTCCTTGTTTTTCCTGCCGCCGAACACCCTCTGCCAACCCTCCTTAGTGCATGCCCAAGAGGAAGATAAGAGGGGAAAGGATGAAGAAGAAATATCCACCCTAGAACCCTCTTCCACCTTCCTTTGTCACCGGTGGCACTTAACCTAGGAGAGAGAGAGGTTGAGAGAAAAGAGAGAGAAGTCTTGGAATTATTGTGTGTTGGATTAGCCTTGGTTTCATGATTCCATGGGGTATATATAGGGCTAAGGTAGGGACCAAGAGGAGGAGTTGGGTCTTGACGCACTAATGGATCTAGAACCAATATATAATGAAGATCTATTCCACTAAAGGATCTCCATTGAACTTCCTCACCAGCCCCCTTATTTTCATATGGGCTCCACCTATTATGAGTATATCCATCCCCCCATGTTTAAGATATCGAATGTCTGTTGATTAATTTAAATTACTGACAATTTTAATTAATCAACTTTTAACTCCTTGACTAGTACCACTCAACTTTATCATCATGTTGGATCAAATCTACCTGCAGGGTTTAACATGATGAACCTTATGAGCTCATCAAGGGAGCATCATCATCCTGACACACCAGGACACGGATTCCGTCAATAATCAATGGCACACCATATAATTAATATTATTTTCCATCTTACCCGGCCTATCGATTTAGTAGAATAAATCTCGTCCATTGGTAAATCAAAGAAATAAAATATTAACTATACGTGCTCGTTGTTATATCGGGATTTAGGGATTGTACTCCATAATAATCCGAGGTTCAATCCAATTATTAAGTCAGTACAAATTGGATGACCTCTAGTTTTGGTCCTACTCAATGTACACAAAGCACACTAGTGTAATTCTATGGTCAAGACAAACCACACCTAATTACACTACAACCATCCCAATGGTTTGTCCAACTCTATCTCAGTTGTGAGCCTCTACTTATACTATGCAAGGGATTGATAACATGATCTTCTGTACGTCACCACATACCATGTTATCTACAATGTAGAGTATCGGACTTTTATCCATATACTAATATAAATGCACATCTGTGTTGTTGTGATTCTCTTTCAAAATGTAGATAATCATATATATAAAAAGATAAGTCTTTTAGTATACACATCTAACAGTGAGCTTAAGTCATCAGTCGACCTACATGCTAGTCTCCATGCATTAATATTGTCCTTGAATATTAATGTTTTACTAGGAATGGTTTAGTATAGTGTTCTCTACATCATCTCACTGTCGATTCAACCAATTTATATGATGTAAACAAGAACCTACTACCCAAGGACATTATTATACTTAGTTATTTGGCACAAATATAAAATAAGTATAATAACCAAACATGTCTTTATTAATGATAGAATATGATACAAAAAGTCCCTAGTCAATCATCACATAATTGGCTCTAGGGATCCTACTAACAGTCTCCCATTAGCACTAGTGTCAATTACTGTAATATCTAATACTCAGTGACCAAGTGTGACCATCATGCTTCTTCTGTGCCAAAACCTTGGTCAAAGGATCCACGATGTTAGCATCAGTGGGTACTCTGTGATAGATAGCTTGCGTACGCTAGAGGGGGGTGAATAGTGTATTTTCGAATCTCTTTTACCTACACGGTTAGTTGCGCAACGGAATATACAATAAAATAAAACTAACCAATTTAAAGCAATGATAACAAACCGATTTACTTGGTATCCACCCCGGACGGGTGACTAATCCAAGAATCCGTCGGTAGATCACTCCCCGGATAACCTCCGGCTAGCTCTCGTCGCTCCTTGTGGGTGGAGAAACCTCGCCATAGCACCAAGCAAACCTCTGAGCACAATGACTACCATCTTGCCTTTAACCAAGACAAGATTCGTCAAGAGTCTCAGCCTCCACGAAGTCCTCTTTAAATAGGACTCGAGCTGAAACCCTCACCACCTGTCGACTGCTCCCAGGGCAGTCGACTAGTGCCACTGAAATTTGATCGTTGCAACTCCCAACATTCAAATTTCAGCCAACTCACCAGCCACCTACCAGTCGACTGCTCCCTGGCCAGAACCCTTCTGTGACTTCCATCAGTCGACTACCCTCAGGCCAGTCGACTGGTCTACTCACCCACCTAAGGTTTACCCTTCCCGAGTACATTCCACTCTGCACTTGAACCCTAGGATTTTCCGAGTACAATCACATAGCACTCGTACACTCATGACTCGACTGACTCCTCATCCGCAGCCTCGACTATTGCCTTCGCGCCCTCTTCATCTTCGGCTCCCGTCCCTCGGATGCACGCAAGCCTCTCCATGCCATCCTTCATGCATGCCTCGAAGTCAGCGCCCATCAGCTCATCGTCCCTGCTCTCCAAAGTCCCTCAGGTGCACACAAGCCTCCAGCTTGTCTCCATGCCACCCTTCACCGTACTGAGGTCATCCAGTCAAATCCATATGTGTAACCTGTACAACCTGCACACTCAACATACTCATATAAGAACACAAGGTAAACCTAACTTAAACCTTTTGGCCAAACATCAAAACACTTGGTCACTCCGGACCACAGATTGCCTCAACACTCTGCATATCCTCATATCTCCTCTATCGATGATCTCTCGAATGAGATGGAAGCACCGTAGTATGTGTTTGGTCCGCTGATGAGAGCGAGACTCTTTTGCCTGTGCAATAGCCCTATTATTGTCAAAATAAGGGTCTATCGGGTCTGATATGCTAGGAACCACACCAAGCTCGGTAATCAATTTTTGAATCCAAACAACCTCTTTTGCTACATCAGACGCAGCAATATACTCAACCTCTGTTGTATAATCTACGACTATGTCCTGATTTGAACTCTTCCAGCTCATAACGCCATCATTCAAGCAAAACACATACCCTGACTACGATCGAAAATCATCCCTGTCGGTTTGGAAGTTTGCATCACTGTAACCCTTTACAGCTAGCTACTCATTGCCTCCAAATATCAAGAAATATTCTTTTTTCCTTCATAAGTACTTAGGAATATTCTTGACAGTTGTCCAGTGACTTTCACCTGGATCTGACTGTTATCTTCTCGTCATGCTCAAAGCATACAAGACATCTGGACGAGTACAAAGCATGGTGATAGATCCTATAGCAGATGCATAAGGAATCTGATCTATTCGGTCTCTCTCCTCCTTAGAAGAGGGACATTGAGTCTTCGAAAGACTCACACCATGTGACATCGGCAGAAATCCCTTCTTGGAATTCTGCATGGCAAAACGATTAAGCATCTTGTCAATATATGTACTCTAACATAAGCCAAGCAATCTCTTAGATCTATCTCTATAGATCTTGATGCCTAGGATATAGGCTGCTTCACCTAAGTCTTTCATTGAAAAATAATTCCCTAGCCATATCTTCACAGACTGTAGTGAAGGGATATCATTTCCAATGAAGAGTATGTCATCCATATACAAAATTAAGAAAATAACTGTGCTCCCACTAACCCTCTTGTAGACACAGGATTCATCTTCATTCTTGATGAAACCAAACACTTTGATTACATCATCAAATTGAAGATTCCAGCGTCGAGAAGCTTGCTTTAGCCCATAAATGGACCTTTGCAACTTACATACCTTTCCAGCATGCTCTGGATCTACAAAACCCTCAGGTTGTGTCATGTACACATCCTCGAGTAGATTCCCATTTAGGAATGCGGTTTTGACATCCATCTGTCAGATCTCGTAATCATGGTAAGCTGTAATAGCAAGCATGATCCGAATAGACTTAAGCATTGCAACTGGTGAAAAGGTTTCATTATAGTCGATACCATGAATCTGCTTGAAACCTTTAGCTACCAACCGCCCTTTATAGGTATGCATAAGACCATCCATGTCAGTTTTTCTTTTAAATACCCACTTACACCCAATGGGTTTAACCCCCTCAAGTGGATCAATTAAAGTCCATACTTGGTTAGTGTACATAGATTCCATTTCGGATCTCATGGCCTCTAGCCATTTCTCAGAATGTGGGCTCATCACAGCTTCTTGATAAGATGTAGGCGCGTTCAACTCAGCAAGCATAACATCATCATAGTCAGACAAGTGAACTGAATATCTCTCAAGCTGATGACGTATCCTATTAGATCTACGAAGAGGTTGGTCTACTTGAACAGGTTGTTGCTCCATAACTTCTTGTGTAATAATCTCATGATCCACAACATCTTATGGTGCATGTTCAATATCCATCAAGACCTCCGTACTATCAGTATCTTAAACTTCTTCAAGATGGATATTACTCTCACTATTTCTTCTAAAAATAAACTCTCTTTCTACAAAAACGTCATTTCTAGCGACAATCACTTTGCCTAGAGTTGGATTGTAGAAGTAATATCCTTTCGTTTCCTTGGGATATCCTATAAAATAGGACTTATCAGATTTGGGTCCTAGTTTATCTGAGACTTGACGTCGAACGTAAGCCTCACAACCCCAAATCCTCATAAAATACATTGTTGGACTCTTCCCAGTCCATATTGTATATGGTGTCTTTATGATGGCCTTTGATGGAGCTCAGTTAAGTCTGAAAAAGGTCGTATATAGAGCGAATCCCCAGAAGGAAGTAGGAAGATCTGTCTGACTCATCATCGATTATACCATATCTAATAGGGTATGATTTCTCTGCTCGGGCACACCATTCCACTGTGGTGTTCCAAGTGGAGTGAGTTGGGATATGATCCCACATTCAGCTAGATGGTCACAAAACTCTTGGCTAAGGTATTCACCTCCTCAATCTGATCGAAACATCTTAATATTCTTACCAAGTTGGTTTTGTACTTCACTTTTGAATTCTTTAAACTTTTCAAAGGATTCCGACTTGTGTTTCATGAGATACACAAAGCCGTATCTACTTACATCATCAGTGAAAGTGATGAAGTACTGATAGCCTCCTCTAGCTGTGACATTGAAAGGGTCACATACATCAGTATGTATGAGTCCTAACAAGTCTGTCACTCTTTCGTCGTGTCCACTAAATGGAGTCTTGGTCATCTTGCCTAGAAGACAAGATTCACATGTCTTATATGATTCAAAATCAAATGAGTCCAGTAATCCATTCTTATGGAGCTGGGATATGCGACTCTCATTTATATGACCTAAGCGACAATGCCACAGATACGTTTGGTCAAATCATTTGGTTTAAACTGTTTGATATTTATGTCATAGATTGGGTTCTCTAAGTCTAGAACATAGAGTCCATTATAAGTGGTGCACAACAATAGAACATGTCATTTAACATTATAGAACAATATTTATCCTTTATGATAAATGAAAAACCTTTCTTATCCAAACAAGATATAGAAATTATGTTCTTAGTTAGTGCAAGTACATAAAAGCACTCCTCTAATTCTAAGCCCAGTGTGCAAAGATAAGGAATATGTTCCTACAGCTATAGCAGTAACTCTTGTGTCATTGCCTACTCGTAAGTCCACTTCGCCCTTTGTCAACGATCTAGCTCTTTGAAGGCCCTGCACATTAGTATAAATGTGAGATGCACAACCAGTATCTAATACCCAAGAAGAAGAAATAGATAAATTGACTTCTATAACAAAAATACCTAAGGCAGAATTCTCACTTCTTTTCTTCTTTACTTCCTCTATGTAGATTTTGCAATTCCGCTTCCGATGTCCGGTCTCACCATAATGGAAGCAGGTCCCTTCCTTAAACACCCCGCCTTTGGCCTTCAATGCAGTAAAGTTGGCCTTGCCTTTCGCTTGGGTCTTACCCTTTCCCTTAGGCTTTCATTTGTCTTTGCCCTTCTGTACCATCAGTACATTACTGATCTTGGTTTTCTTGAGATTGAGTTCAGCAATTCTCAACATGTTGAGCATCTCAGGCAATGGCTTGTCAATTTCATTCATGTTATAGTTCATGACAAATTGACAGTACCCTTTCGACAATGATTGTAGGATAAGATCTGTCGCCAATTCTTGGCCCAGTGGAAATCCCAATCTTTCAAGGTTCTCGATATACATAATCATCTTGAGTACGTGAGTTCCTATGGGAGTTCCTTCTTGCATCTTGCATGCAAATAAGGCCTTAGACACCTCAAACCGCTCATGCCTAGCTTGCCCTTGATATAGTTATTTTAGATGCTCAACCATATCATGTGCATCCATGTTCTCATGTTGGTTTTAAAGCTCAGAGTTCATGGTGGCGAGCATGAGGCATGATACATCGAGTGTATCATCCTGATGCTTCTTGTAAGCATCTTTTTCCGCATGAGTAGCGGTAGTGGCGGGTGCTTCTGGAAGAGGTTGCTCTAGGACGTACAACTTTCGTCCTTGCTTGAGGACAATCCTTAAGTTTCTTTACCAGTCCAGGAAATTAGCTCCGTTGAGCTTGTCCTTCTCAAGGACGGATCGCAGAGACAAAGTATTTGACGTGTTAGATGACATGGTGATCTATAACAGTAAAACATACAGAAATAAGTATCATATCTAGATCATTTAATTAGGTCTTTAATTAAATGATACTCTCACTGAATTGTAAAGCTTTGATAAGGGCTAGTCATCGATGTAGGCAAACTCAATTTGCCATACTACTAGCTTTAAATCAAAAAGCGGCTATATTCATGTGAGACAAGATCCATATTATACCTCATCTTGAGTTAGCTTTGGCTAATCGGCCAAGACTTGGTATAATTAGGTAGGTAACATTTTACCAATTACATCTTATGCAACTCTTAGAAACAAAAGGGTCAAGATCCACATTACACATCATCTTGAATTAGCTTTGGCTAATCACCCAAGACTTAGTATAATTGTTCTCTTACCTAATTTTTTCAACTTTTGGGAAATGACTCTAAGTTTCTCAATCCAATTGAGGTGACTTAAGTCTCACCCAAAGTTTGATAGTGGGACATCACAATTGTCCTCTCACACTCTACCAAAATAAAATGTGTCGCTTTGCTTTGGCAAGCCAACAACAAATAATTGAGGTAGTTTATGAGTATCAAACTTTGGTAGCCATATCGAGTTGATTTAATTAAGATATTTATCTAATCATACATCACATACATACATTGCATATATCAGCATATAATCGATAAATGTGACATGGTTATGGCCCGTATGCTACGATCTTCTCAATCTAATGAGAAAATCGATGGTCAACTTAGGGATAACATCTTCTCCAAGTGCATCATTCGATCGTCATGTGTCGCACATCCTTCTTATAACTTCATCCTTCAATGGGTATTCCACTCCTCATTTTGTACATTACAAATTAGGAAAACTCGGGTTACATTCGAGTCTAAATCTATTTTACAACTAGAAAAATAGAGATAAGGCACGACACGTAGGCCGTATTATGAATTACATTACAACATGCACACACACATATACATCCAATCATATTGGGGTTAAGATTTAGGACATCAATTTTTATTATGATTGTAAAAATGCTCATGAGCCGAAACCATGTAACGCTCGTCTTTTTTTTCCACACCTTACGGTGAGGCGAGAGACGGCGTTACGCTAACATACATATAGGCACATGAACATCGTAATGCAGCGGAATAATTTAAAACTTTTATACTTACATGCACCTAACACTTGAATCTCGTAGACATGTCTTATACTATCATTCCTAAACATAGTGACATGGTAACTTAGCATGTTAACATCATACATAATATCATGATATAAAAATCACATAAAGTAGCCATAAGCAACATAGGTAGTAATTTATTCTTCAGACATAACTATCATAAGTATAGCATGAAACTTAAAAAGACAGTGCAAAACATAAGCCATGAGACAAGGTATAAATATGAGAATCTTTTCCACTTTTTTTCCATGCCATGTCACTACCACACACACACTCTTGCCCCTCCTGCTGCTTCCCTTAATATCCTCTTGCTTGATCTGCGGTATAAGACAATAAGACTATAAGCACATAGGCTTAGTAAGACCCTTCCCTACTCACTAAAACTATACGTCACATAAAATATAAGAATAGGAACATTTAACATGACATGATTCTTAACATAAAACGTAAGCGTATGAAACATTTAACATGGCATGATTCTTAGCATAAAACATAAACATAATAAACATTCGACATGTCATGGTTCTTAATCATAAAACATAAACATAATGAACATTTAACATGACATGGTTCTTAATCATAAAACATGAACATAATAAATATGGTTCTTAATCATAAAACATAAACATAATGAACATTTAACATGGCATGGTTCTTAATCATAAAACATGAACATAATAAACATTTATTAACATGGATGCATAACATGAATGGATGCGTTAGTCAAATGTATATAACATATGGATGCTTATTTGAAAATCATACTTATAAGTACTTAAATATAATCATCACATCATGGGGGCCCTGGCTTGTACCACATACATACATCATATGCGCGCATCCCTAAGTAAATACGAGGTAGCTAATCTCGACCTACTAGGGTAAGGACAGACGGTAGTCCCAGAACCGTGGACAGCTTCATCGGTAGTCCAGAACCGTGGACAACTTCATCGGTAGTCCAGAACCGTGGATTTTACTTAGGTCCGGTACAAGCCCATTCATAAAGTAAAATAGTTTCACATGCTTCTTTCATTCATAGAACATACATGACATAATTAAAGACATAAACATGATCCTATTACATGGGGCATGGTATAAAGCATACTTAACATTTCATCATTCATACTTAATGCATAACATCATCATTATGCCTCGAAGGCATGAACCTTATCTTCATTCATTATTTTCATTCATATGACATGACATACATACATAATTATGTCCTGAGGTATAAACATCATCTTAGTTCATAAAGCTCGCATGATCACGGTACCTCAGGTAAGCATGCATTACATACATGGTACATATCATATATCATACATGATCATGGTATCTATCATAAAACATGCATGGGTATAATTCATATGAACATGATACATACCATCTAGGTACATAACATTCAACATAAACATGAATAAGTTTACATAACTATCTTATACATATGTCCAAAGTGTTTATCCTAACGCATGCATACCTCTACCTACCTCACGACACATATGTTCATAACATATGGTGGGAGACATTCATAAATAAATCCTACTAGAACATGATACATAACATAACATACAGGGTCATAATGCATGACATATAAACTTAGGGTTTGGACATTACCAAAGACCATACAACATCCTTGAACCTATTCACATACAATACATACACTACCATAGAAAGCCATTAGAACCCTTGATTGGAGTTAACCCTAACTCCTCGCCCTACATCTTGGTCTTAGACGAAACCCTATAAGGTCACAAGCACATGGGAGGATTCATAAAACTCCCAATTAACATCTAATACCATATAAATAATACCATAGGAGCCATTAGAACCCATATTAGAGTTAACCCTAGCTCTTAGCCCTATATTATGTCTTGGCTGAAACTTGCAAGGGGCATAAGGGCATGTAAAATTTACACAATTCACCATTAACATCCCTTGTATATTAAGGAACCATAAGGAACATGCTTGGAGAGTTAGATCTAGTCCTAACCATGAACCTATGGTGGTGGCCGAAAGTTACCAAGGGCCTTTGGTGCTTCAAAAATTCCACCACTCACCATACCCTCTTTATTAATCTTAAGGAAACATTAGGAAACATGAATGAGGTTTTAACATCATCCCAACTCCAATACCTACCTTGGCCGAAAGTTGTAGGGGTCAAGTTCATGGTTTTCCCAACATGGAACCCAACAAAACTTCGTATCATGATAAACATCAAGGAAAAACCATTATACCACAGGTGAGGGAGTCTTACCTTGGTTTATCTTGATTATAACCTTGAATAGAGAAGCAAAAATAGAACCTCCTTGACCTTAGACCACCCCTTGTCCTTGTAGTTTTGTAGGAATCCCTTGGATCTTGAAAAATAAGTCTTCTTGTGAAGCTTCTCCAAGGGGAAACCCCTTTGTAGGTTTTCAGCTAGAAGGAGGAAGAAGAGGGAGAGAAGGAGCTTTGGTGGAAGAAGAAAACAATAACTTAAGTGATAAGTTGTCTCTTCCCTTCCCCTCTATTTTATACTAAGTGAAGGGGGCAAATGAAGGGGCATGGTGCCTCTTCTCATGGTGACCCTTCACTTCCTTAAACATTAACTAAAATTCTCTCCATTCCCTAATAACACTCCCTTGCTAGGTGAATTGGTTAGTACATGCATAGTGATACACTAGGTCCAAGGTTCAATCCTTGGTGCATTCACTTCTTTTAATTACATTTATAATTATTTTTGCCAAGGCCCATATAAGAGCCCACTAAGACTCATGTTAATATTTCTAATTAAAATATATTTCCATTCTTGATAAATTTTTTACCTAAGGTCCCTTAATAGCCATGGTATTAGAAGGGCCCATGTAAGACCCATTATTACTTAGCTTCTTAATCTATATGGAAAAATCATGGATAATCATGTTAAGGTTCATACTAGTATCCCCATGCTCCTTGAGACTCTATCTAGGCATGATCAATATTTCTAAAGAAAATATTGAGAAAATTTTCCGGGTCGTTACAAAACAAAGGTTATAAAATTTGTTGAGTACAATCGGACCATAGCACACTTTTATATTCATATGATAATGCTATGGACATTTAGTTTGATCAAAACAAACTTTTGTATCTCAACAAATGCTCAAGCATTATACAATCCACAACAAAATTATGTCCTACTTCTATATCACATATAAAAGTTTTTTTCTTTATATGATCTTTCGCAAGTGTCTCTGATACCACTGTAGGGATCTATTGGCAAAAATATTTAAAATTTGCAATGAAAATAAGATCTCTTAAGTGATCCATGCGAAAGAAAACTCATACCAAGTGAATGTACAAAAATCCTATCGTATAGGTATACCTTGGCGCGTGCCCTTTGAAAGATGTGTATACTGAAGACATGACATCTTTATATGAACATCTTCATTTTGAAAAGAGAATCACAATTACACTAAGTACCTGTTTATATTAGTACATGTATAAAGTCCTTTACCACACATTGTAGATAACATGGTGTATGGTGTTACACGGAAGATTATGTTATCAGTCCCTTGCCTAGTATAAGTTGAGGCTCACAACCGAGATGGAATTGGACAACCCATCAGAATGGTTGTAGTGTAATTAGCTGTGGTTGGTCTTGACCATAGAATTACACTAGTGTGCTTTGAGTACATTGAAAAGGACCAAAACCCGAGGTTATCCAATTTGAACTGACTTGATAATAGGACCTCAAGACTTTATTATGGAGTACGATCCCTTAATCCCGATATAATAATGGGCATATATTATTAATTATTATTTCTTTGATTTACCAATGGGCGAGATCTATTCTATTAGATCGATAGGCCCGGTAAGTTGGGAGATAATATTAATAATATGATGTGTTGTTGATTATTGACGAAATTCATGTCCTAGTGAGTCGGGTTGATGATGCCCCCTTGATGAGCTCAAAAGGTTCATCATGTTAAACCCTACAGGTGGATTTGATCCGGCATGATGATAAGGTTGAGTGGTACTAGTCAAGGATCAAGAGGTTAATTAATTTGAATTGCCAGTAATTTAAATTAATTAACGGGCATTCGAGATCTTAAACACGGGAGGATGGATGACTCATAATATATGGAGCCTATATGAAAATATGGGGGTTGGTGAGGAAGTTTAATTAAGATCCTTTACTGGAATGGATCTTAATTAATGGATCGGGTTTAGATCCATTGGTGGGTCATGATCCAACTCCTCCTCTTGGTCTCTACCTTAGCCCTATAAATATCCTAGGAGATCATGATACCAAGGCTTAATCAATCCAATTGAAAAACCCTTGGCCTCTCTCTTTCCTCTCCCTCTCATTCTCTCTCCTAGGGCGCTGGCGCAAACCAAGAAGAGAAGCCATCTTCTCTTCTTGTTCTCTCCTTCCTGTAACGCCCGCTTTTTTTTTCCTAAAGCGGCGTTATGCTAACATACTTAAGGCATGTAACATCATACTGCAGCGGAATAACTTAAACTTTAAATGCCCCTACTACCATTTCTAACATAGTGACATGGACACTAGACATATAGACTTCATACTTAAACATCATGTCATAACAAGCTTAACATCATATCATGAGGTTCATTTCATATCATGCATAACATCATATCATAAGTTTCCATAAGTCACTAATCGAGCATATACTTAACAAAAGTATAATCTTGCCCTCCTGCTGCTTCCTCATGGTCCCCTTGCATGATCTGCGGTATAAGGAAAAAGACTATAAGCACACAGGCTCAGTAAGACTCTTTCCTACTCACTAAAATCACTCGTCATTCATTCATAATCATATGGAACATAAGCATCATAAACATTTCTATCATAGCATAAAGCATAAACATAGGCATAAATCTAATTAAGCATTCTTATCATGGCATAAAGTATAAACATAGGCATAAACATAATTAAACATTCTAAGCATGGCATCATACATGGCATGAACATAAGCATAAGATGTAAATCAACCATAGGCATACTTTCTAGCATATCAAGCATAGACATCGTAAACATTCTAAGCATGGCATGATACACGACATAGCATAACTTAATAAACTTTCCTAGCATGGCATGAGACATGGCATAAATATAAACATAAGATATAAACCAACCTATATGGTATAAACATAGGCATACATTCTAGCATATCATAAGAGCATCTTCTTACCATAATCATAACATGGATCATTCATTCTCATACATATCTTTTAACATGGAGCATAAGCATAACACATCATTATCATAACATAATGCATAACATGTATGAATGCATGGGTGGAATGCATTTACATAGGGATGCTTAACTTTTAAAATCATACTTTTAAAATGCTTAAACATAATCATCATAGCATTTGGGGTCCCCGGCTTGTACCACATACATACATCATAGCGCGCATCCCTAGTAAGTCCGAGGTAGCGAGCCCCGACCTACTAGGGTAAGGACAGCATAGTCAGTAGTCCCCGAACCGAGGCGTTCTCAAGGAGCCCATCCCTGTTGCACAGCTCCGGTAGTGCCAGAACCGTGGACAGCTCCGGTAGTCCAGAACCGGGGCGTTCTTAAGGTGCCCATCCCTTGGACCCATACTTGGGTCCGGTACAAGCTCATTCATAAAGTAAAATACTTTGCATGCTTCATCATTCATAAGACATTCATAGCATACTTATCATGGCATCATTCTTATCATGAACATGATCATAACATATTTATCATGGCATCCTTCTTATCATGAACATAGACATAACATACTTGTCGTGACATCATTCTTATCATGAACATAAACGTAACATACTTATCATGGCATCATTCTTATCATGAACATAAACATAAGATACTTATCATGGCATCATTCTTATCATAACATACAAACATAGAGTATGGTGCTTAAGGTTAGGGTTATGGGTAACTTAATTTCCATCACATGCTTGAACCTTTACGTATACTTTATAATGAGCATAAACCATCATTCTTTGGGTCCTAACTCCATCCCAAACCCTAGATACCTGCCATGGCCGAAATCCATAAGGCCCATGGGGGTATGGAAAAATTTCATTAAAATCCCCAATCAATCATAAGACACTAATCACATTTTTACCATAGAGCCACTGGAGCCCTTACTTGAAATAAATCATAACTTTTTCTTTATTATTCCTTCTTTGCCGAAACTTATAGAGTCTCTAGACCGTGTGGAAATTTACATAATCACCCTCCATCACCCTTATATCATGACAACATATCAAATGTATACTTGAAGTTTAGAACTCACCCTAATCCTTGGGTCCTTGAAGTTGGCCGAAACATATAGGGTCTCTAGGGTACCCCAAAAATTCTAAAAAATTATATTTAATCTCTAACATCATCAGAGAACATTTAAACAACATTATCAAGGTTTTTATCATAGTTATAGACACATAAATCATGGTGGCCGAAACCCTCAAGCTTAGGGTTCTTGGTTTTGTTTCTTTCATGTTGGCCGAAACCCTAGAGTGTCCTAGGGTACTCCAATAATTCCCAAAAATTATACTTAACCTCTACACATCATAAGGGAATATTAAATAACATTATAAAGATTTTTAACATATTTATAGACATTTAAATCATGGTGGCCGAAACCCATAAACATAGGGACCTTGGTTTTTGTCCCTTTCATGTTGGCCGAAACCCTAGAGTGTCCTAGGGTACTCAAAAAATTCCCAAAAATTATACTTAACCTCTAAAAATCATAAGGGAACATTAAATAACATTATAAAGATTTTTAACATATTTATAGACATTTAAATCATGGTGGCCGAAACCCATAAACATAGGGACATTGGTTTTTGCCCCTTTCATGTTGGCCGAAACCCTAGAGTGTCCTAGGTTACTCCAAAAATTCTCAAAAATTATACTTAACCTCTACACATCATAAGGGAACATTAAATAACATTATAAAGATTTTTAACATATTTATAGACATTCAAATCATGGTGGCCGAAACCCATAAACATAGGGACCTTGGTTTTGTTTCCTTTCAACATCAAATCCAAAAACTAACCCATATATCATGCTAAAAATCATGGAAATCATAGGAAACTATTATACCACAGGTGAGGGAGTCTTACCTTTGATTCTCTTGATTTTTCGAACCTTGAAAGAGGAGGAAATGGTATGATCTTTGGACCCTTGCACACCCTTGTCCTTGTATCCTTGAAAAACTCTTAGACCTTGGAGATAAGACCCCTTGTGGAGCTTTTCCAAGGGAGAACCTTTCCTTGGGTGTTCGGCTAGGATGAGGGGAGAATGAGTTTCGAAAATGCAAGGAATGAGAAGAAGAAGTAACTCCCAAACCCCCCTATTTATCACCCATTAAAGAGGTAAATGAAAAGTCTCTCCATGACCCTTCATCTTCTTCTACTTCTTAACCACCATCCACTTCATTTCCTCATAAGAATTCCTTGCTAGGTGAGTTGGTTAAAGCATTCATGGTTGTACAAGAGGTCCAAGGTTCAATCCTTGGCCCATGCACCTTTATTTTTATTTTATTTTTATTTTATTTAAATCTTTTTTCTTATTTTCGAAAATTCCTCTTTATTTCAAAAATTCTCCTAAAATCACCCATAATTATGCTAATATCCCTAAATAAAATCCTTTTATATTTATATTAATTTTTACCTAATTAAGACCTATTTTTGGGACCCATTTAAGGCCCATTAATACCTAATGTCTCCATTTACATAGGAAAATTAAGCTAAGACTTACCCATAATCATGCTAATATGTCTAATTAAATCCTACTTATATTTATACTAATCTCTACCTAAAATCCCCCTATAGTTATGGTACTAAAAAGCCCATATAAGACCCATTAGTGCTGAGTTTTCTCAATTTAAATGAGAAAACATGGGTTTTCTAGGCCAAAGTTGGTATTAATACCTCTAGGTCCTTCGGAAAATTATTTAAATATGCTCAATATTTTCATAAAATATTAAGAGAATTTTTCGGGTCGTTACACTTCCTCTCCTGGGCGTGGGCTGCTAAGAAAAGGCAGATCATCTCCCTTCTTAGTTGGTGGCCGGAGCTTGTGAGTAGGGCATGTATAAGTTAAAGTTATTCCGCTGCCTTATGATGTCTACATGCCCTAAGCATGTTAACGTAACGCCGCTTATGAAAAAAAATGGGCGTTACAGGTTGGTATCAGAGCGGTAACCATCTCACTACACACACATCAAGCCCTCTTCCTGCCGCTTCCAAGTAAGTACCTCTTTACATATCTTATAGTAAGATGTTTTATGATTTAGGATATGCAAGTATGAACGATAGTTATGATGAAAGGTACCTTAAGATATGTAACGATGAACGATATTTTATCTTCTTTTAGGAATTAGATGCTTAGAATAATATAGGGGTAGAAAAGAACTGATATTGATCATACTTGTCTTTGGTGAAGAAAAACATGGTTAGAAGACAGAGTAACCGACTTAACGAGGCAGGCCCACCGCCTGATCTGGTGCAATTGGTAACCCAACTTCAGCGCCAAGTCACCGAGCAGCAGCAGACTATTAACACCTTGATGAACCTACAGGAAAATTCTACTACTCCACTAGTGAACCAGACTGCTATACCTGTGGCACCTACGGTTCCGCACACTCCTCTGCCGGGCTCGACCACTGTGGCACGACAGGAGGCTTACCTGATCCAATGGTTAAGGCTGAAACCGGAAAATTTTTTCGGTACTGGCGAACCTTGGGACACCCAGGCATGGTTCAAGACGATGGAAAGTACCCTGGAGCTGCTGGACTGGCCTGAGCATGAAAAGATCAAGTGTGCGTCATTCTGCCTGACTGGGGATGCCAGAATGTGGTGGGAAAGGGTCAAGGCCAAGAGACCGGTGGACTAGATGGCGTGGTCCGATTTCGAATCAGAGTTCTTTGAAGAATTCTTCAACATGCGGGTCACGAACAAACATTACGACGAATTCATGGAATTCCGGCAGGGCGATCTCTCGGTTAATGAGGCCGTGAAGAAATTTAATCGACTGGCTCGGCTGTGCCCTGAGTTGGTCCGTACTGAGAAAGAGAGGGTCCGACTTATGCTAAGAATGTTGCGGCCTGAAATAGCTCTGAATGTGGCTGGTGGAGTTAACAGGCCCCAAACCGCCGAGGAACTGTTTAGTAGTGCCCTACTCACTGAGCACTACCTGAACAATATCACTCAGCAACGGAAGGCGATGAATGAAAGTAAGAGTCAAGTTCATACCGGGATCCTCGATTCTTTCTCTCATTATCCCTAATGTTCTTTCCGTTAATAATCGCTTAGGAGGACAGAGGTCCCAGAGCAACCACGCTAGCGGGAAGGGGGATCAGGGTGGAAAAAGGAAGTCATGGAACAACTCTCCCGGGGGACCAGCAAATAAACAAACCAAGTTTTCATCATGCACGACATGCGGGAAGAATCACTCCGGAGAATGCCGCAAGGGCACGAACCGGTGTTTCACCTGTGGTGTGGAGGGACATATGGCGGCTCACTGTCCTACAAAGAACCAGGCCCCTCCCCAACCACTGGCTCAGTACCAGGGTGCACCGGTGAAATTGCACTATATGCCAGCTGAGCTGGAAGGAACCCCGATGTTGGAGGCCTCTCCAACAGTGACGAATGCCAGGGTTTTCTCGGTTACCAAGGAGGACACTGCGGAAGCTTCTACGGTTGTCACAGGTCAGATACTTATTTTTAGTCAGTATGCTACCGCATTATTTGATACTGGGGCAACGCACTCGTTTATTTCTGTGCCATATACCAAGAAGATAGATAGGCATCCGCAAGAGTTGGACGGCAGGTTCTTAACGACCCTGCCTTCAGGAGAGATAATGACATCTACTCATGTACTGCGTGCGGTGCCGGTCAGAATTTCAGGAAGGGAACTTTACTGTGATCTGATAGTACTTGACATGCATGATTATGATGTTATAATGGGAATGGACTTCCTGGGTAAATACGGTGCTCCTATTGAGTGCCGTAAGCGAAAGGTGGTCTTTCGACCTGAGGGAAGTTCTAAGTTCGAATTTATTAGGGAGTCAAGGAAAAGAACCGGGAAATATTTATCAGCTCTCCAAGCTCAGAAGATGTTAGACAAAGGATGTACTGGATTGCTAGCATATGTGGTGGATGCCAGTCAAGGGAAGGATCGGAAGCTGGAAGATGTCTGGGTGGTATGTGATTACCCAGAGGTTTTCCCAGATGAGTTACCAGGATTAGCTCCTGATAGAGAAGTAGAATTTGAGATCAAATTAATTCCTGGTACTAACCCGATCTCCAAGGCACCTTACCGTATGGCGCCGGTTGAGTTGAAGGAACTTCAGGAACAGCTACAGGAGTTGCTAGATAAGGGATTTATTCGCCCTAGTCATTCCCCGTGGGGAGCTCCAGTACTGTTTGTGAAGAAGAAAGATGGATCTATGCGTATGTGCATAGATTATCGAGCGCTGAACAACGTAACCATTAAGAACAGGTATCCCCTTCCGAGGATAGATGACCTGTTTGACCAATTAAAGGGAGCCACTGTTTTCTCAAAAAATTGATTTGAGGTCTGGGTACCATCAAGTTAGAGTAAAACAAGAGGATGTTCCGAAGACGGCTTTCCGAACAAGGTACGGGCACTTTGAGTTTGTTGTTATGCCTTTCGGCGTGACGAATGCCCCTGCTATGTTTATGGACCTGATGAATCGGGTGTTCTCGTCGTTCCTCGACAAATTTGTGATCGTCTTCATCGATGATATTCTTATTTATTCGAGGACCCAAGAAGAGCACACTGAACATCTGAAGAAAGTATTAGAGATTCTTCGGGAAAAGCAATTGTATGCAAAATTTTCCAAATGTGAGTTCTGGCTTGACCAAGTGGGCTTTTTGGGCCATATTATCTCTAAAGATGGAGTTATGGTGGATCCAATGAAGGTTGAAGCGGTGAATAACTGGAGCCGGCCGAAGAACGCCAGCGAGATCAGAAGTTTTCTGGGGTTGGCAGGCTATTATAGAAAATTTATGGAGGATATCTCGAGGATCGCAGCCCCTTTAACGGCTCTCACCCGGAAGGATAAGAAGTACGAATGGACAGAAGACTGTGAAAAGAGTTTCTTGGAACTAAAAAGGAGACTCACTAGTGCACCAATCCTTACCCTTCCAGAATGTAATCAGAGCTTTGACATGTATAGTGATGCCTCCAAATTAGGACTTGGAGCTGTACTTATGCAGAATGGAAAAGTTATTGCTTATGCCTCTAGAGAACTCAAGGAATATGAACAGAATTACCCCACTCATGATCTGGAACTGGCCGCGGTGGTCTTCGCTCTTAAGATATGGAGGCATTATCTGTACGGAGCGCAGTGTCGAATTTATACAGACCACCAGAGTCTGCGATATTTCTTCACTCAGAAGGACCTGAATATGAGACAACGCCGATGGCTTGAGTTGGTAAAGGACTATGACTGCGAGATCTTCTATCATCCAGGGAAGGCGAACAAGGTGGCCGATGCACTCAGCCGGAAGTCAAGTGTCACTTTGATGTCCATATCTAAATTACCCCGACCACTTGGAAGAGAAATTATGAATTTTGGGGTCGAGGTCATCTCCGGGTGACTTTCCACCATGACAATATCGCCCGCGCTATGTGAGGACATATTGGAAAAACAAAATGATGATCTGGGTCTCCAGAAAATAAAACAGGAGATCGTAGAAGGAAAAGGCGACGGTTTTCATATCGCCAAAGGGGGGGTACTATACCTTAAGGATCGTCTATGCATCCCTAATGATCCGGAGCTTCGAAAGAAAATACTGACGGAAGCTCACGAGACCCCTTATTCGATGCATCCAGGATCCACCAAGATGTATCAAGATCTGAAAGAGAAGTTCTGGTGGTCCAGTATGAAGAGGGATGTGGCTCAGCATGTTAGTACTTGCATGACTTGCCAACGAGTAAAAGCAGAACACCAGCGACCCGGAGGAGTTCTACAGCCACTAGCGATTCCGGAGTGGAAATGGGAAGACATCTCTATGGATTTCATTTCAGGGCTTCCCAAGACTACGAATGGATATGATGCTATATGGGTAATTGTGGACAGATTAACGAAGTCTGCTCACTTCCTGGCGATCAAGATGACTTATTCGATTGAGCAACTAGCTCAATTGTATGTTAAGGAAGTAATTAGGCTTCATGGAGTCCCCAAGACCATCATCTCAGATAGGGATGGTCGCTTTACTTCGCATTTTTGGGAATGCATTCAGAAATCTCTCGGCACTAAATTGCGATTTAGCACCGCCTTTCACCCTCAGACTGATGGGCAAACGGAACGGGTGAATCAAATACTAGAAGATATGTTGAGAGCTTGTGCCCTGGATTTCAAGGGAAGTTGGTGTCGATATCTATGCTTGGCGGAATTTGCTTACAACAATAGCTACCAAGCTACTATTAGAATGACACCTTATGAAGCCTTGTATGGGAGGAGATGTAGGTCTCCGATCTGTTGGTACGAGGGTGGTGAAAAGAAGGAGATGGGGCTCACAACGGATGTTATTGACAGCGCCACCCGAGCTATACAGAATATTCGACAACGGATAGAAACTGCTCAGAGCAGGTAGAAGAGTTATGCAGATGTCCGGCGTAGACCACTGGAATTTAATGTTAGAGATGTGGTGTTTCTCAAAGTGGCTCCTATGAAAGGGGTGACCAGATTCGGGAAGAAAGGAAAACTAAGTCCGCGCTATGTGGGGCCGTACCTGATTCTAAAGAGAGTCGGTAAAGTGGCATATGAGCTGGAGCTGCCTCCAGAGATGTCAGCTATCCATAACGTATTCCATGTGTCCCTGCTTAAAAAGTGTATCCCGAATATGGACCAAGTGATCGAGCCACAGACAATACAAGTACAAGAGGACCTAAGTTATGAGAGCAGACCCATCCAGATTTTGGATAGGGAAGTCAAGATGCTGAGGAATAAGGAGGTACCTCTAGTCAAGGTCTTATGGCAAAGTCAACGGTTCGAAGAAGCTACCTGGGAACGCGAGGATGAAATGAGGCGCAAGTACCCGGAGGAGTTATTCTAAGTTCGAGGACGAACTTTCACGAGGTATGGGGGATTGTAACGACCCAGAAAATTCTCTTAATATTTTTCTTAAAATATTGAGCATGTATAAATAATTTTCCGAGGGACCTAGAAATAATTATATAAAATTTGGCCTAGAAATCCATATTTTCTCAATTAAATTGAGAAAACTAAGTACTAATGGGCCTTATATGGGCTTTTTAGTACCATGATTATTGGTGAATTTTAGGTGAAAATTTATAGAAATATTAAGGGATTTTAATAAGAAATATTAACATAATTATAGGGGAATTTTTTTAGGATTTTCGAAAATTACTAGGAAAATCAAATAAAATAAGTGGAAAAAATTGTACATTTACCAAGGATTGAACCTTGGACCTCTTGTACAACCATGTAGGCTCTAACCAACTCATCTAGCAAGGGAACGTTATGAGGAAATGAAGTGGATATTGGTTAAGGCTTAGAAGAAGATGAAGGGTCATGGAGAGACTCTTCATTTACCTCCTTAATGGGTGATAAATATGGGGTTTGGGAGTTACTTCTTCCTTCCATTACTTGCATTTTCTTCTCTCTCTTTCCTCATTCTAGCCGAACACCATAGGGGAGATTTTCCTTTGGAAAAGCTCCACAAGAGGGTCTCATCACAAGATCAAAAGGTTTTTTTCAAGGATACAAGGGTAAGGGGGTTCAAGTGTTCAAGGGACTTACCATTTCCTTCACTTTCAAGGTTCGAAAAATCAAGAAACCCAAGGTAAGACTCCCTCACCTGTGGTATAATAGTTCCTTATGATTTCCATGATTTTTAGCATGATATATTGGTTAGTTTTTGGATTTGATGTTGAAAGGAAGGAAAACCAAGAACCTTAAGTTTAAGGTATTCGGCCACCATGATTTAAAGGTCTATAATTATGCCAAAAATCTTGATAATGTTATATAATGTTCCCTTATGATGTGTAGAGGTTAAGTATAATTTTTGGGAATTTTTGGAGTACCCTAGGACACCCTAGGGTTTCGGCCAACATGAAAGGAACAAAATCAACACCTAGAGACTCTATGGGTTTTAGCCACAATGTTTTAGGGTCAATAATGATGCTAAAAATCTTTATAATGTTATTTAATGTTCCCTGATGATGTTTAGAGATTAAGAATAATTTTTGGAAATTTTTGGAGTACCCTAGAGACCCTATAAGTTTCGGCCAACCTCAAGGACCCAAAGGTTAGGGTTGAGTCCTAAACATCAAGTATATATTTTTATGTGTTGTAATGATATAAGGGTGATGGAGGGTGATTATGTGAATTTTCACATGGCCTAGAGACTCTATATGTTTCGGCCAAGAAGGGTTAATAGGGTCAAAGTTATGATTTATTTCAAGTAAGGGCTCCAATGGCTCTATGGTAAGATGTGATTAGTGTTTAATGATTGATTGGGGATTTTAATGGAATTTTTCCATACCCCCATGACTCTATAAGTTTCGGCCAGCCCTAGGAAAGTGGCCTAAAGGTTAGGGTTAACCCTAATCATGAGCCTCAAGGACTTCCTATAGTCTTATAAATAATGTATGGTAGGTCCTTTACCTTATGCTATATTACATGTTTATGGAATTGACGGAACTCCACCTTAGAAGTTTCGGCCAAGCCTTGGATCTAGGGTTTGGGGGTGGAGTTAGGGTTCAAAGAATAATGGTTCATGTTTACCATAAAGTATTTATATGTATAGGATCAAGCATGTGGTAGGAATCATGTTAACCATGACCCTAAGGTTTAAGCACCATGCTTTATGTTTCATGTTTAGGTTATGATTGCATGCCATGCTTAATAGGGTTACCATGAATGTTTATGTTTTAGGCCATGTATTTGAATGGTAGGTAGAAGGTTATGGAAATCTTACCTATATATGCTTATGTGATGTAGAGAACCATGCTAAGTTATATGCTCACGTTATGTTAAGAACCATGTTAAGTTATTGTGTATGTTCATGATATGAATGATGCAATGATAAGTATGATAGGTTTATGTTCATGATATGAATGATGCCATGATAAGTATGATAGGGTTATGTTCACGATAAGAATGATGCTATGATAGGTATGTTATGTTAGGTTCATGATAAGAACGATGCCATGATAAGTATGTTATGTTTATGTTCATGATAGAACGATCCATGCCATGTTGTATGAATAAAGATGCATGCAATGCTTATGAAAGAAGATGCATACCATGTTTATGAATGAAGATAATGCTCATGCCTTACAGGCATCATGAAGTTATGCAATAAGAATGAACAATGAAAGGACAAGCATGTGTTAAGTCATGCTTTATGTAACATGGTTATGCTATGAATGTTTTATGAATGATGAAACATGAAAAGTATTTTACTTTATGTATGGGCTTGTACCGGACCGAAGTATGGGTCCAAGGGATGGGCACCTTAAGAACGCCCCGATTTTGGACTACCGAAGTTGTCCACGGTTCTGGCACTACCGGAGTTGTGCAACAGGGATGGGCACCTTAAGAACGCCTCGGTTCGGGGACTACCGACTATGCTGTCCTTACCCTAGTAGGTCGGGGCTCCCGACCTCGGACTTGCTAGGGATGCGCGCTATGATGTATGTATGTGGTGCAAGCCGGGGACCCCAAATGATGTTATGATGATTATGTTTAAGCATTTAAAAGTATGTTTTTAAAAGTTAAGCATCCTTATGTATATGCATTCCACTCATGCATCCATTCATGTTATGCATTATGCTATGTGATAAGATTTTATGCTTACGTTTCATGTTAAGAAGTATGCATGAGAATGAATGAACTATGCCATGATTATGTTAAGAAGATGTTCATATGATATGATAGGTATTATGCCATGCTTAGAATGTTCACTATGTTTATGTTTATACCATGTATCATGCAATGTTTAGAATGTTTACTATGTCTAGGTTAATGTCATGCTATGTATACGATAAGTGACGTAAGATGTTATGTTCTAAGTAGAGCACCAAGTATGTTAATGTTTCATGTGCTTATTATGAGATGATGAATGATGAATGGTTTTTGTGAGTAGGAAAGAGTCTTACTAAGCCTGTGTGCTTATAGTCTTATTTCCTTATACCGCAGATCATTCAAGGGGACAATGATGGAAGCAGCAGGGGGGCAAGAACGCATGTGTGTAGTAGTGACTTGGCCCAGGAAACTACGTCACACCTAGCCCAAGTAACGTTTTCTCGTCCTACGGATTCTAATTACTCTCATGTATTTAAGAGATTCATACTCTGAACATGTCATTCTCTGGCCAGAGGCTTCGAGTAACAATCCGACGATAGGCCTTGGGTATACATCTCCTCGTAAGGAATGGTGAATCCTTTGTAGGTTGTTCAAACATCTTCGGGCACTTCGGCTTATACCCAATCGTCCTGGGTCCACATCTCCTTGGAGATGCTTCTTAAGATGTCAAAGTATAAGTCTCCATGACCAAGATGACTTGAACACCGCAAGTCAAAGGAACATCACACTTAAGCTGCAGTAAGAACTTCATTGACATATCTATATATAGTCTACCATATGAAGTTTTACAGCCAGTCACTCCAATGAACTAGTTCCCTTAACTAAAATTCATGTTTATCTCCAGACATCCCAATGTCACTAGCCAGTGAGAATCAGCTGATTAGAGAATAACCCATGCTAGTCTCAATAGAATTGATAGTGTCTGTATTTATCAATTCATCGACTAGGGACAATTTCAATACTTCACAATTGCACATGTAGAGATAATCACTAGTTGTGAATTCATCACAAATTCTCTCATGCTGTGAATTATATTGTGGACATTCAGTAAATGAGTTTAAGATCTCAATCAAATACATAAACATGTATACTCAAATAGTGAATATTCATTTATTAAAATAAATGATTACAATCATAAGGCGATTGCCTTAGGACACTTTTCTCATATCACTAACACTTGGTTGTGTGGTTGTGCTAGTAAAATTCCTCAACATAAATGACTAAGTGGGAGAGGGACCCTAGGGTCCCATGGCTTCCATTACAATCCGATAAGTGATGCGAACAAGTCTGCGCGTCGGCTCTGAGTGCCTTCCTCCCCATCGGATGGACTTGTTCTGCGGATCACGGGATCGGAAAAGACTATAGAAAATTGTTAAAGAGCGTGTGTACTTCCCATCGGAAGGCACATTATCAGAAATAATTTTCTTAGTGTCGTGTAATGGTGCACACTTAGATTCAAATAATAGTATCCTCCCCGTCAGAGTCACTGCTATTATTTTCCAGAGCCGAAGTGAACCAACTATTGATCTTACTTGTCAAAAAGTTAGGTTGACGAGATAGTAAGATTTGTTAAATCGATACGCCTTGCTAGAGGGGGGTGAATAACACTTTTTGGTTTGTTCTTCCTACGTTGTTAGTGTGCAAGCGAAAATACAATAATAACTAAACTAAAACAAACAAACAACGCTAACAAACCTATTTACATGGTTCGGAGATGAAGACTCCTACTCCACAACAGCCCGTGAGGTAGACGATCCCTCGATCCTTCGGCGGATCACTCCCCGAATGCCCTCCGGCTAGCTCACGTAGTGATGTGGCCCAATACTAGTGTCACGAATGAGCCTCAAATTTAGATATTTATAAGCTGAAAACCCTTGGCTAACAAAATTAAATGTAGAATAGGGCCCTCATGTCGTATTTTCCCAAGGACTAGTTGTGAATGTTTAATTCAAGCTTGAAAGTTATTGTCGTTTGATGTTTTGGGTTTTCTATTAAAATGGGGGTTTTTGAGATAAGGAAATGACAATATGAAATAATAACTTGGAACGAAATAGACTGAACTTAGCTAAAGCATGTAACGAATAAGGAAATTGCGGGAACTAAACTTAACCTATTTAACAACTGAGCAATTAAATTCAAACAATGGAATTGAAATTTAATAACTACTTGCAGGGAAGTAATTGCAGAGAATTAATTGCAAAAACCAATTTGCAAGATAATGAAAACTAGATCAAAACATTGTTTAATAACATTGACTTGAAGTGTAATGGAAACAACTAGGACAATGTAAAGAAAACAAGTGCTTGGAACAAAATTATCCTAAATTAAACACCAAATTAGTTCCTACTCAAAACTTCCCTTTGCCGTCACACAAAGGTCCAGCTATGAACCCCCTAACTCGAAAACCAATGAAGAAAAACTTCCTAGTTCAGTTTGCTGTGAATCTATCTGTTCTGCTCTTCCTGATCGGTCACGGGACCGATCAGGTACTCTTCTAATCGGATTGGCGACCGATCAGATGCATCTCTGTCCGGTCACTACGATCGGTCAATAGTTGACAGACTGTCCCGATCTCTGCCTTCTCAATTGGCTGGATGGCGATCGAGCTCTAAAACCTTCAAATCGCCTTCGAGAACCCCTCTCAAGCTTCGACAGCTCCGGACGATAGAATCCAGCGATCAACAAGGATCGATCGACAGGCGCAGTAACTCTGACAAAACCCTCACCGTAGCTCTGTCAACTGAGAGATTTGGATTAGCAATCTAAACGGAAAACATACCTCATTGATCTGAAACCTTGAGAAGAACGAATTTGGTGTGGTCGCGCACGCGATCTGAGAAGAAAACTAGAAACAAAACGATGAAGAAACGAAGAACTCGATGAACTCTATGCTACTGGCGACTCGGCGACCTCGCGACAACAACACAGATCTGGGAAGGAAAAGACTATTATATTGGTTAGCAATGAACGACTGAGATCCTCTTTGTGTCATCCAATGGTTAGATCAAGTCAGATCGAGCCCAAACTCTCCAGATCTCAATCAAGGGTCAGGATCTTCTCCTCCTCAGCTCGGATCGATCAGATATATATTGAGTGGCTCAGATTTCCCTGATCTTTAAATGGACGGCTTAGACCTCTCGAGCTTGATCCAACGATCAGATGGACTCTGATTTGGCTCCAAACTTTAGATCTTGATCCATGGATTTCATTATCTCTATCTTGAGCTTGGATTGATCAGAAGTTGACGGATAGCTCAGATCTAGCCGTTTCTTGATCGGACGGCCCATATTAATCCGATGCTTGATCACCTTGATCCGGATCCAATTCTGACTCAAGTTTGATTCAATCTGATATAGGTCCATGATCATTTGAAGCCTATAAAATGATATGCAAATTTTAGTGTCAAAACATCTTAAATATAGAAAGAATTGTATCCAAAGCCAAAATAAAAAGAATTCATGAAACCTAAGGTAAATGCAAACTTAAGCATATAAAAGTGGATCAAAATATAGATTTGAGAGCCTAAATTTATCAGCAAAATGATAGTTATCAACTCCCCCACACTTACTCTTGAGCATCTCGCACAAGCTAACTAGTAAACTAATGATGTATCCCCCTAGATTATTCTCAATCATAGTTAAAAGCAATTGAATGTAAATTACCTAGGGTTGTCAATTCTCAAAAATCTAAGTTCAATGAACTAGTATCTTGTCCTTAAGTCAACAACTTAGTATACTTCAACCTTTATGACTCATTGAGATGAATTAAACTCAAAAAGCCTCTCAAGGAAAATTTTAGTGGCTCTCTTCCTAAGTTCTAAGTTTTGATGAAAATGGAGCTCACTCAAACACAATCATGGTTCTTGTACTACCATAAGCTTGCTTATTATCTACTCTCCACCATTATTCTTGATTTGGATCCACACTTACAAAAGCTTATTCAAACAAGTTTGGAGATATGTAATGATAAGAATGAAATAGAAGTTTAATGAACTTTGATGCTAAAAAATCATGATAAAGAAAATAAAGAAATATGACATGGTGAAGAAATATGGAAAAGAAATATGGCATTATAAAGAAATATGGCATTATAAAGAAATATGGAAAAGTAAAGAAAATGGAAGACTTGGATACTCAAAAGTGTAACCTAATGCACTTTGTCCTCTTTTGATGTCCTCTCAATGAAATCAAAGTTGTGGTGGAGCATGGATCAACTAATTTGGGTGAGAACCCTCAAGAAACAGTGTTGAATTCAGTGACATTCTGTGCCAACATATGCTGATCGGTCTGGAGACCGATCAGACACTGCCTGAACGTTTTGGGGATCGGACTGGAATGCTTCTGATCGGTCAGCCGACCGATCAGAACCTATACTGATCGGACTGGAGACCGATCAGGTAATGATCAGTAGTTGAACTGCAGAATTTGTAGCTGACTTCTGCCGAGACTTTTCTTTTCAATCAATAACTCACTCTTGCATTCAAATAGCTCCTTGCTTTCATCTTCCACTTCAAAAATTAATCCAACTCCCGACACTTCATGTTTTTCTTTTCTTTTCTTTTCTCTTTTTTTTCTGCTGCTCTTTCTTTTCTGTTTTTGTTTGCAGCTAAATCTGTTTTTTCTTCCATTTTTTCAATGATTCTAACACTTGTAAGCTCCCATTTCTTTCCATCAAAATGATAGTAATGTATCATTAATCTTTGCAATTCAGCTGCCTTTACAGCCACCCAGTTTTTTTTCCTGTTTTTGCTTCCTTTTAGCTTCTCAGTTTTTTTCTTTCAGCACTTTCAAATTCAATTCACACTTGAAGTGTACAGCTCAATTCATCTTCAACAGAAACATTTCTGATCAAAACATATGATGAATACGGAATTATATGCTCTACTTACTTTTGCAACCAAACTTGATACAAAACTCCTTCAATTGGCACCTTTGCTTGTATGTTGCCAAATGCTACACTTTATCCTCTATATTTGATAGAATGCTTGCATCCTCCCCCACACTTAAACTTTTGTCCGTCTCGGCAAAGTAACCTCAAGAAACATCAAAGTACCCAAGTCCATGGAAAAGATTATGATGAACATGAAGATTAGGGAAAGAAAATGGAATACAAAGTAGATAAACAAGGAATGTTGCCAAAATTGATATGAAAAAGGAAACAAAGTGATTCACCTCTATAAATATGGTCCAATCATAGAAATATAGTTTTGAAAGAACCTAAGCAAGTTCTAGAGAATAATCACATGTGCGTATCACAATAATAAGGCCAAATCCTCACTAGGTAAAAAGAATTCATCTCAAGTCATCAATCTAGAGTCCATAACTAAGTAGTACTCAAGCATCCAAGAATTTTCATCCATTGGCTCAAATCCTAAGTTTTAACAACCAAATTTAATTTGCTTTCAAGGAACTCTAAAATGATATAAGAAAATCTAGATGGATACATTTATTCCTAGTCATGCAAGAAATAAAATGCCAAAAGGGATAAAATGGTATCTACAATGACTCTTATTCAATTGACACTACCCAAGCATTTATTAACAAGAACTCATTTTAAAAGAATGAACAAACTCCCCTTTTAAAAGAAAACTTTACTTCTAGAAAACATAAAAATGAAACATGCAATGAAATAAAATTCAAGAAGGAACAAACTCCCCTTTATTCCTGGCGGTTGGAGTCGATTAAGGAGTAACCTCCAACCCAGTAGTGGAGGAGTTTGGGTGGTCGAGAGAGCATTCTTCATGTGATCATTGTCATAGTGCACTGCTCCCCCACACTTAAGCTTCACAGAAATATGTTCCGGTGGTCGAAGGCGATTAAGGTAGAACATCCACCTAAGAGGTGAAGTGCTACGAGTCAAAGTAAGATCAACTCCTCCCTCTTGATGCTTTTTGGAAGTCCTTCGAGGAGGTTGGAGTCTATTTAGTTGGAGCACCCACTCCAGAAGTCTACGGCACCCTGCAAAACCATGAAATACCTCTCTCACGCGTGAAGGGTAAGAATAACATGAAATAAAATCAGTCTCTATATAGAATGTATCTAGAAATGCATCACATCCAATAAAATCAATCTTGGGTACCTTTATGAGTTTTTCACAATCAGTTTCTGCATAGGATGTATCGAAAAATGCATCACAGCCTACAAAATCAATCTTAGGTACCTCTATTAATTTTTCACAAATAGTCTCTACATAAGATATATCAAGAATTACTTCACAACCAACAAAATCAACACTAGGTACCTCTATTAAATTTTCACAATTAGTATCCACATAGGGTATATCAAGAAATTTATCACAACCAACAAAATCAATTTTAGGTACCTCTATGGGTTCTTCACAATCAGTCTCTATATAGGATGTATCAAAAAATGCATCACCTTCAACAAAATAAACCTTAGGTACCTCTATGAATTTTTCACAATCAATTTCTACATAAGATGTGTCAAGAAATTCATCACAACCAACAAATTCAATTTTAGGTACCTCTATGGGTTTTTCACAATCAGCTTCTACATGGGATGTATCAAGAATTGCATCACAGCCAACAAAATCAACACTAGGTACCTCTATGAATTTTTCCAAACAATTAGGAGTAATACTTACCTTGTCTTGCTGAGAAATACCTGAAGGTTCTATAAGAATAGATGCATCTATAGCCTCCTCCTGGTCAGGTAAGGGCTCCACTTCAATCTCAAGTTCTAGTGGACATTCAACTAAGAGAGGTGATTCTTGGGTTCTTGCTTCTACCATGCAAGTCCCTTCACTTTCATACTTATCCTCTGAATCTTCTAATGTATCAATCAATGTTGGTGGTCCCTAGGGCTCAGTGCAATCCCCTACACCTGTAGAATCATCTGCAACGTATACTTCATCAACAATATCTGCAAGAGCCAAATTAGAAAAGTTAGGACCCACAACAACTATATCATCACAAAATAAAAGTCTAGAAGGGTCCTGTAGAGCTTCAGAATCGAATTCAAGATTGTCACAAGATTTACTATCCATCTCCTCCAATTCCTCCATAGCTAATGCATCCTCAGCTTTCTCTGAACTAAAATCTCCTCCCACTATATCAAGTAAAGCTTTATTAGCAATTAAATCTGCCTCAACAACTTCCTCTAAAATACCCATGCTAATGCTAAGAGGATCCTCTCTAGAGTGCTATAGGAAGGGTAAAGGGTCCTTTGGTTCCTCCACTTGAGCTGAAATTTTTGGAAATGGATCTTGAACAGGAATTTCAGGATGAATAGCTGCTGTAGGTGCCCTGATTTTGTTGATTTCTTCTTCTTCTTCCACCAAAATTGCAAGATCAATTGAAGAAGGACTTAGGCTTGCACTAGGGTCACTTTGAACTGATATAGAATCAATTTCGGGGCTATTTTGAGATGGAAAATAAGATGCTAGAAATTTTTCAGAAAAATCAACCCTTGGAATGTTTAGACTTGAAACAACTTCCTCATTCCTCAAAGTTAGTTCACAATAATGCCCCTTAAGATTTGGAGTAGCTTGAAAAGGTAATTGGCTTGATCATTGAGCTTGCATTTGATTCATTTCACTAACCAATTGTCCAATGTGTCTCTCAATGATTTGAAGCGTAGAATCATACTCTTGTTGTTGTAAACTTTGTTGTTGTATGATTTGTTGCATAATCTCCTCAAGCCTTTGTTGTTGAGCCTCAAGCTCACTAGACTCCTCAAAATCTCCTTGATTGATATAGGACTCTTGTTGAACTTGAAATGTAGCATTAGGTTGCTCAAAATCATGACTAGGCTGTGAATTCTGAAAATAAGGTGGTTGGGGCTGATTAAATTGTTGATTTGGTTGTGAAAATTACTGAAAATAGGGCTGGAAACTTGGTTGCAATTGCTGAGAAT
The DNA here is from genome assembly GCA_024364735.1 of Boesenbergia rotunda. Taxonomy (NCBI): domain Eukaryota; kingdom Viridiplantae; phylum Streptophyta; class Magnoliopsida; order Zingiberales; family Zingiberaceae; genus Boesenbergia; species Boesenbergia rotunda. Next base: position 258,465 of record JAGFNQ010008862.1, on the reverse strand, counting down.
TGTAGCTATGAAAATTCTGAGTTTGAGGTTGAAATTGTTGTGGTGAGGGCTGGAAATTTTGATTGTATGGTTGAAATACTTGCTATGAAGACTGATATCCTTGCTGTGAGGGTTGAAATGGTTGCTAAAAATTCAGATTCCCCTGGAAACATTGCTGATTTCCTTGAAAAGCCTGCTGATTTTGATGAAAAGGCTGCTGAAGAAATGGTTGCTGAAAATTCTGAAAATTTTGTTGAAACTGCTATTCTGGCTGATTCCAAGGTTGGTTTTGCTGAAATTGTTGATTTGGTTGTTGAAAATCTTGATAAGGCTGGAATGGTTGAAAATTTTGCTGAAACTTCTGGAACTGAGAATAGGGCTGCTGAAAATTCTGACAAGGCTGCTGAAAATTCAGAAAATACTGATACTCTGCCATGGAACTGCTTAAATGAGAAGAAAAATTTTCAATAGCTTCTCAAACTCTGAAGATCACCACCTGCAGTGCTGGCCATAAAATAAGAAAAATGGCAGCAAATGTGTATAGAAGGATAAAGCAAATAAAAATGGAATCAAAGAATATGAAAATAAACATAAGCTCAAATTAAACAAACTTAACTAGTGATTCTCCGGCAATGGCGCCAAAAATTTGATGTGGTCCAATACTAGTGTCACGAATGAGCCTCAAATTTAGATATTTATAAGCTGAAAACCCTTGGCTAACAAAATTAAATGTAGAATAGGAGCCTCAGGTCGTATTTTTCCAAGGACTAGTTGTGAATGTTTAATTCAAGCTTGAAAGTTGTTGTCGTTTGATGTTTTGGGTTTTCTATTAAAATGGGGGTTTTTGCGATAAGGAAATGACAATATGAAATAATAACTTGTAATGAAATAGACTGAACTTAGCTAGAGCATGTAATGAATTAGGAAATTGCGGGAACTAAACTTAACCTATTTAATAATTGAGCAATTAAATTCAAACAATAGAATTGAAATTTAATAACTACTTGCAGGAAAGTAATTACAGAGAATTAATTGCAAAAACCAATTTGCAAGATAATGAAAACTAGATCAAAACATTGTTTAATAACATTGACTTGAAGTGTAATGGAAACAACTAGGACAATGTAAAGAAAACAAGTGCTTGGAACAAAATTATCCTAAATTAAACACCAAATTAGTTCATACTCAAAACTTCCCTTTGCCGTCACACAAAGGTCCAGCTATGAACCCCCTAGCTCGAAAACCAATGAAGAAAAACTTCCTCGTTCAATTTGTTGTGAATCTCTCTGTTCTGCTCTTCTTGATCGGTCACGGGACCGATCAGGTACTCTTTTGATTGGATTGGGGATCGATCAGATGCATCTCTGTCCGGTCACCAAGATCGGTCAGTAGTCGATAGACTGTCCCGATCTCTACCTTCTCAATTGGCTGGATGGCAATCGAGCTCCAAAACCTTCAAATCGCCTTCGAGAACCACTCTCAAGCTTCGACAGCTCCGGACGACGGAATCCAGCGATCAACAAGGATCGATCGGCAGGCGCATTAACTCCAACAAAACCCTCACCATAGCTCTGTCAACTGAGAGATTTGGATTAGCAATCTAAACGGAAAACATACCTCATTGATCTGAAACCTTGAGAAGAACGAATTTGGTGTGGTGGCGCACGCGATCTGAGAAGAAAACTAAAAACAAAATGATGAAGAAACGAAGAACTCGATGAACTCTATGCTACTGGTGACTCGGCGACCTCGCGACGATGACACAGATCTGGGAAGGAGAAGATTGTTATATTGGTTAGCAATGAACGGCTGAGATCCTCTTCGTGTCATTCAACGGTCAGATCAAGTCAGATCGAGCCCAAACTCTCCAGATCTCAATCAAGGGTCAGGATCTGTTCCTCCTCAGCTCAGATCGATCAGATCTACATCGGGTGGCTCAGATTGCCCTGATCCTTGAATGGACGGCTTAGACATCTCGAGCTTGATCCAACGGTCAGATGGACTCTGATTTGGCTCCAAACTTCAGATCTTGATCCATGGATTTGATCAGAAGTTGATGGATGGCTCAGATCTAGCCGTTTCTTGATTGGACGACCCATATTAATCCGATGCTTGATCACCTTGATCCGGATCCAATTCTGACTCAAGTTTGATTCAATCTGATCTAGGTCCATGATCATTCGAAGCCTACAAAATAATATCCAAATTTTAGTGCCAAAACATCTTAAATATAGAAAGAATTGTATCCAAAGCCAAAATAGAAATAATTCATGAAACCTAAGGTAAATGCAAACTTAAGCATATAAAAGTGGATCAAAACATGGATTTGAGAGCCTAAATTTATCAGCAAAATGGTAGTTATCACGTAGCTCCTTGAGGGTGGAGAAACCTCGCCACAACCTTGAGCACACAATCTGAGCACCTAGACTACTAATGAGCTCTAACCTTGCTCATTCCGTCAAGAGCTCTCAGCCCAAACCGAGTTCTCTTAAATAGAACTCAAGGCTGAAACTCACGCTGACAGTCGACTGCTCAGAGGGCATGTAACGACCCAGAAAATTCTCTTAATATTTTTTTTAAAATATTGAGCATGTATAAATAATTTTCCGAGGGACCTAGAAATAATTATATAAAATTTGGCCTAGAAATCCATATTTTCTCAATTAAATTGATAAAACTAAGTACTAATGGGCCTTATATGGGCTTTTTAGTACCATGATTATTGGTGAATTTTAGGTGAAAATTTATAGAAATATGAAGGGATTTTAATAAGAAATATTAACATAATTATGGGGGAATTTTTTTAGGATTTTCGAAAATTACTAGGAAAATAAAATAAAATAAGTGGAAAAAAATTGTACATTTACCAAGGATTGAACCTTGGACCTCTTATACAACCAAGTAGGCTCTAACCAACTCATCTAGCAAGTGAATGTTATGAGGAAATGAAGTGGATATTGGTTAAGGCTTAGAAGAAGATGAAGGGTCATAGAGAGACTCTTCATTTACCTCCTTAATGGGTGATAAATAGGGGGGTTTGGGAGTTACTTCTTCCTTCCATTACTTGCATTTTCTTCCTCCCTCCTTCCTCATTCTAGACGAACACCATAGGGGAGATTTTCCTTTGGAAAAGCTCCACAAGAGGGTCTCATCACAAGATCAAAAGGTTTTTTTCAAGGATACAAGGGTAAGGGGGTTCAAGTGTTCAAGGGACTTACCATTTCCTTCTCATTCAAGGTTCGAAAAATCAAGAAACCCAAGGTAAGACTCCCTCACCTGTGGTATAATAGTTCCTTATGATTTCCATGATTTTTAGCATGATATATTGGTTAGTTTTTGGATTTGATGTTGAAAGGAAGGAAAACCATGAACCTTAAGTTTAAGGGTTTCGGCCACCATGATTTAAAGGTCTATAATTATGCCAAAAATCTTGATAATGTTATTTAATGTTCCCTTATGATATGTAGAGGTTAAGAATAATTTTTGGGAATTTTTGGAGTAACCTAGGACACCCTAGGGTTTCGGCCAACATGAAAGGAACAAAACAACACCTAGAGACTCTATGGGTTTTGGCCACAATGTTTTAGGGTCCATAATGATGCTAAAAATCTTTATAATGTTATTTAATGTTCCCTGATGATGTTTAGAATTAATAATAATTTTTGGGAATTTTTGCAGTACCCTAGAGACCCTATAAGTTTCGGCCAACCTCAAGGACCCAAAGGTTAGGGTTGAGTCCTAAACTTCAAGTATATATTTTTATGTGTTGTCATGATATAAGGGTGATGGAGGGTGATTATGTGAATTTTCACATGGCCTAGAGACTCTATAAGTTTCGGCCAAGAAGGGTTAATAGGGTAAAAGTTATGATTTATTTCAAGTAAGGGCTCCAATGGCTCTATGGTAAGATGTGATTAGTGTTTAATGATTGATTGGGGATTTTAATCGAATTTTTCCATACCCCCGTGACTCTATAAGTTTCGGCCAGCCCTAGGAAAGTGGCCTAAAGGTTAGGGTTAACCCTAATCATGAGCCTCAAGGACTTCCTATGGTCTTATAAATTATGTATGGTAGTTCCTTTACCTTATGCTATATTACATGTTTATGGAATTGATGGAACTCCACCTTAGAAGTTTCGGCCAAGCCTTGGATCTAGGGTTTGGGGGTGGAGTTAGGGTTCAAAGAATGATGGTTCATGTTTACCATAATGTATTTATATGTATAGGATCAAGCATGTGGTAGGAATCATGTTAACCATGACCCTAAGGTTTAAGCACCATGCTTTATGTTTCATGTTTAGGTTATGACTGAATGCCATGCTTAATAGGGTTACCATGAATGTTTATGTTTTAGGCCATGTATTTGAATGGTAGGTAGAAGGTTATGGAAATCTTACCTATATATGCTTATGTGGTGTAGAGAACCATGCTAAGTTATATGCTCACGTTATGTTAAGAACCATGTTAAGTTATTGTGTATGTTCATGATATGAATGATGCAATGATAAGTATGATAGGTTTATGTTCATGATATGATTGATGCCATGATAAGTATGATAGGGTTATGTTCACGATAAGAATGATGCTATGATAGGTATGTTATGTTAGGTTCATGATAAGAACGATGCCATGATAAGTATGTTATGTTTATGTTCATGATAGAATGATCCATGCCATGTTGTATGAATAAAGATGCATGTCATGCTTATGAAAGAAGATGCATACCATGTTTATGAATGAAGATAATGCTCATGCCTTACAGGCATCATGATGTTATGCAATAAGAATGAACAATGAAAGGACAAGCATGTGTTAAGTCATGCTTTATGTAACATGGTTATGCTATGAATGTTTTATGAATGATGAAACATGAAAAGTATTTTACTTTATGTATGGGCTTGTACCGGACCGAAGTATGGGTCCAAGGGATGGGCACCTTAAGAACGCCCCGGTTTTGGACTACCGAAGCTGTCCACGGTTCTGGCACTACCGGAGCTGTGCAACAGGGATGGGCACCTTAAGAACGCCTCGGTTCGGGGACTACCGACTATGCTGTCCTTACCCTAGTAGGTCGGGGCTCACGACCTCGGACTTGCTAGGGATGCGCGCTATGATGTATGTATATGGTGCAAGCCGGGGACCCTAAATGATGTTATGATGATTATGTTTAAGCATTTAAAAGTATGTTTTTAAAAGTTAAGCATCCTTATGTATATGCATTCCACTCATGCATCCATTCATGTTATGCATTATGCTATGTGATAAGATTTTATGCTTACGTTTCATGTTAAGAAGTATGCATGAGAATGAATGAACTATGCCATGATTATGTTAAGAAGATGTTCATATGATATGATAGGTATTATGCCATGCTTAGAATGTTCACTATGTTTATGTTTATGCCATGTATCATGCAATGTTTAGAATGTTTACTATGTCTAGGTTAATGCCATGCTATGTATACGATAAGTGACGTAAGATGTTATGTTCTAAGTAGAGCACCAAGTATGTTAATGTTTCATGTGCTCATTATGAGATGATGAATGATGAATGGTTTTTGTGAGTAGGAAAGAGTCTTACTAAGCCTGTGTGCTTATAGTCTTATTTCCTTATACCGCAGATCATTCAAGGGGACAATGATGGAAGCAGCAGGGGGGCAAGAACGCATGTGTGTAGTAGTGACTTGGCCCAGGAAACTATATGTTTACTGTTTATGCTAGAACTTCACCTTGGTTACTTATATGTTTGAATAATGACTTCTGGAACCTTATGATATGATGTTATGTATGACATGATATGATGCTTAAGTTCAAAGTTAATATGCTATGGTTCCCATGTCAATAAGTTAGGAATGGTAGTAGGGCATGTATAAGTTAAAGTTATTCCGCTGCCTTATGATGTCTACATGCCCTAAGCATGTTAACGTAACGCCGCTTATGAAAAAAAAAGCGGGCGTTATAGGGCAGTCGACTACCCCTACTCAGATTCGACCGTTGACAGCCCAACGTTCGAATTCTGGCTACTTACCAGTCGATTGCTCCCAGAGCAGTCGACTGGTCCAGGGTCAGAAACCTTCTGTGAGTTTCTGTGTTCGCTGGCAGTCGACTGTTATATCCCCAATCGACTGCCCAGCATACAAACATACTCCTACTCACTCCGAAGACTCTCCTCCTCGCGTGCCTTCAGGTACACTCCCTTGGCTTGCCCCTTGAAGCCCTCTTCCACCGGCTATCGTCCCTCGAATGCGCACACAAGCCTTCCCTTGGCTTGCCTCTATGTCACACTTCACGTGTGCCCTTGAAGTCCACTTCCCGGCATGCCCTTGGAGTCCTCCTCCCTTGGCTCTTGTCCCTTCATGACTTAGCTGACTCTTCATCAGCAGCCTTGACTGTTGCTTTCGTGCCCTCTTCGTCTTTGGCCCTGGTCCCTCGGATGCACACAAGCCTCCATCTTGTCTCCATGCCATCCTTCACGTATGCCTCGAAGTACATGCCCCTCGGCTCATCATCCCTATTATCCAAGGTCCCTCGGGTGTACACAAGCCTCCAGCTTGTCTCTATGCCACCCTTCACCATACCGAAGCCGTCCAACTAGGTCAATATGTGTAAACCTACACAACCTGCACACTTAACATACACATATTAGAACACAAGGGAAAACCTAACTTAAACCCTTTTCCCAAACATCAAAACACATGGTCACTCTGGACCATAGATTGCCTCAACAGGATTGATGGGTAAAACCTCCTCTTACAAATGCAAAAATTTGTATACGTCCACACCATCATGGCATGCAAATTTCTCGGTGTATTAGGGTGTTGGTTGATTTCGAAAATTTATTGTTTTAAGGAATCAATTTATTTTTGATTTCTAAAGTAGTGTATGTTGTGATTCTCAGGTTTTTCATAATGGCCTTTAACCCACTAGCAACAATTCTTAAGGAAAATAAACTTACTAGTCCAAACTAAATAGACTGGAAGAGGAACCTTGACATTATCCTCACTGCTGAAGAGTACAAATTTGTACTCTTCGAGGAATGTCCGGAAAGGCCTAGAGAGAACTCTAGTGAAGAGTTGAGGGAGCGTTACAAGAAGTGGGTCAAGGCAGATGAGATGGCGTGGTGCTACATTCTGGAATCCATGTCGAATGTGCTGCAACATCAGCATCAGGTCATGCCCACTGCTAGTGACATAATGCTGAACCTCAAGTATCTCTTCGAGCACCAAGGTTTGGCGGCTAGGCAGGTCATTATGAAGAGTCTAATGATGACCACTATGGTTAAAGGGACACCTGTGAGGGATCAGGTCCTAAAGATGATGACTCACCTCAATGAGATTGAGGTACTAGGAGCACAGATCGACGGGGAATCCCAGGTCGATATTATACTTCAATCTCTGCCTAGGAGTTTTGAGCAGTTCAAGCTCAACTACAATATGAACAAATGTGATTATACGTTGGGTGAACTGCTAGGAGAACTCCAGGCGGTATAGGGCCTCTTTCGTCAGAACTTGCAGGCCTTAGTAACTCAAAGGGTTTCTTCTTCTGTGCCGAAAGGCAGGAAGAAGAAGAAACAAGGTGGGTTCAAGAAGGTAGCAGGATCGCAGGGACCTCGCACTGGCGTGAAGAAGCCGAAAGGCAAGTGATTCACGTGGAAGCAAATTGGGCACTGGAAGGCGGACTGTCCCCGTCGTCAAGATAAAGGTATTTCTTCATGCTTAGTCATTGAAACATGTTTAGCGGTGCTATCTACCAGTACCTGGTGTGTAGATACGGGAGCCACTGACCATGTCTGCAATAATCTGCAGGGGTTTCAGGAAACCCGATGGCTAGCTGATAGAGAAATCATGGTCTACATGGGCGATGCTATGAAAGTGCCAACAATTATAGTGGGATTTTTTTATTTATCTTTTGAGAGAAATAAATTGTTAGTTTTGAGAGATTGCCTTTATGTGCCCTCGTTTAGAATGAATTTAATTTCAGTTTCTAAGTTGATAAAGGATGGATATTCTGTTGCTTTTGATAATAAAGTTGTTATAAAAAGAAATAGAGAGATTATCTATTCGGGTACTATGGTCGACAATCTGTATACTCTAGAACCAATGACTCCCACGATGCAAACTGAGGTTAATAGCTTATCATCTAACTTAAATAAGAGAAAGGAGTCTTCTAAGATGAATCAGGCGTATCTTTGGCACCTTAGGTTTAGTCATATTAACCTTAGTAGGATTCAGAGGTTGATAGTCGATGGGCCCCTGGGTTCATTGGTGGTGGAAGATCTCCCGACCTGTGAGTCTTGCTTGGAAGGTAAGATGACCAAGAGGCCTTTCAAGGCTAAGGGGTATAGGGCCAAAGATGTGTTAGAACTTATTCATTCTGATTTGTGTGGTCCTCTGTCAATCCAGGCTAGAGGTGGATTTGAATACTTCGTCACTTTTATTGATGATTATTCAAGGTATGAGTACATTTACCTGATGTACCGCAAGTCTGAATGCTTTGATAAGTTCAAAGAATTCATGGTTGATGTGGAGAAACATCGAGGTAAAAGTATCAAGACAGTATGATCTGATCGTGGTGGCGAGTACCTCTTTGGAGTGTTTAGGACCTACCTATCAGAAGCTGGGATTCAGTCCCAGCTAACTGCACCCGGTACATCCCAACAGAATGGAGATGCAGAAAGAAGGAATAGGACGCTTATGGGAATGGTTAGGTCAATGATGAGCTATTCAGACTTACCTGATTCATTCTGGGGATACGCTCTGGAAATAGCAGCGTACATACTGAATTTGGTTCCGTCTAAGTCAGTCCCTTCTACTCCCACAGAACTGTGGACTGGGCGCAAGCCCAGTCTAGGACATGTTCAAATTTGGGGTAGTCCAGCACATGTGCTGAAGGGAGATACTGATAACTTGAAATCTCGTACAGAGGTACATCTGTTCGTAGGCTATCCTAGGGGAAAGAAGGGTGGTTTGTTCTATAGTCCTAAGGATCAGAAGGTAATTGTTAGCACGAATGCCAGATTCTTAGAGGAAGACTATGTGATGAACCATAAGCTCAAGAGTAGACTAGTGCTTGAAGAATTGAGAGGGGATGTTCCGACCTTAGGACCAATTGTATAAGAGGACACACCACAAGTCACTGCACCACGTGTCATTGAGGATACACAGGTGGTACCTCGTCGCAGTGGGAGGGTTGTCAGACAGTCTGATAGGTTCATGTTTTTAGGAGAGTCTTCAGACTTGGTCTGAACCAGATCCCTAGACCTACGATGAGGCCCTCCAAGATGAGGATGCAGATTCTTGGCAAAGGGCAATGAACTCTGACATAGAATCTATAGATTCTAATCATGTCTGGGAGTTAGTAGAACCACCCAATGGTGTAAAAGACATTGGATGCAAGTGGATCTATAAGAGAAAGAGAGGATCAAACGGGAAGGTTGAGACCTTCAAAGCTAGGCTTGTTGCGAAAGGGTACACTCAGAAAGAGGGTATCGATTATAAGGAGACCTTTTCGCCGGTAGCCATGCTTAAGTCGATCCGGATTCTCTTATCTATTGCAGCTTATATAGACTATAAGGTATGACAGATGGACGTCAAGACAGCTTTCCTTAATGAAAGTCTTGAGGAGACCATCTACATGCAGCAACCAAAAGGGTTCATTGCAAAGGGCAAAGAACATCTAGTGTCCAAGCTTAATCGATCCATTTATGGATTGAAGCAAGCATCGCGATCTTGGAACATCCGCTTTGATGAAATAATCCAGTCATATGTATTTACTCAAAGTCCGAACGAGTCATGTGTATACAAAAGATGTGACGGAAATGTCGTGGTGTTTCTTGTACTTTACGTAGATGGCATTTTGTTAATTGGCAACAATGTCAAAGTGTTATCAGATGTAAGGGTATGGCTATCAAAGCAGTTTGATATGAAGGACATAGGAGAAGCGGGATACATCCTTGGGATCAAGGTCATAAGAGATCGCTAGAAAAGGATGTTATACTTATCCCAAGCTTCATATGTTGACACTATCTTGTCTCGTATTAGCATGGAAAACTCCAAGAAGGGTTTCCTACCCTTCAGGCATGGAGTTCCTCTATCTAAGGAGATGTGTCTGAAAACATCAAAGGAGGTAGAGGAAATGAAGGTGGTTCCTTATGCTTCGGCAGTAGGAAGCCTCATGTATGTTACGTTGTGCACGAGACCTGATATCTGTTTTGCCGTGGGCATTGTTAGCAGATATCAGAGTAACCCTGGATAGGGACATTGGACTGCGGTGAAGCATATATTGAAATACCTGAGACGGACTAGGGATTATATGCTGGTTTAACGGGCAGACCAATTAGTCCCTGTGGGTTATACGGACTCAGATTTTCAGTCAGATAGGGACAAGAGTAAGTCTACCTCGGGGTTTGTGTTTACTTTAGGAGGTGAAGCCATAGTTTGGAGGAGTGTCAAGCATAAATGCGTGGTGGACTCCACCATGGAAGCTGAGTATGTGGCAGCCTCAGAGGCAGCCAAGGATGCTGTATGGCTCAGGAACTTCATCATGGACTTGGATGTGATTCCTGGTTTGCCCAGATCTATCACAATCTTTTGTGATAAGTGGTGCAGTTGCAAACTCGAAGGAGTCACGAGTCCATAAGGTGAGTAAACACATAGAGCACAAGTACCACCTGATACGAGAAATCGTAAAGCGAGGAGAAGTGGTTGTTGCCAAGATTGCATCAGAGGACAACCTGGCAGATCCTTTCACTAAAGCTCTTCCATCTAGAGCTTTTGATCGGCATGTGGAGGATATGGGAGTCAGATATATGGCAGTGAGAGAACAACAAGGTCTTTAAGTATAAGTAGGAGATTGTAAGATGTGTATATAGAAAGATATGACTTCTTTATATGAACATCTTCATTTTGAAAAGAAAATCACAACTACACTAGGTGCCTATTTATATTAGTACATGCATAAAGTCCTTTACTACACATTGTAAATAACATGGTGTATGGTGTTACACGGAAGATCATATTATCAGTCCCCTGCCTAGTATAAGTTGAGGCTCACAATCAAGATGGAATTGGACAAACCATCAGAATGATTGTAGTGTAATTAGGTGTGGTTGGTCTTGACCATAAAATTACACTAGTGTGCATTGAGTACATTGAGCATGAGTAAAACTCGAGATTATCCAATTTGTACTAACTTAATAATTGGATAGGACCTCAAGACATTATTATGGAGTACGATCCCTTAATCATGATATAATAACGGGCATATATTATTAATTATTATTTTTTTGATTTACCAATGAGTGAGATCTATTCTATTAGATCTATAGGTCCGGTATGTTGTGAGATAATATTAATAATATGATGTGCTGTTGATTATTGACTGAATCCGTGTCCTAGTGAGTCGGGTTGATGATGCCCCCTTGATGATCTCAAAAGGTTCATCATGCTAAACCTTGCAGGTGGATTTGATCCGGCATGATGATAAGGTTGAGTGGTACTAGTCAAAGATCCAGAGGTTAATTAATTTGAATTATCAGTAATTTAAATTAATTAACAGGCATTCGAGATCTTAAACATGGGGGGATGGATGACTCGTAATATGTGGAGCCCATATGAAAACATGGGGGTTGGTGAGGAAGTTCAATTAAGAACCTTTAGTGGAATGGATCTTAATTAATGGATCAGGTTTAGATCCATTGGTGGTCCAAGATCCAACTCCTCCTCTTGGTCTCTACCTTATCCCTATAAATACCCTAGGAGATCATGATACCAAGGCTTAATCAATCCAATTGGAAAACCCTTGGCCTCTCTCTTTCCTCTCCCTCTCATTCTCTCTCCTAGGGCGCCGGCACAAACCAAGAAGAGAAACCATCTTCTCTTCTTGTTCTCTCCTTCCTCTCCTCAGCGTGGGATGCTAAGAAAGGGCATATCATCTCACTTCTCAGTTTGTAGCCGGAGCTCGCGAGTGGATGTTGGAGAAAAGGCCGGCGGCGTGGAGGAGTGGTGCAAGGGCGTTAGCGGTGAGGTAGGGTAGTAGAGAGTGGGTGGCGGGTTTGGGGAAGAAGAAGAGTCTTCTTCCTTCCTCTCAGTCTTCTTCACCTTCCATAGCCTCTGTTGGACGGAGAACTGGTGGCCGACGACCTCGGGATCCCTTGGTTGGCCGGCGGCGCATGCTTGGAACGAGGAGAGCCCAGCGGTGGAAGCCCTTTGTTTAGGGATTCGTCTAGGGCAAAGAGGAGAGGTTTTTGAAGGGCTTGGTGATCTCGGTTCACGGTAGATCGTCGCCCACACGACGTCCGTGAAGGGAGGGACACAAGGTAGAAGACCGCAAGGTGATTGGGAAGGTATAACTCTTTCCCAAGCTCCCTTGATTATGTGTGTGCCATGTTCGTTCACCTCGTCATTTTATGTTAGTTTGTTTATTATTTTGATTTTGTATCATAGCCAATAATTTACTAACTGGACCCCGACCATAAACACGAAAGTCGGCGATCCACTCATCACCTTTTCCGTGGTCGAACAGTCAAGCAAATTACAAGGCCGATTTTTGTAATTGGTCGAGTTTTAATTTGGATCGTTCGATACGGCACGAGGTGGTCGTTGGGAGACGGGTCTCCATTCAGATTAATTTTTTAATCCGTAGACATGGAGAGGTTTCTTGGAACGACCAAGTATTTGAATTTTTCAAGTGTCCGTGCCACTATGCGTATCCACACAAACACGATTTTTTACCTCAGAGAGGAACCACCTTAGTTGTGCTAGCAACTTGGGATGGTTCACAAAGCACAAGAACCTCCACTAGGGAGTTTTGGACAAGTAGGAAGAAAGAAGAAGAAGAGAAGTGCTCACTATTAGACTTTGACAAAAGGAGGTATTTATACTCATCTAATGAATACCAAGGGTCTATGTCCGTTGAACTCCTCTCATCTTAATGCTAATAAAACCCAATGAATACCAAGCCTCTTGGTATTCCTTGAGACTCTTAATATTCTATTCATCTAATGAATACAATGTCTCTTAGCCTTCCTTTTAAATAATATTTTATTAAACCCTTTAATGAATATTATCCATAATTAAGTGATTGAGTCTAATCTAGATGAGTCTAACTCAAATTAGACTCAATCCCATAATCTAATTGGATTCACTTGAGTCTAACTCAATTAATCCAATTCGGATCAAATCTTAGTCAAACTAAGATCAATTAATCTCCGAAGCATCATGTCCTTAGTGTGTAACCCAATAGGTTCTCGTAATGTTGGTAATGTGTCTAAACCACTTTAGACACATAAGCAATGAGCGACATCTAGCAATGCATCATTGCTACCCAAGTGACGAGAAAGTCGAGATCCGACTTAACCTCCGTGACTAGGACAACGTATAACCTTGTCATTCCATCCTTGATAACTAGATTGACCAATGAGGCATAGACTGTGTCATCCTCGATCAATCTTTGTATTTCTTGATCCCTGAGTAGACTCACTCAAACAAATGAGCTCAATATCTCATATTGACTTATTTGAGCATGGCCACGCATTTTAGTAGTCCTACTCGATCAAGGGGCCCACAGATATCACTCCCGTCATATGGGAGGGATAGATCTCATCTACATCACTCACATCCCTCTGCATAATTTATTACATACCCAATGATCGCCTTCATAGTCCACCCTGTTACGCGTGACGTTTGATGATACCAAAGTGCATAACTCCTTATGTAGGTAACCGTAGTGACTTTAGGTCTAAGGACTATTCCTACCAATAGTCACATGAGAAAGTGTATGACACTTATATGACAATCTATGAAACTTTCTCATGGTGGTTCAATTCAGTACACATTCTCTAATGTATACCCTGTTGATGCAGTCTAACCCTGATTGTTATTTTGGTGTTCACATCGATTTTAGTTTAGGTTGATGATTATGATTATGGTTAAGTCCTAATCGGGGATTAGGCATGTTATGGAAAATCCTAGCTTGGAGGGCTAGGTGTTGGAAAATCCTAACCTGGAGGGTTAGGTATGGAAAATCCTAGCTTGGAGGGCTAGGTGTTGAAAAGTTCTAATTCGGAAAGGTTGGGTGAAAATTCCTAGCTTGGAGGGCTAGGTGAAAAGTCCTAACTTGGAGGGTTAGGTGAAAAGTCCCAACTTGGAGGGTTAGGTGAAAAATCCTGGCTTGGAGGGTCAGGTCCTAGCTTGGAGGGCTAGGTGTGGAAAAGTTCTAACTTGGAAGGTTGGGTGAAAAGTCCTAGCTTGGAGGGCTAGGTGAAAAGTCCTAACTTGGAGGGTTAGGTGAAAAGTCCCAACTGGAGGGTTAGGTGAAAAATCCTGGCTTGGAGGGTCAGGTCCTAGCTTGGAAGGCTAGGTTGGATGAAATCCAAGCTTGGAGGGCTAGGTTGGAGCCCCTGGATCGGTCTGGTGACCGCTCCAGTGATGACTGATCGGTCTGGTGACCGATCAGGGAGTATGCGTTTCACCCACTGCTTGGCTCCTGATCGGTCTGGTGACCGATCAGGGAGCACACAGTGAGGTTGAGTTCCCCTGCTGATCTACTCCTGATCGGTCTGGTGATCGATCTGGATCACTGTGCAGATCGTTCTGGAGAACGATCCAGCGTCACGCTATGATCGATCAGGACGGAGCCTGACCAGTCTGGTCATGACCTGATCGGTCTGGTGATCGATCAGGAGGCTCCCTGATCGGTCCAGTGACCGATCAGGAGGTTTGGAATACAAAGCTCAGAAATCGCCCGGCAAAGGGGTGGATCGGTCTGGTGATCGATCCACAACCTGGGATCAGTCTGATGATCGGTCCAGGAGAGTCCCAGAGAAATCGCAATTTCTAATTGAGCGTTGGGGACCGATCAAGATGGAGCCTGATCGGTCTGAACCCAGCCTGATCGGTCTGGTGACCGATCAGGAGGCTCTCTGATCGGTCTGGTGACCGATCACTTTTATTCAAAATGCACTGTCAAACGCTCTGATTGCGTCTGAACGTATCTGATTCTCTGCGTTTCATCTCTGATGCTCGATTTTCTGTTTGTTATACTGCTCTAATGATCTGATTAAGCTACAGGTGACATGGATGGATTCAAACAGTCAAGGAGAGTCAAAGGTGGCCTTTCCTTGGAGTAGGTTTGTCCGTTTTCCATCTCAGGTTGCAACGGCTGGAGTTGCAGACTGGAGCTGCTGACTGGAGGGAGTCCAGGGAGAGCTCAGTGGTAACTGGCGTTGGCAGGTAAGCAGCTGGAGGCTGCTGTGAGATGGTGTCACCTGTGCTCAGTGGAGAAATAAAAGGGCGTAGAGGAGAAGAGCAGAAAGGTTTTCGCTGAATCAACTTCTGGCTTATTCTTGCTGCGCGATTGTGTTCTCCACATCCTTGCTTGTGTGTTCTGTGATCCCATCATCTTGACCAAGCAATTGTAATCAGTGAAGCGACCATCCCTTGCTTGAGCACTTGCAGGAAGGAACAAGAGGCTTTGAGTCCGACAGCGAGAAGACACGGGGAAAGGGTTCTTGCGTGAGATCGTCGCTGGGTGGAGCTCGGGAAAAGCTTGCTATGTTCATGTCTTTGCTAAGTGCTAAGTAAGATCTTTCTTGTGTTTCATTGTGCTTAAGACTATATCCTTGATTGAAACGCTATGGAGAGGTTACTCCGCCGAGAAGGAGGTTGCTTTCTATCCGGTGTTCACCGGGGCTTAATCTGCCGACGATCAAGGGATCGGCCACCTTACGGGCACGCCAAGGAGTAGGGGCAAGTTATCCCCGAACCTTGTAAACCCTCTTTGTTAACGATCTTGCTAGTTGTGTTAGTTTGCTTTCCTTTCCTGTTTTTCTGCATACTCTGTGTTAGTGATATGAGAAAAGTGTCCTAAGGAAATCGCCTTATGATTGTAATCATTTATTCTAATAAATGAATATTCACTATTTAAGTATACATGTTTATGTATTTGATTGAGATCTTAAACTCATTTACTGAATGTCCGCAATACAATTCACAGCATGAGAGAATTTGTGATGAATTCACAACTAGTGATTATCTCTATATGTGCAATTGTGAAGTATTGAAATTGTCCCTAGTCGATGAATTGATAAATACAGACACTATCAATTCTGTTGAGACTAGCATGGGTTATTCTCTAATCAGCTGATTCTCACTGGCTGGTGACATTGGGATGTCCGGAGATAAACATGCATGCTAGTTAAGGGAACTAGTTCATTGGAGTGACTGACTGTAAAACTTCATATGGTAGTCTACATATAGACATGTCAGTGAAGTTCTTACTGCAGCTTAAGTGCGATGTTCCTTTGACTTGCGGAGTTCAAGTCATCTTGGTTATGTAGACTTATACTTTGACATCTTAAGCAAGCATCTCCAAGGAGGTGTGGACCCAGGATGATTGGGTATAAGCCGAAGTGCCCGAAGATGTTTGAACAGCCTACAAAGGATTCACCACTCCTTGCGAGGAGATGTATACCCAAGGCCTATCGTCGGATTGTTATTCGAAGCCTCTGGCCAGAGCATGACATGTTCAGAGTATGAATCTCTTAGATACATGAGAGTAATTAGAATCCGTAGGACGAGAAAATATTACTTGGGCTAGGTGTGACCTAGTCAGCCTAGTGGGGACTGACACACATAGACCATGTCCTAAACCAAGTGGGTATAAGATGGTGAAGGGAATGGGGCACGATTCATTATAACTGCTGAAGGGTTTCAGAATTGTTTCTGAGGTCAACCGTTGATCTTTTGATTAATTGAGGATCATGATGTACTACTAGGTGCCACTCTTGATCGTTCTATAATTGGTTAATTATAGACGGCCAACATAAATCAAAAGCCTATTTAGTCACACGCACTACGAGTAATCCGAGGGATTTAAAACGAGTTGAAAATTAGATTTTCCAATCAAGAGAGATTAGGTTTGGTTGAGCCAAACAATAAGTCGAATCTGAATTTTTCAGAGACGCATCGGAAGCGTAAAATGGCTAAGTCTTTTAAAGACTTAATAGATGAATTAAATGAGTTTAATTCATTGGGGCATGGCTTGGATAGGCCGGCCAAAGAGGGTCCCCACCCTCTTTGCTTGGCCGGCCACAACAAAGGGAGGGAACCAAATTGTTTGGTTCAATTTATAAAATAAATCAAGTGTGGTTTGTTTTATTAAATTATAGACGATTTAAATTTTTTATATAAACCAAGGTTTGGTTTATTTTTCATGGAAATTAAAATGAACCATGGATTGGTTTATTTTATTTTATAAAATCAATCATGGATTGATTTACCATGATAAAGAAATTGCTATAAAGAAATTTATATAAAATTTATTTTTCATGGAACTTAAAATGAACCATGGATTGGTTTATTTTATTTTATAAAATCAATCATGCATTGATTTACCATGATAAAGAAATTTATATAAAATTTATTTTTCATGGAAATTAAAATGAACCATGGATTGGTTTATTTTATTTTATAAAATCAATCATGGATTGATTTACCATGATAAAGAAATTTATATAAAGAAATTTATATGATAAATTTCTTATGAAAATTTATTCCATAATAAAAAAGAGACTTGGTTGATTTTTATCATGAATTAAAATATGATTTTAACCATGATATAAAAATCAAGACTTGGCATGATGGAATAAGTCATAGAAAATTTATATGATAAATTTCTTATGAAAATTTATTCCATAAGAAAAAGGAGACTTGGCGGTTGAGAGGCAACTATATAAAGGACCCAAGGCTAGGTTTGGAGATAATTCGAAATAATCCAAGTATTCTTGCTTGGGCTCTCTCCCTCTCCTCCCTTCTTCCTCTTGGCCGGCCACAAGCCTCTCCCACTTTCTTCTTGCCGTGAGCACAAGGAGAAGCACCGAGGCGACTAAGTTCTTCCGTTGGGACGATCTTCCTCTCCGGCCATCATCACCTTGGGCTTGGGCGCAAGTCATCTTCCTCCTTCTCGCCGGAATTATGATTCCGGCCAACCTTGGTGTTCTCGAGAACACGAAACTCGTGGCTTTGCGAAGTCATCCCGAAGATACTCGGCGTGGACGCGAATAGAGGCGGAGCTTCCGAGGGACGCTTACGGTTGGATCTCGTCCCTTCCTTCGAGTTACGCGAGGTAACAAGTAAATTAGTTTACGTTTCTGCAAAATTTTAAATATATGATCATGTCTACACAAGATAAGGTTGCATGCTTAGATGTGTGGTTAAATAATTTGAGAAATTATTTATGCTAAACCTTCCGCTGCACGTAATTAATTTTAAAATTACGAACACGCATCCATGTCAACATGCACCCGGTCCCAACACTGTGTTCTTGCTACTTTTGCTGTGCTACTAACAAATCTAAGTGCAGAAATTCGATAAGTGTCAAAGTCCAAGTATTTAGCTATATTCACCCCCCCTCTCTAGCCATCCGGATTCCAACAAGTGGTATCAGAGCTTGGGGCTCTATTTTTGCGGATTAACAACCGAGAGCTATCATCCATGGCTTTGAGAGAAGGTTTCTCCACCACCCGACCACCTTTCTTTGATGGCGCTGACTTTCAATATTGGAGATCAAAGATGGAGTATTACTTGAAAATGGACATCAATACTTGGTTCGCGGTGAAGGAGAGCTTCACCCCTCCAAAGGATGATGAAGGCAAGGAACTTGAGTCTTGGCGGTGGACGGCCGAACAAACTCGAAAGAGTGATGCCGACGCGAAGGCGGTCGTCACTCTACAATGCGGCATGAACAAAGATCAACTCATCAAGGTTGGTCTATTCACAAGTGCAAAAGACTTGTGCAACAAGCTCATCGAACTCCACGAGGGCACTCGAGATTCAAGAATCGTGAAGAGGGACTTGTTCCTCAACCAACTTCAAAATCTCTCCATGAAGGAGAATGAAACCGTAAGTGAGTTATATAGCCGGTTCAAGTAAGTCCTCAATGGGCTTCATTCGATTGATGAAAAAGTCAAGAATCGCGACCTTGTGAGGTATGTGCTAAAAGCATTTCCAAGGAATGCTTTGTGGTCATCCATGGTGGATGCCTATAAAGTTTTCAAGGATTTATCAATTGTTAAGTTAGATGACTTGTTTTGTGAAATGGAATTGCATGAAATGGCTAACAAAGGCCCCAAGGAGAAGGGGATTGCCTTAGTTGCAGGGGACCGATCCAACAAGACGAAGAAGGAGAAGAAGAAGGAGAAGGAAGTCTCTTCATCTTCATCCTCTTCCGAATCTGAGTCCGATTCCGAGGAAGATGGCAGCGGGTCTTCTTCCTCCGAGATGGCAAATTTTGTGAGAAGAATGATGAGAAGGGGTCGACGCTTCAAGGGTAAAGGTAATCCTAGTGGAGCTAAAGTTGATAAGACTAATGTATCTTGCTTTTTGTGTGGTAGGAAAGGGCACTTCAAGAGTGAATGCCCAAAGCTAAAGAAGAAGAAGGAGAAATCCAAAAAGAAAGAAGAAGAAGAAGGCCTTAAAGGCCACTTGGGATGAGTCATCATCAAGCTCATCGGATGAAAAGGAGGAGAAGAGCACAAGACATGTGGCACTCATGGCATTGGGAGATCAAGAGAGCAGTGATGAATCTTCCAACTCCTCAAACGCGGCTTCATCATCTTCGGATGATGAAGAGGTAACTTCTCCCGAACTTGAAAAGTGTTATAGAGCAATTGCATGTTTAACCAATATGTTAAAGAAGTCAAAAAATAAGGTTAAAGCATTGCAATTAGAAATTGATCAATTAAAATTATCTAGGGATGATAACATTGATGATTTGCATGTTGGAATGTTAGAGGATGAGATTAAGTCATTAAAACTTGAGATTGACCAATTGAAATCCTCTAGGGTTGAGGATGTAGATGATTTGCATGATGAATTGCTAGAAGAAGAAAACAAATCATTGAAGAGTGAAGTTGAGAGACTCAAGAATATTCTTGAGAAGTTCTCAACTAGCTCTAAGACCCTGGACATGATATTGAATGCCCAAAGGGCAGTCTACAATAGGGCCGGTATTGGTTACCGACCCAAAGAACCTTCATTTGTGTCTCTTATGTCTAGGACTGATATGAGACAATCTAGGACACCCAAGGTTCAAAAGAAATTTGTCAAGGCATGGGTGCCTAAGTCTTGTTTAGTAGGTGCTTTAGGTCCCAAGGTTTGGGTACCTAAAACTTCTATTTTTCGAATTGTGTAGGTTATGATTGAGGGGGAGCATCTATCAACTTGGTTCGTTGATAGTGGGTGCTCCAAACACATGACCAGGGATAGATCATTGTTTACCACACTTCACAAGAAAAGTAGAGGTAATGTTTCATTTGGTAACAATGGTAGCCTTAAGGTCATAGGAATAGGAGACATTCAAATATCCAAATGTCTTAGAATCTCAAATGTCCTTCTAGTCAAGGGGATGACATTTAATCTCCTAAGTGTCAGTCAATTGTGTGACACGGGTTACACAATTGATTTTCAACCAAGTCAATGTCTAGTTAGACAACATGACACCTTGGACACGGTACTAGTAGGAACAAGAGTAGACAATATTTATCAAGTTTCATTTAAAAGTGCTACTAATACTTTTGCTAAGTGTTTCATGTCGAAAGAAGAGGAGTCCACCCTTTGGCACCGGAGACTTACACATGTTAACATGAAGAACATCCGGAAGTTGGCCAACAAGGGGTTAGTTCGTGGCTTACCAAGCATCAAGTATGAAAAGGATAAACTTTGTGATGCATGTCAAATCGGTAAGCAAACAAAATCTGCACATAAAGGTAAAAGCGCTGTAAGTACATCTACCGCTTTAGATTTACTTCACATGGATCTATTTGATTGTAGCACTATCATATCATTGAATGGAAGTAGATATTGCTTTGTTATCATTGATGACTTTACTAGATAAACATGGACTTATTTTCTAAAATATAAGGACCAAACTTTAGATGTTTTCATTTCTTTTTGTAGAAGGGTTGAAAACGAAAAATCATCAACTATCAAAACAATTAGAAGTGATCATAAAGGTGAATTTCAAAACCAACGGTTTTTAGAATTCTGTCAAGATAGAGGGTATAGACATGAGTTCTCCACTCCTAGAACACCACAATAAAATGGTGTTGTAGAGAGGAAGAACCGTGTTTTACAAGAGGCTGCACGAAGCATGCTTAATGAGTACTCACAACCGAGTTACTTATGGGTTGAAGCTGTAAATACAGCTTGCTATGTGCAAAATCGAGTCCTCATCCATAGGTTCTTAGGAAAGACTCCCCATGAACTTTGGTTTGGGAAATCACCTACGGTTAAACAACTTAGGGTGTTTGGTTGTAAGGTGTTCATCCTAAACACCAAGGATCACCTTGGAATGTTCACGGAAAAAGCTGATGAAGGGACACTAGTCGGGTACTCCCTAGTTAGCAAAGCCTATCGAGTCTACAACAAGAAATCTAGGTTAGTTGAAGAGTCTTCTGATGTTGCCTTTGAAGAAATTCCGAAAGTCAATGGTCAATCAGAATATGAAGTCCAATTCGAACATAGGAGACTAAGTTTGAATGAAACTCCAAATGTTGTTGATGGTGATGAGTCTGATGACGGTGAGCCTAGACAACCCATTGATCAGCCGGATCCTGAGGCTGAGCTTGTGTCTAGTGAATCCATTCAAGCAGCACCACCAACACCTAGGCAAACTAGATTAGCCTCTAGTCATCCCCAAGACCAAATTGTTGGAGACATCCATCATGGGGTTAGAACTAGATCATTCTTCCGGAATGAGGCTAATGAAGTTGCCTTAATTTCCGAAATTGAACCTAGGAAAATTGATGAAGCATTAAATGATCCCAATTGGATCATTGCAATGCAAGATGAACTAGGTCAATTCGAAAGGAGTCAAGTTTGGGACTTAGTCCCTAGACCTAAGAAGACCACCATCATTGGAACCAAATGGGTCTTCCAGAATAAATTAAATCATAAGGGAGAAATCATTAGAAACAAGGCACGCTTAGTAGCCAAGGGCTACAGTCAAGTTGAAGGCCTTGATTATGATGAGACTTATGCTCCCGTGGCACGATTAGAATCCATCCGATTGATGCTTGCATTTGCAGTACATCGAGGCTTTAAGTATATCAAATGGATGTCAAATCGGCCTTTCTAAATGGTTTAATTAGTGAAGAGGTCTACATTGAACAACCTCCGGGGTTTGAGAGTACCGAATTTCCAAACCACGTGTTCAAGCTCAAAAAGGCACTCTATGGTCTTAAACAAGCACCCCGAGCTTGGTACGAGCGGTTGTCGACATTCCTAATTGAGAAGGGCTTCATTAGGGGCCAAATAGACCCTACACTATTTCTACGTAGAGATGGTGATGATATTTTTGTAGCTCAAGTATATGTCGATGACATAATTTGTGGCTCAAACAACAAGGACTATTTAAATGAATTCATTGGACACATGGAAAATGAATTTGAAATGAGTCTAGTGGGAGAGTTGACTTTCTTCCTTGGACTTAAAATTAAACAAACCCGAGATGGGATCCATGTGCACCAATCGAAATACACACAAGAAATGCTCCTTAAATTCAATATGAGTGATTCAAAAGAGGTAACCACTCCCATGGCTACAAACACAAGATTAGACAATGATGAGAGTGGTAAACCTGTTGATTTGACTCAATATCGGAGCATGATAGGTAGTTTGCTATACCTCACAGCTAGTCGACCTGATATTCTTTTCGCTGTGGGTATGTGCGCTAGGTATCAAGTTTGTGCCAAGGAATCTTACTTAATCGCTATTAAGAGGATTTTGAGATATCTTAAAGGCACAATTGGAGTCGGTCTTGGTACCCCCGTATCGAATATTTTGATTTAATTGGCTATACCGATTCCGACTATGCTGGATGTAAGTTGGATCGGAAAAGCACAAGTGGGGGTTGCCAATTTCTAGGATCATCTTTAGTTAGTTGGTCAAGTCGGAAGCAACATTGTGTTGCTCTCTCCACGACCGAGGCAGAATATATCGCCATGGGAGAGAGCGTATCACAATTGTTGTGGATGATCCACACTCTAGAGGACTATGGATTAAGTTATAAAAGTGTGCAAGTGTTGTGTGACAACATTAGCACAATTAATCTAACCAAGAATCCAGTCCATCATTCTAGGACCAAACATATTGAAGTGCATCACCACTTCATTAGGGATCATGTTGCTAGGGGAGATATTGTACTCTCATATGTAGAGTCCAAGTCAAACCTCGCTGACATTTTCACTAAACTACTCCCCGAAAATGAGTTTAGTTTCTTAAGAAGGGAGTTGGGAATGTGTCGCGCTTCATAGTTTTCAAAATGCATTCAAAACCCTTCATGATAAGTTCTAATTGTTGGGAAATAATTGGGTAACTTTGGGGACATCTCACACAAACTGTAAGGTTTACCAAAACGTTTTTGTTTGCTAGATATGGGGTGAGATGCTAGGATCAACTCAATTTCTCAAAATGTCAATGCATCCCTTGAGAAATTAAGTTGACGAGATAAAAATCACTTCGGTGACCAAGTATGGGGAAAACCAATGCATAACATATGTGTATTTGGCTCCATGATCATACTTGGACATTCCAATCAAGGAAACTTGATTGGAAACTTGAATTTGGCACAATCTTGTTTGAATTTGTTTGAATGATTGTTGATTGAGTTTGACTCCACTTTGGTGGAGCAAAGTGTTTGTTCAAACCATAAGGACCTTTGATCCTTGTTTAGGGATCAATTTTAGTCAAGGGATCACTTCCAAGTTCGACATCTTTCATCAGATCCCCTTAGAAATCGTGTAAATGTCTGAAACTGAAAGTTTTAGATCGTATCAGGGAATTTCAGGAACCCTGATCGGTCACTGGACCGATTAGGCATAGGGCTGATCGGTCCCTGGACTGATCTGGCTCCATCCTTTTGGGATCGGTCCACTGACCCATCAGAGGAGTCACAGAGACTTAACGAAATCCTGATCAAACACTCTATGCTTGCCTAGATCAGTCCCCGGATCGATCTGGCACCCTGTGGTGATCGGTCCAAAGACCGATCAGGAGGGCTTCTCGAATATCATCCAACCCTACTGTTCGCTTTCTGATCGATCAGTCGATCGATCAGGAGCCTTCCTGATCGGTCACCCGACCGATCAGGACCAGGCCAGTCTGATCAGGCCAGAGCCTGATCGGTCTGGACGCTCTCAGATCGAACGGTGATCTGTTCAATCGCATTAAAGTCTGGTTGGTGGACCGATCCACCAACCGATTAACTCTTCCAAAACCCCTCATTGCCAAAACCTAGCGCCGAAAACTCTTTCTTGCACATCTGTCTGCTGTATGTGAGCCCTCTTCCTGCGCCTCCCTCTCCCTTGTGTGCAAGTTCCTGCGAAGGTATCTACGAGCTCTTCTTTGTTCTCGGCAAGTTCTCTACTTGCTCAAGGTTTCTACGCTTCTGTCTAACGCTGAGAGCTTCTTCTTGCGCGAGCTCTCCTTCCATCTTTCAAGATCATCTCAGATCACCATCAATGGCACCAAAGTGAGTTTTTGATTTAGTTTCCCTTGCAAATCAGTTCATAGTATATGTATTTGCGCTAATCATGGTCTTTATTTTGGTGTTCTTATGTTGTGCCGTGACCTCTTGTTTTGACCGTGACCCACCTTTGCCATGTCCTAACTTTGATCAATTCTACCTTATGCTTACTTGATTATTTCTCCTGTGATTGAATCTTGGGTCCTTGATTAATCTGTGTTTTTATGATCAAATCACTCTTGCTCAATTGACTTAACCTATGTGCATGATCTATTCCATTCTTTAGAAAATCATCTAAGGGAAAGGAACCACTGGAGGGTAGCTCGAGGGGCAAAACCCCTTCCTCATCAGCACCCACTCGAAGGCCACAGCCTTCCTCCAGTTCTCGGTTTCCTAATGCTGCCCGTGAACGGGCATTTCAATCCCGCACCTTCAAGTTACTTCCCTGCCGATCCATTGACGTTCCTTTTCTGACTAAGCACTATCCGTCGGTCATGGAGATATTCACTTTTTACAACCTTGGCTTTCTCCTCTCTCTGGAGAGAACTATCAATTATGACCTTGTCTCCGAATTTTACAACAATCTTCAGCAGGGACCTCAGGGGGCTTCGAGTTCACTACTCGAGTCGCCAAGAGGAACCTTGATTTCTCTTACGAAATTCTAGCAGAGTATCTGGGTGGTCGACGTTCACCCAACCTGTATTCGATCTATCATGAGCTTCCTGACCCTCTATTGGCCCCTTTTGCGGATGTTACTCCTGATGGTATCTATCAGCATTTCTTTGGCCATCCCCGCCCAGCCGGGCTTGATGAGTTGGGTCCTGATTTTCCTACCTTTGCAGCACTTCGTCTCTCTCCCACTGATTACATCTTGTTCAAGATTATCACAAATTGTATCCTACCAATCACTTCCAAACCTTTAACTGAGATCCGACCCTATCATTGCCTTATGCTCTACGGCATGCACCGCCGAATGGATTTTGATATCATGGAAAGTATTTTTCAGTCCATTCTATCCTATCGAGAGCCGAGTCACCGCACAGTCTATATGCCATTTGGTCATCTCATCACCGACTGGCTTATGTCAGTAGGTGTTGATGTCACCAAGGGCAGGACAGTGCCCATGGTCCGACAGGATTGCAGACTTGGCCGGCGGGCATTTGCCAAGTCCGGCATCATCATACGGGATCGCGATGGGGTTTTGGTTTGGAAGGATGGGAGGGGTCTCGGTGAGCTACCTGGGGGAGGACTACATTTTCAGGCACCAGCCGATGCTGCTGCACCTCAGGAGGCTCCCGCTACTGGTGCTACTGATGATTACAACTATGAGCCGGATCCAGATCTACGATGCCAGATTTCCGAGCTGGATCAGACGATCCAGTATGATCATCATCTGCGAGAGCTTCATCGAGAGGAGATCCGTTCGGGTTTTCGATCATTTGACCGCAGACTGACCACGGTGGAGTCTGATGTCTCTGGGATCCGTACACTGCAGCAGACGTGGTACGATGAGTGGCGCCGTCACACATTTCCGAGAGTTGCGCCCTCAGCTAGTGCTGCACCTGGGTCCTTTGTTGCTGATGATGACAGGATGGACGACCCTATGCAGGCTGATGCCCCCGCTGATGATTGACTGTACTCTCTGCTTGTTTGGTGATTTCAGACTATTTGACGAATCTGTCCGTCCTGACTCTTGCCTGTTATAGCGTGATGTTGACTTTGATGCATGGATATGCATCTACTTATTTGTCTGGATTATTGTTTATGCGCTTGACTATGACTAGATTTTGCATTATGATGCATCTGACATTTTGCATGTATTTTATATTTACCCTATCATGTTTAGGATGTTGGCTTATATGTGCTCACATGATTACTATCTGCCTGTATGCCTCATTCTATATTATTATGCATGCTTATGATGCCTTGCCCATATGATACATATGTTTGTGTTACCATGCCCCACTCTTGTCATATGTATTCATAGGTTTCTCAAAAATTCAAATCGTATCTTTGTTGTTTTGGGATACCCCTAGGATTGAGAGGGAGTATGGTTAAACTTAACATCACCTCTAGACCCTTTTCGGTGTTCGACAATGGGGGAGAGTGTGGTTGGTTAAGTTTAGGATGATTATGTTGTAGGGGGAGGATCTTAATTCCCCAATGATTCTGAATGTTGAGAAATTGATTGAGAATCCCTAAACATAAAATCGGATTGTCAAACAACAAAAAGGGGGAGATTGTTGATGCAGTCTAACCTTGATTGTTGTTTTGGTGTTGACATCGATTTTAGTTTAGGTCGATGATTATGATTATGGTTAAGTCCTGATCGGGGATTAGGCATGTTATGGAAAATCCTAGCTTGGAGGGCTAGGTGTTGGAAAATCCTAACCTGGAGGGTTAGGTATGGAAAATCCTAGCTTGGAGGGCTAGGTGTTGAAAAGTCCTAATTCGGAAAGGTTGGGTTAAAATTCCTAGCTTGGAGGGCTAGGTGAAAAGTCCTAACTTGGAGGGTTAGGTGAAAAGTCTCAACTTGGAGGGTTAGGTGAAAAATCCTAGCTTGGAGGGTCAGGTCATAGCTTGGAGGGCTAGGTGTTGAAAAGTTCTAACTCGGAAGGTTGGGTGAAAAGTCCTAGCTTGGAGGGCTAGGTGAAAAGTCCTAACTTGGAGGGTTAGGTAAAAAGTCCCAACTGGAGCGTTAGGTGAAAAATCCTGGCTTGGAGGGTCAGGTCGTAGCTTGGAGGGCTAGGTTGGATGAAATCCTAGCTTGGAGGGCTAGGTTGGAGCCCTGGATTGGTCTGGTGACCGATCAAGGAGTTGGCACGGTGCTCCTTCGTGGATCGGTCTGGTGACCGATCTAGCGATGACTGATCGGTCTGGTAACCGATCAGGGAGTATGCGTTTCACCCACTGCTTGGCTCCTGATCGGTCTGGTGACCGATCAGGGAGCACACAGTGACGTTGAGTTCCCCTACTGATATGCTCCTGATCGGTCTGGTGACCGATCTGGATCACTGTGCAGATCGTTCTGGAGAACGATCCAGCGTCGCGAGTTCCTCACTATGATCGATCAGGATGGAGCCTGATCGGTCTGGTCATGACCTGATTGGTCTAGTGATCGATCAGGAGGCTCCCTGATCGGTCCAGTGACCGATCAGGAGGTTTGGACTGCGAAGCTCAGAAATCGCCCAGCAAAGGGGTGGATCGGTCTGGTGATCGATCCATAACCTGGGATCGATCTGGTGATCGGTTCAGGAGAGTCCCAGAGAAATCGCGATTTCTGATTGAGCGTTGGGGACCGATCAGGACGAAGACTGATCGGTCTGAACCCTGCCTGATCGGTCTGGTGACCGATCAGGAGGCTCTCTGATCGGTCCGGTGACCGATCACTTTAATTCAAAATGCACTGTCAGACACTCTGATCGCGTCTGAACGTATCCGATTCTCTGCGTTTCATCTCTGATGCTCGATTTTCTGTTTGATATACTGCTCTAATGATCTAATTAAGCTGCAGGTGATAGGGAAGGATTCAAACACTCAAGGAGAGTCAAAGGTGGCCTTTCCTTGGAGCAGGTTTGTCCGTTTTCCATCTCAGGTTGCAACGGCTGGAGTTGCTGACTGGAGGGAGTCCAGGGAGAGCTCAGTGGTAGCTGGCGTTGGCAGGTAAGCAGCTGGAGGCTGCTGTGAGATGGTGTCACCTGTGCTCAGTGGAGAAATAAAAGGGCGTAGAGGAGAAGAGCAGAAAGGTTTTCGCTGAATCAACTTCTGGCTTGTTCTTGCTGCGTGATTGTGTTCTCCACATCCTTGCTTGTGTGTTCTGTGATCCCATCATCTTGAGCAAGCAATTGTAATCAGTGAAGTGACCATCCCTTGCTTGAGCACTTGGAGGAAGAAACAAGAGGCTTTGAGTCCGACAGCGAGAAGACACGGGGAAAGGGTTCTTGCGTGAGATCGTCGCTGGGTGGAGCTCGGGAAAAGCTTGTTGTGTTCTTGTCTTTGCTAAGTGCTAAGTAAGATCTTTCTTGTGTTTCATTGTGCTTAAAACTATATCCTTGATTGAAACGTTGTGGAGAGGTTACTCCACCGAGAAGGAGGTTGCTTTCTATCCGGTGTTCACCGGGGCTTGATTTGCCGACGATCAAGGGATCGCCCACCTTACGGGCACGCCAAGGAGTAGGGGCATGTTATCCTCGAACCTTGTAAACCCTCCTTGTTAGCGATCTTGCTAGTTGTGTTAGTTTGCTTTCGTTTCCTATTTTTCTGCATACTCTGTTCTTGCTACTTCTGCTGTGCTACTAACAAATCTAAGTGCAGAAATTCGATAAGTGTCAAAGTCCAAGTATTTGGCTATATTCACCCCCCCCCCTCTCTAGCCATTCGGATTCCAACATACCCATGTGTCAACTTGATATCACATGTCCATGACTTGTGAGCTCAAGTCATCGGTTAACCTACATGCTAGTTTCCATACATTAATATTGTCATTGAATATTAATGCTTGACTAGGAATGGTTTAGTATAGTGTTCTCCACATTATCTCACTGTCGATTCAACCAATCGATATGATGTAGATAAGAACCTAATAACCATGGACATTATTATACTTAGTTATTTGACACAAATATAAAGTATGTATAATAACCAAACATGCCTTTATTAATGATAGAATATGATACAAAAAGTGTAAAATACGGTGATTCAAAAATCTGAACCAGAAAATTTTTCGGGATTTTTTCGGATAGAGTCTAGGTTTCCAGCCCTATGGGAGGAGCCCAAGGGGCTTTATTGTAAAAATTTAAAACTTATCAAGGGTTTCATGAAAGAAACCTCAAATAAGTTGGCTTATGTAAATTTACCTAAAGTTAAGGGGTTAATCTGATAAACTATTTAACCATAGATATTTATGGTGCATTACTCAATTTAGAGGGTTTAAACTGCCAAGATCCTTACCCTAAGAGTGGACTTTAGATTTCTGAGAATTTAAGGGCTTTTATGCAAAAAGTCATCCCTTATATTTCCTTATACCACCCTCATGCCCTAGCTGTAGCCAAAGCCGCAGCCGACCCATTCGTTTTCATCTTCCTCCCCTCACGAAGCCCGCAACCAAGGCCGACCCGACCCCTTCCTTCTTCCTCCCCTCCGCGTGCCCTAGCCACGGTCGATGCTGATCTCTTCTCCTCTCCTCATCGTGAGACCTAGCCGAGTGCACAGGGAGGTGAGTGCAAGGATTCAAGTGCCATGGTGGTTTTGTTCTCCTCGCAAAGGTCTCTGCTTCTGGCTAGCGTCATCGTACGAACACTGCATCATCGGTGGAGCGGAGCCGCATCCAGTGAAGGACACATGACTGAGGGAGTTGGCATTCGTCTACTAAGATCTGACAGTGAGGAAGGTGAAGCAAGTTGCTTCTAAAGACCTTTTCCTATCCGATCGTCGAATGGGAATGAGGCTGATGTGGTTTGTCCCTAAATGATCCGAATTGTAGATCTTGGATTCCTGACGAGGGGTCCGTCATCGAGCTCTCAGGGATTGATCACAGGCCAGGGGTGTTCTCCTTGCGCTCATGGGTTTGGCGAATCTATGCTTGAGGGTCTCACTGGCACTATTCGGGTAAGGATTGTTTACTTTGGTCGATTGTGATCTGGATCTGTGAGTTGTTGTATCCTTTTGTTTTTTTTTGAAGCTTGCCATGAGTTACCTGTTGTTGTGAGTGGATTCTTGTGGATCGCAAGCTCAGAATTGGAGTAGTTATGTTCTATTTTTTTTTGGGACTCCTTATGACTGGCGTGAGCTTTGTTCTGCAACCTTGTTGTTTTTGGTGTCCTGCTGTGAGCTAAGGTGTTAGAGATTGCTGGATATTTCTTAGATAGGTGTTGAATTTCCATTGGAATTGGATTTGGCTTTGATTGAATCGTTTTTGTGTTAGAAAGTGTTAGATCAATAGGGTAGGTTAATTATCTGACCAGATTTCAGTTCTTATGGGGAATTCCATTTGGAATTGGTTTTCTCTTGTAGATTTTTGATCCGTAAGGGTAGTTCTTGATGATACTGTTTAGGGATCTGATGGTGTGATCTAAAGATGCTTTTGGAATTTGGGTAGAAGAGGATTTATCCTAGCATCGTCCAGAGAATTATTTAGTCAGTTACTACTTGTGTAGATAACTAAATAACTATGCTCTTTGTTATAGGACAATGACTTAGTTATTTCGTTGTGGATTGTCTAGATGGGGGCTCTCTTCGCTACGAGCACCGACATTGGAGGCGGGTACCCTTGACTTATCTTTTAGATATTGTCGTATTACTATGCATGGTTTGTTATAGATAACAGTAAGTTTATATGTTATACCTGCTTTAGTATACTTGTACTTGATATCTGTGGCTTATCCTTGAGGTTATCTCCTTTTTAGCATCATACAGTCTCAATAGTTGTTATGTGTATATATATGTTCATAGATGTAGTGATATATTCCCTCGCATTTGACATTGATGGATCATTGGTTATTTGGTTAGTATACCTAGTAGGTTACTTGTATCCCATGATATAGGATTCAGACCTATACCTAGCACACTGAGGTGTTAGTTGAGGACTTGGTGGGTCTTGTATGTGTTTGGGTCATGCACCATCCTTGCATTGTTGCATGTTGACGATCATCGGCTCCTATGTAGTCTGAGCCCATCGCCAGTTACATGAGGATATGCACACACATCCACTTAGGGGTAGTGGCTGTCATAGAGTGTGTGCATTTGCCCTGTATTGCTCCGCACGGTCACTATTTGGAGGGGTGGTTCTGGTGCGTGGTAGCAGCCATGGATCGCTTCTCGTACAGAGACACGAGAAGATGAGAGCGAGACTCCCCCATTGCTTGGGGTAGGAGAGTGACCTCCGCCAGCATCCTGTCCACTCGGTCACTCAGGAGCAGTGATGGCAGGGTGCGTACAGGTTGTCACAGCTCTACCCACGTGGGCATTCATTTATGATAGGTGGACGGTGTCCTGACTGGGATTAGGGTGTGACACATGTCATTGCACCATGTGCATATTTTGCATCGTGCATTGTTTGCTGCATTTGATTTCTGCACTTTATTGACATGCATATACTGGAGACTTGTTTACCTTGGATTATGTGATATACTTGTTCCATAAGGATTTATTTCACCCCTCTGCAGGATAGATGGATTCTGGTATGTCCTTCATTCAGTATCTTTAGTGTATACCCTTATCTATTGTTCATATGAGACTGTATCAGCATAGACTCTTATTGTTAGTATAACGTACTATGCATATCTGTTAGGTATCTGCTGAGTTCATCTGGACTCACACTGTCACCTATGTTTTTATTTCAGGTTGAGATACTTGGAGTCGCCAGCAGAGCCCAGCAGCCAGTCCCTACCCATCGCAACGATAAAGTTTGTTTTGTACTTAGTAGTGCCTACGATTTCATATTTAGTTATTGGATTTGTATATGTCTTGGGAGTGTTGTTGTGTGCCCTAATGGGTTTATGTATTTGTTGTTTTGTCGTAATTCAGACCGGTCCGCAGTCAGGTATAATTTACTTTGTGTTATGGTTTTGTATTGTCTTGATTTTGAGGTCTAAGGCCAAAAATATATTGCATGGGTTGTTTGGATATTGTGTGTATGTGTAAATTGTCCGCCGGACAGGGGAGATGCTGTCCGCTTTTCTATTAGATCAACGGCTCCTGGGTCTCGGGGCGTGACAAAAAGTCCCTAGTCAATCATCACATAATTGGCTCTAGGGATCAATCTCGTCCAACCAATTACCCGCGGAATAGACAATGAGTGCATCGCTGATTTTTGTGTTTATCATCGGGGTATAAGATTATTATTAACATGAAATAAAGAATAATAATCAACCATGCAATTAATTAATCACATAAAATAATAGAAAGAACAAAGGAACCAAAGGAGAAGTTATACCTTTCCTTTTACCTCGCGATCTTCTATTGTATGACCCGACCTCTTCTTAGACGTCATGTGGACGACGATCTTCCAAGAACCGAAAGCCACCAAAACCCTCCTTCCTTCTCTTCTTGGTTGCGCCAACTTTAAAGAAGGAAAGCTTCCTTCTTTCTTCAAGATGTCGTCGGTCAAGAGAAGGAAACCTTCCTTCCACCTTGCGCCGTCCACCGAGTAGACAAAGGAGGAAGAAGAAGATGAAGTAGAAGAAGGGAAAGAGAGAATTCTTTCCCTCTATACCAAGCCACCGAGTCTCCTTTACCTTGCTTGTGCCGGCGCCACCACCTCCTTCCTTGTGTTTGTGCCATCGGCCAAAGAAGGAGGCAAACTCTTCCTTGTCTAGACCAAGCCGCAAACCCTCAAGGAGAAGAAGGATAGAAGGGAAGCAGAAGATGAAGCAAAGAAGAGAAAGGGCCCCACCCTCTTGATATGGCCGGTGCCCACAAACCCTAGGAGAGAGGAAAGAATCCAAGGCTTGGATGTCTTCAATTGTGTCTTGGTATCATGGCTACATGAGGTATATATAGGGCTACAATAGGGACCATGTGTAACGCCCGCCCCTTACGTGAGCGACGCGTTACTTTTATTTTTTTTCTTTCATACATTATTGCATATGAAACGTAAATATAGCAGCGGAAATAATACTAAATCATGAACATATGCAATTGGATAAATTTTTTTTAACTAAACTACTTTAAGCATGTGAATCATAGCATAGCATATCTATCAAGAGAGTATATAGTTCTACATTAAGCATGCATATCATAAAGAACTTCAACTCCAACAAGTAGTAAGTGTAAACATAAGGACATAAGGACTAACACATGCAGTTCATAAGTAGCAACATTAAGTCCATGAGAAATAAGATCATAAGTAAGAGTAAAGACAACAGTAGGATCATTCTACCAAGTCACTTCCACACACACACACATGCCCTCCTGCTGCTTCCCTTCTTTAGAAATCTCTAGTTTGATCTGCAACATAAGAAGGTAGACTATAAGCATAAAATGCTTAGTAAGCTCCTTGCTTACTCACAAAATACGTACATCATATATAAGTAGAAATCCACATCATATGACATAAGCATATAACATGAATAAATACTTAAAGCGTCTGAAGCACATAAGCATAAACACATAACATTTGCATAATCTTTAAAACATAATCATGTGCATAAACATTAGACATGCAATATCATTAAACATAAACATGTGCATAAACATTAAACATAGCGTATGCAATATCATTAACAATGAACATGTGAATAAATATTAAACATAGCATATGCAATATCATTAAACATAAATATGTGCATAGACATTAAACATGGCATATGCAAAATCATTAAACATAAGCATGTGCATAAACATTAAGGATGCTCTTTTGAAAATATATATAATATAATACTTGAATATCAACATATCATCATCATTGGGATCCCTGGCTTGTACCACACATTAAGGACAGCTACGTTAGTCCCAGAACCGAGGATAGCTACGGTAGTCCCAGAACCGAGGCTTTCATAAGGAGCCCATCCCTGTTGGACAGCTACGGTAGTCCCAGAACCGTGGACAGCTATGGTAGTCCAGAACCGGGGCCTTGCTTAGGAGCCCATCCTTTGGACCTTTTTCAAGATCTGGTACAAGCCAAATACATAAAGTAAAATAGCATACATGAGTCCTTTTCTTTCCATAGCAATTTCTCTTTAGCATAGCGTTCATCATTTCTTTTCTTTTCTTAGAAATTGCTCTTTAGACATTCTTTTATTCATAATGTCATACATATCATGGGCATACATTCAAAGCATAAATATCATCATAACTTTCAAGCATGAACATGGCATGGAGAAAACATAATTTCATGGTAAGGAAATTCATAACATGCCAACTTATCATTCATGATTCATAAAACACATAATGTTCAATTTAAGACTAAGGATAATACACCTAGGGAACTTGTTCCATTTTTCTTTTCATCTATCATGGCATAATGAAACCTGGATACCTTTAATTCAATCCTAATTCAACATATACTCTACTGGTCAAAACATTTAGATAGGGTTATCATGGCATAAAAACACACCACAACCTCACACAACTCATACAACATGCAGACATTGAGTATCCTACTACAAAGGGGCATTATCAAGTGAGGTAGTGACCTTAACCCATCCTAAAACTCAATTTAAGAAAATGATCAGAAATTTCTAAGGATCATATCAACATGAAAATAACAAAAACAAGAGCAATTGGTTCATACAACATACATATAATACATATGTTAGTGATATGAGAGAAGTGTCCTAAGGCAATCGCCTTATGATGTAAACATTTATATTAATAAATGATAATTCACTATTTGAGTATACATATTATGTGTATTTGATTGGGATCTTAAACTCATCTACTGAATGTCCGCCATACAATTCACAGCATAAGAGAATTTGTGATGGGATCACAACTAGTGATTATCTCTAAATGTGCAAATGTGAAGTGTTGGAAATATCCCTAGTTGATGAATTGATAAATACGGACATTATCAATTCTGTTGAGACTAGCATGGGTTATTCTCTAATCAGTTGATTCTCACTGGCTGGTGACATTGGGATGTCCGGAGATAAACATGGATGCTAGTTAAGGGAACTAATTCATTGGAGTGACTAGCTGTAAGACTTCATATGGGAATCTACATATAGATATGTCAATGAAGATCTTACTGTGGCTTAAGTGCGATGTTCCTTTGACTTGCGGTGTTCAAGTCATCTTGGTCATGGAGACTTATACTTTGACATCTTAAGCAAGCATCTCCAAGGAGGTGTGGACCCAGGATGATCGGGTATAAGCCGAAGTGCCCGAAGATGTTTGAACAGCCTACAAAGGATTCACCACTCCTTGCGAGGAGATGTATACCCAGGCCTATCATCGGATTTTACTCAAAGCCTCTGGCCAGAGCATATCATGTTGAGAGTGCAAGTCTCTTAAATACATGAGAGTAATTAGAAATCCAAAGGACGAGGAAGACACTACTTGGGCTAGGTGTGACGTAGTCAGCCTAGTGGGGACTGACACCATTGACCGTGTCCTGAACCAAGTGGGTATAAGGTGGTGAAGGGAATGGGGCACGATTCATTAGAGCTGCTGAAGGGTTTCAGAATAATTTCTTCTGAGGTCAAACCGTTGATCTTTCGATTAATTGGGGATCATTATGTACTACTAGGTGCCTCTCATGATCGTTCTATAATTGGTTAATTATAGACGGCCAACATAAATCGAAAGCCTATTTAGTCACACGCACAATGAGTAATCCGAGGGATTTAAAACGAGTTGAAAATTGGATTTTCCGATCAAGAGAAATAAGTCGAATCTGAGTTAATCAGAGGCGCAATGGAAGCTAAAAAGGGCTAAGTCTTTTGAAGGCTTTTTGGGCGAATTAAATGAGTTTAATTCGCAGCGGTTCGGGTTGGTTTGGCAGGCCAAAGAGGGTGTCAAAACCCCCTTTGGTGGCCGGCCACAATAAGAGGAGAAAACCAATTAATTTTGGTTTAATTAATAAAATAAATCTAGTGCGATTTATTTTATAAATTATGGATAAATAAATTTGTATAGAGAAATTTATATAAATAAAATTTATAGAAATTTATTCTTTTATGGAAGAT
This sequence comes from Boesenbergia rotunda, assembly GCA_024364735.1. Taxonomy (NCBI): domain Eukaryota; kingdom Viridiplantae; phylum Streptophyta; class Magnoliopsida; order Zingiberales; family Zingiberaceae; genus Boesenbergia; species Boesenbergia rotunda. Next base: position 222,339 of record JAGFNQ010008862.1, on the reverse strand, counting down.
TAAAATAATCCATGAATTGGTTTATTTTAATTTTATAAAATCAATTATGAATTGATTTTTCCATAATAAGAAAGTTTATAAATTTCTTATAAAAATTTATTCCATAATTTAAAGAGAAGAAGAATTAGTTTTATTATAAATTGGTTTATAATAAAGACTCGGTTTAAACAGAATAATTAATAAGAAAATTTATAAGATAAATTTTTTATAACTAATTTCGTTAATTCGGTTTAGAGGGAGACTTAGCAAAGGAGTTGCTACTATATATAGGAACCAAAGGCTAGCCCTTATTCCTAATTAACATATCATAGAGCTCTCCCTCTCTCTCTTCTCTTCTCTCCTCCTTCCCTTCCCTTCCATTAGGGCCGGCGCCCACCCTAGCTCCATTAGGGCTGGCGCCCATCCTACACCAAGGCAAGGAGTTGCCGTGAGCTTCAAGGAGAAGAAGAAACCAAACCAAGAAGTAGAAGAAGCGGATCTCATCTCCCTCTCTCTCAGAATTCGATTCCGTTAATTCTTGGTGGTTAGTTTTCCTTTCCTCTCTTGATTTTGTTTGTTGTGCCCATAGAGAATCTAGTAGTTCTCGTCGGCACAAAACTCATGACTTTGCGAAGTCATCCCGAAGAGAACTCGGCGTGGACGCGAATAGAGGCGGAGCTTCCAAGGGACGCTACGGTTGGATCTCGTCCCTTTTCTTCGATATACACGAGGTATAAAAGTAAATTAGTTTACTTTTCCACAAAATTTTATTTTATGATTATGTCAACACACCATAGGGTTGCATGCTTGATACAAAGTTAAAATAATTTAGGAAATTATTTTATGCAAACTCTTCCGCTGCACGAAAAATTTTGAATTTTACGAACTCGTATCCTTGTCAACATGCACCCGGTCCCAACAGTGGTATCAGAGCCGGTTAGTGTTCGACATAATCATATAATTGTTTTGCGGAAAACTTTGTCATAATCTCAATTTTGGAAAAATTTTCAACTATGGAAAATTTCCAATTATTATAAATTTTAGATTTAGGAATTTCAATGTTTGGAAATCCTCATGAAATTTTGCAAACGTTTGAAATATCCTAGTTTCTGAAATTTTATGATAATTGTTAAAACTTCCCATCTTTGGAAACTTTCCAATTTTAGAAATTTTCTATTTTAGAAATTTTCCAATTTTGGAAATATGTAAGTTTTCTTTGTACCAGAAACTTGCAATTATTCTGAAAACCTATTATGAAATCTCGTAATTTTGGGCACTTTCTTTCAAGAAAGTCTAGACAAATTTATGGACAATTAATTAAAATTTAAATTTGAATTGGTTTTTAAATTGACAACAAAATTCTTTATTTTGGATTGAGCCTCGGGGAGCCGTCCAATTTAAAGTTAGTTGTTGTAATTTAATTTCCCAATTTTAAATGAAATTGTCATGTTTAATTTGGTTACGCTTCCGAAGCGGACCAAATTGGATTTACGACAAATTACTTTTCTTTGGGTATTTGAGCCTCGGGGAGCCACCCTTAGAAAACGATTTGTTGTAATTAATTAAATCCATGAATAAAATATGATTTAAGAGGTGATGCTCTTACATATTGTTGTCTCCAAAATTAATTAGGAAAATGGTTTCCTATACAGTTTCTTAAATGAGATTTTCATGAAAATAATATGTGGTTGAATTAAGGAAATTGTCACTTAATTTAATAAGATTTGATTTAGAGAAATCAATGTCTTAAACATATTATTTCCGAAATTGATTATGACAATTTAGGAAATTGTTTCCCAAAACAATTCCTTGAATAAAGTATGAAATTAGAATTAGAAAATCCGGTTCCTAATTCAATTAATGAGACTTGATAAATTAAGTCACATACATACTTTATTAAGGAAATCGTTAGTCATGACATAATTATATGTCATAAATGTGCTTAGAAAAGAAAGGATGAGACCCAAAACCCCTTACAAAATATTAAGGCTAACACCTTCCATTAATATGGTTAGAATCGGAGTTTTGTTTCTCGTTTGGGTTGATGGACACATCCATTCCCGGCTTGAACCTCAACATGTTCAAACCATGGAATTAGTTTATGAATAATGTAGTTAGAGCCAGAGGTCAATCCTTAGTTTTGGTTGTTGGACACATCCAAGCCTGACTAAGCGGTTGAATGAGCTCCAACCATATTAAAACTATTTCTTGATTAATGGGTCAGCCTTAAGCATGGAGCATCGATTTGTTGTGCCACAGCCAAGGTCGATGTAAAGAGAGGTGCAGTTGGGTGCTATGTATATTGTTGCATACTTGTTAATGAGTTAACAACCCAATGATTTATGCAAATATTCAATTAGTTGATAGCATAAAGTGATAGTTACATATATGTGATATGTAATCGGTATAATTACCTACCTTCATAGCTAAGAATAACTTGATGGCCACAGCCATGGTGGTTCTTATCTATGGTTGGATATCAACATATTTGGAGATGTTCCTACGATCTCCCGAATTGATAATAAGGGTGATTCAATTCAAAAAATAAATAGGATTTAATTTATGTATGTTGATACATTATTTAATCAATCTTCTCACATATTCTCAATTTGTATTTCTAGGATAATCACTCGATCATGTCTACTCAAATAAACTTGCGTTCCATTTTGGACACCAATAAACTGACTGGGCCGAACTTCATGGACTGGCTTCGAAACCTGAGGATAGTCCTTAAGGCAGAAAAGCTTGCTTATGTCCTTGAAGAAGCACTTCCCAAAAGTCCTCCAGAAAATGCAACTCCGGACCAACTGTTAGCCCATCAGAAACATGTGACCGATTCTGAACTTGCGAGTAGCATCATGCTAGCCTCTATGGTACCTGAGTTGCAAAAGCAGCATGAGCATATGGATGCTTATACCATCATCTTTCATCTTCATGTGTTGTTTGAAGAGCAGGCGAGATCCGAAAGGTTCGAGGTCTCCAGACTCCTCTTCACCACTAAGATGCAGGAAGGCACTTCTGCTTCGCAGTTTGTGTTAAAGATGTTGGGGTACATTGAGCGACTAAATACACTCGGTTTTGCAATGGATCATGAACTAAGTATTGACTTAATTCTGAATTGTTTGCCCAAAAGTTATTCACAATTTGTGATGAACTATCGGATGAACAAACTGGAGACTACCATTCCTGAGTTGATCAACCTGCTGAAGACTGTGGAGCCTTCTGTAAAGCCGGATCAAAAGGCGGTACTGTTAGTTGGTTCCTCGAAGAAAGGTTCTAAGAGGAAGGCCAAAGAACAGAATAAAGGGAAGAAGAAAAAGGCCAAAAAGACTGAAAAGAAACCAAAAGGCACTTGCCATCACTATGGCAAGGAAGGTCACTGGCGAAGAAACTGCAAGATTTATCTTGAGTCCATGAAGAAGAAGGCATCCGATGCCCCATCCTCTTCAGGTATCTTCGTTATTGAATGTCACTCTATTTCCTCAAATACCTGGGTACTTGATACTGGGTGTGGCTCACATATATGTAATGACATACAGGGGCTAAGGAATAGAAGAAGACTCGTCAAGGGAGAAGCGAATTTGAGAGTTGGAAATGGAGCAAAGATTGCTGCTGTTGCCATCGGAACATATTTGCTAAAGCTCCCGACTGGACGTATCTTAGAATTGGATAATTGTTATTTTGTTCCTTCATTAATAAAGAACATTGTATCTATTTCATGTTTGAATGAAAAAGGTTATCATTTAACTTTTAGTAACAATTGTTGTTACATAACTTTAAATGGCGTTCTTTATGGAAATGGAACTTTGTGCAATGGCATCTACACGTTAGATTTATCCAGTGACATTTTCAATATCGAAGTTAGTAATAAACGTGCTCGAATAGATAATCGAATAGACTCCTACACGTGGCACTGTCGTCTTGGCCATATAAGTAAGAAACGCATGACTGAATTACACCGATGTGGAATATTGGAATCATTTGAACCCGGTTCATTTGATACATGCGAATCGTGCTTAAAAGGCAAGATGACCAAATTACCCGTTCCCGGAAAAGGTAATCCAGTGGGAGAGTTGCTTGGTCTAATACATACCGATGTATGCGGACCAATGTCAACTCAAGCACAAGGAGGCTATAACTACTTCATCACCTTTATCGATGATCACTCACGATTCGGTTATGTGTTCTTGATGAAACACAAATCTGAAGCTTTTGGTAAATTCAAAGAATTCAGAAATGAAGTAGAGAAACAACTTGGCAAAAGTATTAAAATACTTCGATCCGATCGGGGTGGAGAATACTTAAGTCAAGAGTTCCAAGATTATCTTAGGGACAATGGGATATTATCCCAATGGACTCCGCCGTATACACCACAGCATAATGGTGTATCTGAGAGGCGAAACCGAACCTTGATGGACATGGTTAGGTCTATGATGAATCATGCAACTCTTCCGAAATCCTTTTGGGGTTATGCACTTAAGACAGCTGTTTACTTGCTAAACAGAGTCCCGACCAAGGTAGTCTCTACTACTCCATATGAGATTTGGAATAGTAAGAAACCTCACTTAACTCACCTTAAGATATGGGGTTGTCCTGCTTATGTGAAGCGGGTTGTATCAGACAAATTGGATGCTAAGTCTGATAAATGTCTATTTATTGGATACCCTAAGGAAACGAAGGGTTACCAATTCTATCATCCCTTGGAACAAAAGGTGTTTGTTTCAAGGCATGCTGTATTTCTAGAAAAAGAATTTCTTTTACAAGAAAACAGTGGGAGTAGCATTGAGCTTGATGAAGTTCAACAGACTCCAATAGACATTAAAGAGACACCTAGTCTAGACCCACAACCGATAATTCATAGTGATGAGCTATCATTTGAACCTAAAACTACACCACCTCTTCGTAGGTCTGATAGGACACGCAACATTCAAGAGAGATATGGATTTCTCGTAAGTGAATCGAACGACGTGTTGCTCATTGGTGATGACGAACCTATCAGTTATGAAGATGTTCTGAAAAGTTCAGAAAGGGACAAATGGCTTGAGGCCATGAAGTCGGAAATGGATTCCATGTACCAAAACCAAGTATGGGACTTGGTTAACCCACCTGAAGGGATTAAACCCATAGGGTGCAAGTGGGTTTTCAAGAAGAAAACCGACATGGAAGGTAATGTTGTTACCTTTAAGGCTAGATTAGTGGCAAAAGGATATCGTCAGAAACAAGGAATTGATTATGACGAAACCTATTCGCCAGTAGCTATGCTTAAATCCATTCGGATGCTCCTAGCCATAGCAGCTCATTATGATTATGAGATATGGCAAATGGATGTGAAAACAACTTTCCTTAATGGAAACCTGCTTGAGGATGTATACATGATACAACCTGAAGGTTTCACATCGGTTGATAAAACCAAGGTATGCAAGCTTCGACGATCCATATATGGACTGAAGCAAGCATCTAGGAGCTGGAACATCCGTTTTGATGAGACAATCAAAAAGTTTGATTTCTCACAAAATCCTGACGAACCTTGTGTGTACAAGAAGGTTAGTGGGAGTACAGTCGTATTCCTAGTATTATATGTCGATGACATATTACTTATAGAAACGATATATCAGTTTTACAGACAGTTAAAATTTGGTTGTCCAAAACTTTCTCCATGAAAGACCTGGGAGAAGCAACCTATATCCTGGGATTAGAATCTATAGAGATAGACCAAAACGGTTGCTTGGTCTTTCGCAGTCTACATATATAGACCGAGTGCTAAAAAGGTTTAGCATGTCGGAATCCAAGAAAGGTTACCTTCCCATCAGGCATGGGATCAACCTTTCAAAGTCTATGTGTCCGCGCACAGAAGACGAGAGGATTTGCATGAATAAGATTCCTATGCATCCGCGATAGGATCTATCATGTATGCTATGTTATGTACTAGGCCCGATGTATCGTATGCTTTGAGCGTCACAAGCAGATACCAGTCGGATCCAGGAATGGATCATTGGGCGGCTGTCAAGACAATCCTTAAGTACTTAAGAAGAACTAAGGATGTGTTCCTAATATATGGAGAAGGAGATATGGTAAACGTGGGTATACAGATGCCAGTTTCCAGACAGATAAGGATGACTCCAAATCTCAGTCTGGATACGTATTTACTTTGAATGGAGGCGCAATAAGTTTGGAAAGTTCCAAACAAGGACACCNATAGGAATAGGAGACATTCAAATATCCGAATGTCTTAGAATCTCAAATGTCCTTCTAGTCAAGGGGATGACATTTAATCTCCTAAGTGTCAGTCAATTGTGTGACACGGGTTACACAATTGATTTTCAACCAAGTCAATGTCTAGTTAGACAACATGACACCTTGGACACGGTACTAGTAGGAACAAGAGTAGACAATATTTATCAAGTTTCATTTAAAAGTGCTACTAATGCTTTTGCTAAGTGTTTCATGTCAAAAGAAGAAGAGTCCACCCTTTGGCACTGGAGACTTGCACATGTTAACATGAAGAATATCCGGAAGTAACATCCGAAAGTTGGCCAACAAGGGGTTAGTTCGTGGCTTACCAAGCATCAAGTATGAAAAGGACAAACTTTGTGATGCATGTCAAATGGGTAAGCAAACAAAATCTGCACATAAAGGTAAAAGCGCTGTAAGTACATCTACCGCTTTAGATTTACTTCACATGGATCTATTTGATTGTAGCACTATCATATCATTGAATGGAAGTAGATATTGCTTTGTTAGTATTGATGACTTTACTAGATATACATGAACTTATTTTCTTAAATATAAGGACCAAACCTTAGACGTTTTTATTTCTTTTTGTAGAAGGGTTGAAAACGAAAAATCATCAACTATTAAGACAATTAGAAGTGATCATGGAGGTGAATTTCAAAACCAATTGTTTTTAGAATTTTGTCAAGATAGAGGGTATAGACATGAGTTCTCCACTCCTAGAACACCACAACAAAATGGTGTTGTAGAGAGGAAGAACCGTGTTTTACATGAGGCTGCACGAAGCATGCTTAATGAGTACTCACTACCGAGTTACTTATGGGCTGAAGCTGTAAATACAGCTTGCTATGTGCAAAACCGAGTCCTCATCCATAGGTTCTTAGGAAAGACTCCCCATGAACTTTGGTTTGGGAAACCACCTACGGTTAAACATCTTAGGGTGTTTGGTTGTATGGTGTTCATCCTAAACACCAAGGATCACCTTGGAAAGTTCACGGTAAAGGCTGATGAAAGGATACTAGTCGGGTACTCCCTAGTTAGCAAAGCCTATCGAGTCTATAACAAGAAATCTAGATTAGTTGAAGAGTCTTCTGATGTTGTCTTTGAAGAAATTCCAAAAGTCAATGGTCAACCAGAAGATGAAGTCCAATTCAAACTTAGGAGACTAAGTTTGAATGAGAGTCCAAATGTTGTTGATGGTGATGAATCCGATGACGGTGAGCCTAGACAACCCATAGATCAGTCGGATCCTGAGGCTGGGCTTGTGTCTAGTGAACCCATTCAAGAAGCACCACCAACACCTAGGCAAACTAGATTAGCCTCTAGTCATCCCCAAGACCAAATTGTTGGAGACATCCACCATGGGGTTAGGACTAGATCATTCTTTAAGAATGAGGCTAATGAAGTTGCTCTAATTTCCGAAATTGAACCTAGAAAAATTGATGAAGCATTAAATGATCCCGATTGAATCATTGCAATGCAAGATGAACTAGGTCAATTCGAAAGAAGTCAAGTTTAGGACATAGTCCCTAGACCTAAGAAGACCACCATCATTGGAACCAAATGGGTCTTCAAGAATAAATTAAATCATAAGGGAGAAATCATTAGAAACAAGGCACGCTTAGTAGCCAAGGGCTATAGTCAAGTTAAAGGCCTTGATTATGATGAGACTTATGCTCCCATGGCACGATTAGAGTCCATCCGATTGATGCTTGCATTTGCAGCACATCGAGGTTTCAAGTTATATCAAATGGATGTCAAATCGGCCTTTCTAAATGGTTTAATTAGAGAAGAGGTCTATGTCGAACAACCTCCAGGGTTTGAGAGTACCGAATTTCCAAACCACGTATTTAAGCTCAAAAAGGCACTCTATGGCCTTAAACAAGCACCCCGAGCTTGGTACGAGCGGTTGTCGACATTCCTAATTGAGAAGGACTTCGTTAGAGGTCAAATAGACCCTACACTATTTCTACGAAGAGATGGTGACAATATTTTTGTAGCCCAAGTATATGTCGATGACATAATTTATGGCTCAAATAACAAGGGCTATTTAAATGAATTCATTGGACACATGGAAAGTGAATTTGAAATGAGTCTGGTGGGAGAGTTGACCTTCTTCCTTGGACTTGAAATCAAACAAACCCGAGATGGGATCCATGTGCACCAATCAAAATACACACAAGAAATGCTTCGTAAATTCAATATGAGTGATTCAAAAGAGGTAACCACTCCCATGGCTACAAACACAAGATTAGACAATGATGAGAGTGGTAAACATGTTGATTTGACTCAATATCGGAGCATGATAGGTAGTTTGCTATACCTCACAGCTAGTCGACCTGATATTCTTTTCGCTGTGGGTATGTGCGCAAGGTATCAAGTTTGTGCCAAGGAATCTCATTTAATCGCTGTTAAGAGAATTTTGAGATACCTTAAAGGCACAATTGGAGTCGGTCTTTGGTACCCCTGTACCGAATCATTTGATTTAATTGGCTATACCGATTCTGACTACGCTGGATGTAAGTTGGATTGGAAAAGCACAAGTGGGGGTTGCCAATTTCTAGGATCATCTTTAGTTAGTTGGTCAAGTCGGAAGCAACATTGTGTTGCTCTCTCCACGACCGAGGCAGAATATATTGCTATGGGAGAGAGTGTATCGCAATTGTTGTGGATGATTCACACTCTAGAGGACTATGGATTGAGTTACAAAAGTGTGCAAGTGTTATGTGACAATATTAGCACAATTAACCTAACCAAGAATCCAGTCCATCATTCTAGGACCAAACATATTGAAGTACGTCACCACTTCATTAGGGATCATGTAGCTAAGGGAGATATTGTACTCTCACATGTAGAGTCCAAGTCAAACCTCGCTGACATTTTCACTAAACCACTCCCCAAAAATGAGTTTAGCTTCTTGAGAAGGGAGTTGGGAATGTGTCGCGCTTCATAGGGTCAAAATGCATCCAAAACCCTTTGTGATCATTTCGAAATTGTTGGGAAATAATTGGGTAACTTTGGGGACATCTCACACAAACTATAAGGCTTACCAAAACGTTTTTATTTGCTAGAAATGGGGTGAGATGCTAGGATCAACTCAATTTCCCAAAATGTCAATGCATCCCTTGAGAAATTAAGTTGACGAGATAAAAATCACTTCGGTGACCAAGTATGGGGAAAACCAATGCATATCATATGTGTATTTGGCTCCATGATCATACTTGGACATTCCAATCAAGGAAACTTGATTGGAAACTTAAATTTGGCACAATCTTGGTTAAAACTTGTTTGAATGATTGTTGATTGAGTTTGACTCCACTTGAATGGAGCAAAGTGATTGTTGAACCTATAAGGACCATTGATCCTTGTTTAGGGATCAATTATAGTCAGGGGATCACTTCCAAGTTCGATATTTTCCATCAGATTCCCACAGAAGTTGTGTAAATGTCTGAAACTGAAAGTTTCAGATCGTATCTGGAAATTTCAGAAATCCTGATCGGTCATCGGACCGATCAGGCGTAGGGCTGATTGGTCCCCAAACCGATCTGGCTCCCTCCTGCGTTGATCGGTCCACAGACCGATCAGAGGGGTCACAGAGAGTTAACGAAATTTTTGTCCAACCATTCTGTGCTAGCCTGGATCGGTCCCCGGACCGATCTGGCACCCTGTCGTGATCAGTCCACAGACCGATCAGGGGGCTTCCGGAATATCACCCAATCCTACTGATCGCTTCCTGATCGATCAGCCGATCGATCAGGAGCCTTCCTGATCGGTCAGCCGACCGATCAGGACCAGTCCAGTCCGATCAGGCCAGAGCCTGATCGGTCCGAGCGTTTCCAAATCGAACGGTGATCCGTTCGATCACATTAAATTTCGGTTAGTGGACCGATCCACCAACGTAATAACTTCACGAAGATCCTCTTCTCCCGAACCCTAGCGCCGAAAACACTTCCTTGCGCATCTGTCTGCTGTGCGTGAGTCCTCTTCCTCCCTCTCCCGTGTGTGCGAGTTCCTGTGAATATCTCTACGAGCTCTTCTCTATTCTCGGCAAGTTCTCTGCTTGCTCAAGGTTTCTGCGCGTCTGTCTTGCGCCGAGAGCGTTCCTCTGCACGAGCCCCTCTTCTAACTTTTCAGATCCTCTCAGATCACCACCAATGGCACCAAAGTGAGTTTTTGGATTAGTTTTTCTTGCAAATCGGTTCATAGTATATGTATTTGTGCTAATCATTGTCTTTATTTTGATGTTCCTATTTTGGCCGTGACCCACCTTTGCCATGTCCTACCTTTGATCGATTCTACCTTATACTTACTTGATTACTTCTCCTATGATCAAATCTTGGGTCCTTGATTAATCCATGTTTATATGATCAACTCATGTGTGTATCACATGACCAACCTTTATTGGTTTCTCTTCATTTCACTTCATTTGAACTATTGCCATGATCTATTCAATCCTTTAGAAAATCATCTAAGAGAAAGGAACAAGTAGAGGGTAGCTCGAGGGGCAAAACCCCTTCCTTATCAGCACCCTCCCGAAGGCCACAGCCTTCCTCCAGTTCCCGATTTCCCAATGCCGCATGCGAGCAGGCTTTTCAGTCCCGGACTTTTAAATTACTCTCCTGTCGATCGATTGACGTTCCATTTCTGACCGAACACTACCCTTCTATCATGGAAATAGTCACTTTTTACAATCTGGGCTTTCTCCTTTCTCTTGAAAGGACTATCAATTACGACATTGTCTCCGAATTTTACAATAATCTGCAGCAGGGACCTCAAGGGGGATTTGAGTTCACTACTCGGGTCGCCAAGAGGAACCTTGATTTCTCCTATGACATTCTAGCGGAGTATCTGGGTGGTCGTCGATCACCCAACCTGTATTCGATCTATCCCGAGCTTCCTGATCCCCTGCTGGCCCCTTTTACGGATGTTACCCCCGACTCCATCTATCAGCATTTCTTTGGCAATCCACGCCCTGCCGGTCTTGATGAGTTGGGTCCTGATTTTCCTACCTTCGCTGCACTTCGTCTCTCTCCTATTGATTACATCTTGTTCAAGATTATCACAAATTGTATCCTTCCAATCACTTCCAAGCCTTTGACCGAGATCCGTCCCTATCATTGCCTGATGCTCTACGGCATGCACTGCTGATATCATGGAGAGCATCTTTCAGTCCATTTTATCCTATCGAGAGTCGAGTCGCCACACAGTCTATATGCCATTTGGTCATCTCATCACCGATTGGCTTATGTCAGTAGGTGTTGATGTCACCAAGGGAAGGACAGTGCCCATGGTTCGACAGGATTGCAGACTTGGCCGGCGGGCATTTGCCAAGTCCGGCATCATCATACAGGATCGCGATGGGGCCTTGGTTTGGAAGGATGGGAGAGGACTCGGTGAGCTACCTGGGGGAGGACCACATTTTCAGGCACCAACCGATGCTGCTGCACCTCAAGAGGCTCCCGCCGCCGCTGCTGCTGATGATTACGACTACGAGCCGGACCCGGATCTACGATGGCAGATTTCTGAGCTGGATCAGACGATCCAGTATGATCTTCATCTGCGAGAGCTTCATCGGGAGGAGATCCGTTCGGGTTTCCGATCTTTTGACCGCAAACTGACCACGGTGGAGTCTGATGTCTCTGGGATCCGTACACTGCAGCAGACATGGTACGATGAGTGGCGTCGTCACACATTTCCTGGGGATGCGCCTTCCGGTAGTGTTGCACCTGGGTCCGTTGCTGCTGATGATGACACGCTGGACGATCCGATGCAGGCTGATCCGCCCGCTGATGACTGATATATTTTATGACTGCTTGACATTTGTCTCTTTGACTGTATGACTTTCAGGCTGTATGCCCTGTGATTTGACTCTCTATGGCCTTGTGCCACGCTTGCATTGACTTCGATGCATTAGTATGCATCTGTTTAGTTACTTGGTTTTTGATGCACTTGATGTTGACTAGATTTTGCTACATGATGCATCTGATATCTTGCATGTATTTTTGCCTTATCATGTTTAGGATGTTGGCTTATATGTGTTCACATGAGTACTATCTATCTATATGCCTCATTCTATATGATTATGTTCATGCTTATGATGTCATGCTCATATGATACATGTGCTTGTTTTGCCATGCCTTATCTTTGTCATATGTGTTCATATGTTTTTCAAAATTCAAATTGTATCTTTGTTGTTTTGGGATACCCCTAGGGTTGAGGGGGAGTATAGTTAAACTTAACAGCCCCTCTAGACCCTTTTCGGTGTTCGACAAAAGGGGAGAGAGTTGGTTGGTTAAGTTTAGGATGATTATATTGTAGGGGGAGGATCTTGATTCCCCTATGATTCTGAAAGTTGAGAAATTGATTGAGAATCCCTAAACTTAAAATCGGGTTGTCAAACAACAAAAAGGGGGAGATTGTTGATGCAGTCTGACGCTGATTGTTGTTTTGGTATTGACACCGATTTTAGTTTAGGTTGATGATTATGATGATTATGGTTAAGTCCTGATCGGGGATTAGGCATGTTATGGAAAATCCTAGCTTGGAGGGCTAGGTGTTGAAAAGTCCTAATTCGGAAGGGTTGGGTAAAAATTCCTAGCTTGGAGGGCTAGGTGAAAAGTCCTAACTTGGAGGGTTAGGTGAAAAGTCCCAACTTGGAGGGTTAGGTGAAAAATCCTGGCTTGGAGGGTCAGGTCTTAGCTTGGAGGGCTAGGTGTGGAAAGTTTTAACTCGGAAGGTTGGGTGAAAAGTCCTAGCTTGGAGGGCTAGGTGAAAAATCCTAACTTGGAGGGTTAGGTGAAAAGTCCCAACTGGAGGGTTAGGTGAAAAATCCTGGCTTGGAGGGTCAGGTCCTAGCTTGGAGGGCTAGGTTGGATGAAACCCTAGCTTGGAGGGCTAGGTTGGAGCCCCTGGATCGGTCTGGTGACCGATCAGGGAGTTGGTATGGTGCTCCTTCGTCGATCGGTCTGGTGACCGATCCAGCGATGACTGATCGGTCTGGTGACCGATCAGGGAGTATGCGTTTCACCCACTGCTTGGCTCCTGATTGGTCTGGTGACCGATCAGGGAGCACACAGTGAGGTTGAGTTCCCTTGCTGATCTACTCCTGATCGGTCTGGTGACCGATCAAGATCACTGTGCAGATCGTTCCGAAGAACGATCCAGCGTCGCGGGTTCCTCACTATGATCAATCAGGACGGAGCCTGATCTGTCTGGTCATGACCTGATCGGTCTGGTGACCGATCAGGAGGATCCCTGATCGGTCCGATGACCGATCAGGAGGTTTGGACTGCGAGGCTCAGAAATCGCCCAGTAAAGGGGTGGATCGGTCTGGTGATCGATCTAGGAGATTCTCAAAGAAATCGCGATTTCTAATTGAGCGTTGGGGACCGATCAGGACAAAGCCTGATCGGTCTGGACCCAGCCTGATCGGTCCGGTGACCGATCAGGAGGCTCTCTGATCGGTCCGGTGACCGATCACTTTAATTCAAAATGCACTGTCAGACGCTCTGATCGCGTCTGAACGTATCCGATTCTCTGCGTTTCATCTCTGATGCTTGATTTTCTATTTGATATACTGCTCTAATGATCTGATTAAGCTACAGGTGACAGGGGAGGATTCAAACACTCAAGGAGAGTCAAAGGTGGCCTTTCCTTGGAACAGGTTTGTCCGTTTTCCATCTCAGGTTGCAACGGCTGGAGCTGCAGACTGGAGCTGCTGACTGAAGCTTGGCTGAGGGAAGCTCAGGGAGTCCATGGAGAGCTCAGTGGTAGCTGGTATTGGCAGGTAAGAAGCTGGAGGCTACTGTGAGATGGTGTCACCTGTGCTCAGTGGAGAAACAAAAGGCGGAGAGGAGAAGAGCAGAGGAGAAGTGTTCGCTGAATCAACTTCTGGCTTGTTCTTGCTGCGCGATTGTGTTCCCCACATCCTTGCTCGTGTGTTCTATGATCCCATCATCTTGAGCAAGCAATTGTAGTCAGTGAAGCGACCATCCCTTGCTTGAGCACTTGGAGGAAGGAACAAGAGGCTTTGAGTCCGACAGCGAAAAGACACGGGGAAAGGGTTCTTGCGTGAGATCGTCGCTGGGTGGAGTTCGGGAAAAGCTTGCTGTGTTCTTGTCTTTGCTAAGTGCTAAGTAAGATCTTTCTTGTGTTTCATTGTGCTTAAAACTATATCCTTGATTGAAACGCTGTGGAGAGGTTACTCCACCGAGAAGGAGGTTGCTTTCTATCCGGTATTCACCGGGCTTGATCTGCCGACGATCAAGGGATTGCCCACCTTACGGGCACGCCAAGGAGTAGGGGCAAGTTATCCCCGAACCTTGTAAACCCTCCTTGTTAGCGATCTTGCTAGTTGTGTTAGTTTGTTTTTGTTTTCTGTTTTTCTGCATAATCTGTTCTTGCTACTTCCGCTGTGCTACTAACAAATCAAAGTGCAGAAACTTGATAAGCTCAAAGTCAAAGTGTTTGGCTATATTCACCCCCCCCCCTCTCTAGCCATCCAGATTCCAACAAGTGGAACATATCTTTTGCCAGTCATATTACCTATGGAGCCATATACCCAAGTGTACCCATTTCGCAAGTCATATCTTTTAGATTTTAAGCCTCAACACGAACAACCCCAAAATTAGCAATTTTGAGATTCCTGTGGGCATCCAACAACATGTTCTCAGTTTTGACATCTCGATACACAATTTTCTGCGAGTGTAAATAGCTTAATCTGCAAAAACGATGTTATCTTCCTTAGCATTATTAGTTAAACACAAATGGACAACTTCTATGGAAAAAGATCAATTTTGGCAATCATTCACCCTCTGGATAGATCTAATGCAAGCTTAACCACAATCTTGAAAGGGTGTTTTTTTCGCCTATTCTTGATTAAATATTGCTTTAGTGTTTCTCCTGGAAGATACTCAACAACAACACAACAGGCTCGAGTTGGGTGTGAAAAATCACTAACACTTATGGAATCCTTTGTAGGAATTTTAAGATCAGTTGTTCCCATTGATGCCCCAACAAACTACAAGAAAGATCTTGCTCATAAATAATTTTTTTAAGCATGAAACAAGAACATCTCATTTAATACCAAAACCTCATACACAAAGCATGTTTCGTTCAAGGTAACTTGGAACTTTGATAGTACAGTCAAAAGAAACTAAAAATAAGCATGCAAAGGCTCAAGATTATGACAGATATGAAAACTGGTACCTTTGTAACATTTGGATGGCCAAGTTTGTGCCAAATTGTAACTTCCTGCTGAAATGATGCCCTAAGAGTAGCAGTTTCAGCTTCTGCAGTCATACCATCTTCACCCCAGTCCAACACTTTCACTATGAATACGAAATTATTGTTATAATTTTAGCAACCATTGTTATGGATAAAAGAGTATATCCTTGGCAAGGGACATTAGGAATATAACCAATTTGAGGTCGAAATGAAATAGCTTTCTCATTTCACATAAGTTTTGTGGTTGCTGCTGCCAATAATTGCACACTTTAGTTCCTAATAACCTATAGCATAATTTTTTTTCCTAACAAAATATCAATAGTGTTTAAATTAGAAAAACAAGTTTACATTGGTAGGTGATTCTAGTGATCCAAAGCAGTTGATCAAGATCAAGAAGAAAGTAGCACTATCAAAATTGTTAGCATGCATAACAATGGGCTTACACTATTCAAACAAAGCAATAGAAGCTTAGACACCTAAATTTTCGTCGGCAAAGGTCACAGAACAATACCAGCAACGTCCTGGCCATCATAAGTTCCTCGATACACAGTTCCATATGTTCCTTGAGTGATGACATAGCGGATTTCCAACTTCGACCATTCTATACACATTAGCTCTCATCCATTATTGATTAGGCATCAATTATAAATCACTTTTAACAATCACAATTTAACTATGTAATGCTACTTTAAATCTGTACCTTTAAGCCATGACATTTGCTTCCACTTAACCATTTCTTCAAACATCTCTCGAGCAAGGGAGCACACATCCAATGCTCCACAGTTTCTTCTTCGACGGTGGCATGGCAGTGTTGAAGGGGTGGCATCGGGTGCACGACGACACAGCGGTGGCGACAGCAGTGGCTAGGGTTGGCTAGGACATGATCGAATCCAAGTCAATGTCCTGATTAGTGTCGTCGCGCCCCACCGCTTTGAATCTAACGAGATCAGCCACCAAAGGAAGTGCGGCGAAGATCTCCTCTTCCAGTGAGCTCACCTCAACCTCAGATCCTCTCCCTATGTAGGAAGGAGTTCGTGCAAAGGAACAACCCCAAAACAAAGATCGCTGCCGATGATTCCCAACGAGGGTCGAGTCGCCAGCGGCTAGCATGGTGATGGCGGCGATGAGGGGACGAAGAAAGAGAGATCGCCGACATTGACTATGATGAACGGAGAAGGAGAAGATGTAGAGGGGAGTCGGCGTGGCTGCGGCTCTCTTCGTGTGTGCGAAGAGGGGAGTCTTTTAAAAGGGCTGTAGCTAGGGCACGGGCGCAGGTGAGGAGAAAGGGCATGGGGAAGGAATTAATAAAGGATAAGTTTATAGACTAATAGACAACGATTAATTAAACATGTTGTCGTAGGCTCAAACCCGTTGTCTTTGACATACATAAGACAACGACTTTTTAAAAAACCGTTGTCTATTGGGTGTTATTGAATCCTAAAATTCTTGTAATGAACTATCATATTTCTTCAAATATGATTACATAATTCTTCAAGTATGCTAACAGAATTAAGCAGTAGACAAAAGAATTTTGAGTATTGTTCTCAATTAACATTCTTCTATGTTCTATTGCAAGAAAGCATACACTTCATACTTTTAAATAGGCACACCAAATGACACAACAACAGGCAAAAGGATTTTGTATCACAAAATTATTGAAGGAAACAATTTAGTAATTTAAACACATTAAACGATAATATCTAATATGGATGGATGCATGTATCATATGAGATCAAAAATTACTATGTATAACAAGAAAAAAATACCTAGCAAATGCTTGCACTATTAGGCTTTAGAATATGCATATCAAATGCACCGCGGGGCTAGTTGCGGGCATCAGGGGTCGGCTGCCCTGTCAGCAATGGCCCGCCGGTGCTGGCAGTAGTCTGCGGGCGCCGACAACGATTCGCGGGCATCGGCAGCGTCTCGCGGGCATTTGGGACATTCCAACAACTCTTTGTTTGATTTTGTAACAACATGTTTCGGTCTTCTTCAGTTTCATTGGAGAAGAACATCTATTTTTTTCTCAAATAGGGACAAACCGCTGCTAATCATGTAATGATCAAGAACATATTTTTAGATATTTATGCATTTCAAAAATTGAGATATAAAAATGTTTATTGTGAGTTTGAAGTGATGGATGGTCAATGTTTAGCCCACAGAGTTCATTGAAGAAGACAAGGTAGAGTGACCCCTTCCCATGTTATCGGCACATGGCCCATGGTGTGACGACCCACCTTAACTTCTCTCCCTTAAAGCGGACGTCACTTTTACTTAATCTTAACTTTACCTTATTCTTAGCCTTAGGTTACAACTACTTGACTTCTCTTAACTTGCTCTGAATTTTTTTCTTTAAAAAAAAACTTTCATTTTATTTGCTTTGCAAGGATTTGACCCCTAGACCTCTTAGTTGTAAAACTAAAGCACTAACCATCTGCCCAACAACACTTTCTTTTCAATGGTACCAGTCGACTGATAGATAGCCAGTCGACTGGTATCGGCCACAGAAACTTTCTGTGCCCGGCACCAGTCGACTGGCCTCATGGCAGTCGACTGGTGCATCGAACAGAAGGTTCTGTTCGATATCGCAGTCTACTGGTTCTGAACCAGTCGACTGGCACACCTGAAAAACCTGCATTTCAGATCTGAAAACCATTTCCAAAGATCCACAAATCATATACTTTCAAGACATACAATGAAACAACTCCAAATCTAAACTCCATACTAGTTTTATAAGCATCTTAACAACTCAAAACGAATCCAATAACTTGAAATTAGAATTTCTACGAAATTTAACAAACTTATCAACACACATGCAATCTCTACTAACTTTGTACCCAACTTTGACTCCATGTAAAGTTTAAATAAGGTGATCACATCCTACCAATCCAAAACATCAACCATAAGTTTCTATAAATCAAAATGCCTCTAAGACTTATCCCAAAGATCTCTTCCACGGCTCCGCCGCCACTGAACATCAATGCAAGTCTTGTTCGCCTCCATAGCTTATGCTTTTTCTTTACCTTTATCTGCAATAGAAGGAAATGCAACTAATAAGCGAATTGCTTAGTAAGTAAATCCTAACTCACAAATCCATACGATAAATGATAAACATGCTCTTTTCAAAGAATGCTTGCTTCAAAATACATGCACTTGGAAATATTTGCACATGGGAACTTTCATACACTTATCATGCTCAATCATGCTTGAAAACATTTACTAGCATCAAAACACTTGCAACCTTAACATGCTCATGATTTCTTTTGAAACTTACTAATGATACATTTCCATACTTTAAAACACTAACTTCTTTGCTCTTTCTCTTTAACATGCTTATAACATAACCATGTCAACATACATAACCAAAAACATGCACTCAAGGAAATTGAAACACTTACATATACTCATATACTTCAAAATAATAATCAACTTTCTCAGGCCTTGACACTGTACCATGGTATCAATGTACCAATGTGCGCATCCTTAATAGGTTTCGGGGTAGCTAGCCACCGCACCCTATTAGAGCTTCCTTCTAACTTTCTGTAGGCCTCTCATTTGCCCGGTACATGTCACTTTACAAAAGTAAAATACTTTCTTACTCAATATGCTTATACTTATCAAGCTATCTTTCTTTTTGCATAAATTTTGCACTACAAACTTTACCTTTCTTACTTGGAACTTTCATCGAGCACCTTGCGTGCCCTTAACCCAAAACTCATTTTTGGGACTTTTCAAGAACTTGGTCTTATCATACTTAGATCACACATACAAACCTACTTAAATTCAAGTTCTATGATAAGAACACATATACTTTAGAAACTTAAATCACACAATAAGACAATATTCTCAAAGTATGCACTTAGATCACAAAATTACGGTTATACAACGAGAATCTACATACAAAACTACTTCTATTGCAGGTGAGTGATTTACTTACTCTTTCCTTGAAGAAAACTCACTAAGTATCTCGAAAATCCTAGTGTAGGGCTCCTCTTCTCTTCCTTGCGAGAAAACTCCACTCCTTGGCCCTAGGGAAGAAACCCTAGGTTCTCCACTCAAGAGGAAGAAGAAGGAGGAAGAAAACCCTTGTTTTCTTCCTGTTTTCGCAGCCTCCCAACTCCTGTTCGCGCAGCCTCCAAAAGCCCTAATGGGGTCTTAATGCAACTTAAGTGGAAGTTGAAACATCTCTTCATGAAAAGGACTTACTTACCTATAATATTAATTCGCTTCATCCTTTTCTGTGCTTGATACCCCCAACCTATTGGTTAGCCCAACTCGGTTAAGGGCTTGCTTTGCCCTGTGGTCGCGGGATCAAACCCCGCCCGACCCCTCTTTTTTTTCTTTTTATTTTAATTCAAAAAAATGCTAGAAAATTCAGAAAAATTCCTAATAATTCACGAAAATTATTGGGTGTTACAATCCTCCCTACCTTATAAAAAGTTCATTCTCAAACTTAGAATAGCTCGGGATACCTTTGCCTCATGCTATCTTCTGATTCCCAGGTTGCCTCTTCATACTTCTGATTCAGCCATAAGACTTTTACTAGTGGTACCACATTGTTCCTCAGCTTCTTATCTGCTCGATCTATTATCTGAATAGGTCGACTTTCATAATTGAGATCTTCTTGAACTTGTACCATCTATGGCTCAATCACTTGGTTGGCATCTGGGATATGCTTTAGCATTAAGACATGGAACACATTGTGTATTGCTGACATCTCTGGAGGTCACTCCAACTCATAAGCTACTTTGCCAACTCTTTTCGTCACTAGGTAGGGTCCTATGTATCGAGGACTTAGCTTGTCTTTCTTGCCGAATCTCATTACACCCTTCATAGGAGCTACTTTGAGGAAAACTGTATCCCCAACTTCAAACTCTAACGGTCTACGGCGTACATCGACATAACTCTTCTGCCTACTCTGAGCAGCTTCTATTCTCTGGCGGATGCTCTTTATAGTTTCTGTGGTATCATCTATAAGGTCAGTCTAAGACCCCATTTCTTTCTTCTCACTACCTTCATACCAACAGAGGGGAGATCTACACTTCCTACCATAAAGAGCTTCATAGGGTGTCATACCAATAGTGGCTTGGTAACTGTTGTTGTAGGCAAACTCAGCTAAACATAAATATTTGTACCAACTACCTTTGAAATCTAATGCACAAGCTCTGAGCATATCTTATAGAACGTGATTCACTCTCTCTGTCTATCCATCAGTCTGGGGATGGAAAGCTATGCTGAATTTCAGTTTGGTGCCTAACGCTGTCTGTACGCACTCCCAAAGTGTGAAGTGAAACGACCATCTCTATCAGAGATAATGGTCTTCGGGACTCCGTGTAGTCGGATCACTTCCTGTACATAAAGCTGGGCTAATCTTTCAATTGAATAAGACACTTTGATTGCCAAGAAGTGGGCAGACTTGGTCAATCTGTCTACTATTACCCAAATAGCGTCATAGCCATTAGTTGTCTTTGGTAGACCAACTATGAAATCCATGGCTATGTCTTCCCATTTCCACTCTGGAATCTGAATAGGTTGTAGGATACCTCCTGGTCTCTGGTGTTCTGCTTTAACTCTCTGACATGTCAGGCAGGTGCTGAAATACTTGGCTATGTCTCTTTTCATTCCAGACCACCAAAATCTTCTTTTCAAGTCCTGGTACATCTTAGTGGAACCAGGGTGCATTGAGTAGGGAGTTCTATGGGCTTCTTCAAGAATCTTCTTTCTCAGCTCTTCACTATTAGGGACACATAAACGGTCACCATAATAGAGTATCCCACTGTCAGATACTCTAAACTCTTTACTTTCTCCTTCTTGTATCTCTTGCTTGATCCTTTGGATATCAGAATCCTCAGCTTGCTCTTTCTGTATATCTTCAAGCAAGGTTGACTCTGGTGTCAATTGAGCTAACTGCCCATAAATGATCTCAACTCCGTAATCTACTATCTCCTTCTGTAATGGTGGTGATAATGATGACAAGGACATCAAAGTGGCACAAGTCTTTCTACTCAGTGCATCTGCTACCTTATTTGCCTTACCAGGGTGGTAAAGAATCTCACAGTCATAATCCTTCACTAACTCAAGCCACCTTCGCTGTCTCATATTGAGGTATTTCTGAGTGAAGAAATATTTCAGACTCTGGTGATCTGTATAAATCTTGCACTGCACTCCATACAGATAATGTCTCCATATTTTTAGAGCGAAGACTACAGCTGCTAACTCTAGATCATGAGTGGGGTAATTCTTTTCATAATCCTTGAGTTGCCTGGAAGCATAAGCTATGACTTTGCCTCCTTGCATAAGTACGGCTCCAAGTCCTAGCTTTGATGCATCACTGTATATATCAAAGCTCTTATCACCTTAGGGTACTGTAAGAATAGGAGCGCTTGTCAGTCTCTTCTTCAACTCAAGGAAACTCTGCTCACAGTATTCAGTCCACTCATACTTCTTATTCTTTCTGGTAAGGGCTGTAAGTGGAGAAGCTATCTTTGAAAAGCCCTCTACAAACCTTCTGTAGTACCCTGCTAAACCCAGAAAACTTCTGATCTCACTAGCATTCGTTGGTCGACTCCAGTTACTAACTGCTTCAATCTTGGCTGGGTCTACCATAATGCCTTCTTTGGAAATGATGTGGCCTAGAAAGGCCACCTGGTCAAGCCAAAACTCACACTTTGAGAATTTGGCGTACAGCTCCTTCTGATGTAAGGTCTGCAACACTATCTTCAGGTGTTCGTCAGGTTCTTCCTGAGTCTTTGAATACACTAGGATATCATCAATGAAGACAATGACGAACTTGTCAAGAAACTCCTTGAACACTCGATTCATTAGATCCATAAACGTCACAGGGGCGTTTGTCACTCCAAAGGGCATGACCACAAACTCGTAGTGCCCATATCTTGTATTGAAAGAAGTCCTTGGCACATCACTCTCCTTCACTTTAAGTTGATGGTAACCTGATCGCAGATCTATTTTGGAGAACACCGTGGCTCCCTTCAACTGATCGAATAAATCATCTATCCTTGGCAATGGATATTTGTTCTTGATGGTTACCTTATTCAAGGCTCGATAATCTATGCACATTCGCATGGATCCATCTTTCTTCTTGACGAAAAACACAGGAGCTCCCCAGGGTGAATGACTAGGGCGGATGAAACTCTTGTCGAGCAGCTCTTGTAACTGTTATTGCAGCTCTTTCAGTTCTGCTGGTTCCATGCGATAAGGTGCCTTTGAAATTGGGTTGGTTCCTGGAACCAACTCAATTTCAAATTCAATTTCTTGATTGGGAGGGAGTCCTGGTAACTCTTCAGGAAACACCTCCGGATAGTCACAGACTACCCTCACTTCCTCTTTCTTTAATCCTTCTCTTTGATTTGCATCTACTATATGAGCTAGAAAACCAGAACACCCCTTCTCTAACATTCTCTGAGCTTGTAAGGTAGATAAGAACCTTTTTGCCTTTCTCTTTAGGTCTCCAATAAACTCGAATGGAGGTTATGCTTCTGGTGTGAACTTGACTCTTCTCTTGCGGCAGTCTATAGAAGCATTGTACTTGCTCAAGAAGTTCATCCCTAAAATGACATCGTAATCCTTCATCTCAAGGACTACCAAGTCACTGTAGAGCTCTCGGTTGGAAATCCAGATTGGTACTGCCCTCAGCCTCTCGATAGAGGCCATTACTTCCCCCGACGGTAGAGTTGTTAAGAACTCCTGACTCAATCTTTCTGGTGGGATCCCTAGCTTCTTAGAGAAAAACATGGATACAAAGGAATGGGTTGCCCCAGTATCGAATAACACAACAGCATATTGGGATGAGATGAGTATTCAACCTGTGACCATAGTAGGAGAATTTGCCGCCTCTTCCTTGGTGATGGCGAAAATCCTGGTGTTGGTCGTGGCTAGTGGGGCTTCCATTCTCGCTTGACTGAAATAGGGTCCCTCCATTGCTGGCTGCATCTGGTGCAACTGGGCTGATCCACCCCCATACTGAAGGTGCTGTGGTGGAGGTGGCTTTGCTTTAGGACAAGCCTTGGCCAGGTGCCCTACTACTCCACAGATATAGCATCCGCCAATACTCGACCGGTTAGGGCAAGCCTTCATCATATGTCCTTCTGCTCCATAAATATGGCATCTACTCATGCCCTGACGACATACTCCAGGATGCATCTTCCCACATTTTGGGCAAGGGGGATACTTGAGCTGCTTGCTTGACGAGCCCCCTTTATTGCCCTCAGAAGACTTCTGATCCCACTGCTTCCTCTTGCCTAAATTTCCTTTTCAATTTTGTTGGTTTTGAGGATTTCCTTGGGACTTCTGGGCTAATGCCTGTTGTCGTTGCTCGCGTGTGGCCTTTATATTGTTTAAGTAGTGTTCAGTGATCAAAGCACTACTTACTAGTTCTTCCGAGGTCTGCGGTCTATTTCCACCGCCGGCTACATTCAGAGCTATCTGAGGCCTCAACATCTTGAGCATTAACCTGACCCTTTCCTTTTCAGTGCTAACTAACTCCGGGCACAATCAAGCTAGTCGATTAAACTTCCTCACGGCTTCATCTACAAACAATTCT
Organism: Boesenbergia rotunda; assembly: GCA_024364735.1. Lineage (NCBI taxonomy): Eukaryota > Viridiplantae > Streptophyta > Magnoliopsida > Zingiberales > Zingiberaceae > Boesenbergia > Boesenbergia rotunda. The sequence goes on along the minus strand of JAGFNQ010008862.1, from coordinate 198,344 downwards.
CCTTGACGGAACTCCGTGAATTCATCGTAGTGTTTGTTCGTTACCTTCATATGAAAGTACTCCTCCAAGAACTCTACTTTGAAGTCGGCCCAGGTCATCTGACGTACATTCCTTTTAGCCTTTACTCTTTCCCACCACATCCTGGCGTCTCCAGTAAGGCAGAAGGATGTGCACTTTATCTTCTCCACCTCAGGCCAGTCCAGTAACTCCATTATACTTTCCACCGTTTTGAACCATGCCTGAGCATCCCATGGTTCACTTGTGCCAGAAAAATTCTCGGGCTTCAGTCTCTGCCACTAGATTAGATATGCCTCTTGTCTTACTTCTCTTGCCAGAGGTACTGGGAAAACCTCTGTCGACACTGGTGCCCCTACTTGCGCCACTGGCGCCACTGGAGGGGTAGCAGGGGTGGCCTGATGATTAGTGGCCTGCTGGTTAGTCATCAAGGTGGCAATGACTTGCTGCTGTTCAGCAAGTTGCCTCTGAAGCTGGGCCACCACTCCTTGAAGGTCTGATGGTGGTACTGACTTCATTGACTTCTGTTCTCTAGGAGCTTGCTCCTCATTTTGGACAGTTCTGGGACGTCCTCTTGCCATTCTCTTACTCTATAGTGTAAAGAAAATAAAAGCTCATTATCTCTTACCAACTTACTTCATCATCTTCATGCACATATTAGCATATAATAATACTAACATACTTCCTTATCATCATGCACTTACTGATACTAGCAGTCAATAATGAAAAGCATGCAAAACCATAACATATGAACTTTTTACTTGGCAGGCGGCAGAATTGATGCTTGATGTCAGTGTGGCGGAAGGGTGGAAACCTTTTGCTCTGATACCACTCTAAGACGACCCACCTTAACTTCTCTTCCTTAAAGCGGACGTCACTTTTACTTAATCTTAACTTTACCTTATTCTTAGCCTTAGGTTACAACTACTTGACTTCCCTTAACTTGCTCTGAATCTTTTTCTTTTAAAAAAAAACTTTCATTTTATTTGCTTTGCAAGGATTTGACCCCTAGACCTCTTAGTTGTAAAACTAATGCACTAACCATCTGCCCTACAACACTTTCTTTTCAATGGTACCAGTCGACTGGTATCGGCCACAGAAACTTTCTGTGCCCGGCACCAGTCGACTGGCCTCATGGCAGTCGACTGGTGCATCGAACAGAAGGTTCTGTTCGATATCGCAGTCTACTGGTTCTGAACCAGTCGACTGGCACGCCTGAAAAACCTGCATTTCAGATCTGAAAACCATTTCCAAAGATCCACAAATCATATACTTTCAAGACATACAATGAAACAACTCCAAATCTAAACTCCATACTAGTTTTATAAGCATCTTAACAACTCAAAACGAATCCAATAACTTGAAATTAGGATTTCTACGAAATTTAACAAACTTATCAAAACACATGCAATCTCTACTAACTTTGTACCCAACTTTGACTCCATGTAAAGTTTAAATAAGGTGATCACATCCTACTAATCCAAAACATCAACCATGAGTTTCTATAAATCAAAATGCCTCTAAGACTTATCCCAAAGATCTCTTCCACGGCTCCGCCGCCACTGAACATCAATGCAAGTCCCGTTTGCCTCCATAGCTTATGCTTTTTCTTTACCTTTATCTGCAATAGAAGGAAATACAACTAATAAGCGAATTGCTTAGTAAGTAAATCCTAACTCACAAATCCATACGATAAATGATAAACATGCTCTTTTCAAAGAATGCTTGCTTCAAAATACATGCACTTGGAAATATTTGCACATGGAAACTTTCATACACTTATCATGCTCAATCATGCTTGAAAACATTTACTAGCATCAAAACACTTGCAACCTTAACATGCTCATGATTTCTTTTGAAACTTACTAATGATACATTTCCATACTTTAAAACACTAACTTCTTTGCTCTTTCTCTTTAACATGCTTATAACATAACCATGTCAACATACATAACCAAAAACATGCACTCAAGGAAATTGAAACACTTACATATACTCATATACTTCAAAATAATAATCAACTTTCTCAGGCCTTGACACTGTACCATGGTATCAATGTACCAATGTGCGCATCCTTAATAGGTTTCGGGGTAGCTAGCCACCGCACCCTATTAGAGCTTCCTTCTAACTTTCTGTAGGACTCTCATTTGCCCGGTACATGTCACTTTACAAAAGTAAAATACTTTCTTACTCAATATGCTTATACTTATCAAGCTATCTTTCTTTTTGCATAAATTTTGCACTACAAACTTTACCTTTCTTACTTGGAACTTTCATCGAGCACCTTGCGTGCCCTTAACCCAAAACTCATTTTTGGGACTTTTCAAGAACTTGGTCTTATCATACTTAGATCACACATACAAACCTACTCAAATTCAAGTTCTATGATAAGAACACATATTCTTTAGAAACTTAAATCATACAATAAGACAATATTCTCAAAGTATGCACTTAGATCACAAAATTACGGTTATACAATGAGAATCTACATACGAAACTACTTCTATTGCAGGTGAGTGATTTACTTACTCTTTCCTTGAAGAAAACTCACTAAGTATCTCGAAAATCCTAGTGTAGGGCTCCTCTTCTCTTCCTTGCGAGAAAACTCCACTCCTTGGCCCTAGGGAAGAAACCCTAGGTTCTCCACTCAAGAGGAAGAAGAAGGAGGAAGAAAACCCTTGTTTTCTTCCTGTTTTCGCAGCCTCCCAACTCCTATTCGCGCAGCCTCCAAAAGCCCTAATGGGGTCTTAATGCAACTTAAGTGGAAGTTGAAACATCTCTTCATGAAAAGGACTTACTTACCTATAACATTAATTCGCTTCATCCTTTTCTATGCTTGATACCCCCAACCTATTGGTTAGCCCAACTCGCTTAAGGGCTTGCTTTGCCTTGTGGTCGCGGGATCAAACCCCGCCCGACCCCTCTTTTTTTTCTTTTTATTTTAATTCGAAAAAATGCTAAAAAATTCAGAAAAATTTCTAATAATTCACGAAAATTATTGGGTGTTACAATCCTCCCTACCTTATAAAAAGTTCATCCTCGAACTTAGAACAGCTCTGGATACCTTTGCCTCATGCTATCTTCTGATTCCCAGGTTGCCTCTTCATACTTCTGATTCAGCCATAAGACTTTTACTAGTGGTACCACATTGTTCCTCAGCTTCTTATCTGCTCAATCTATTATCTGAATAGGTCGACTTTCATAACTGAGATCTTCCTGAACTTGTACCATCTGTGGCTCAATCACTTGGTTGGCATCTGGGATATGCTTCTTTAGCATTGAGACATGGAACACATTGTGTATTGCTGACATCTCTGGAGGTCGCTCCAACTCATAAGCTACTTTGCCAACTCTTTTCGTCACTAGGTAGAGTCCTATGTATCGAGGACTTAGCTTGCCTTTCTTGCCGAATCTCATTACACCCTTCATAGAATTAGTTTCGTATCATTTTGAACTCTCTCTAATGTTAATTTGTAACTCTAACCTATATTAAACTCAACTACATTTACAATTAAAACATTTACATATTTAACTTAACTTTGAAAACAAAAAATATTGGATCAAAATATGATGTATGAAGATATCAATATTATTAGGAAAAGGGGGCGAACACGTAGCAACCGATTTCGTATAATTTCAATATCTCTTGGTAGGGTTTCTGACTCGGTTATATTTATATAATTATTTTTCATTCTGGGACGGATCCAGGATTCGTCCCAGATTCTTGGACAAATCCATAGATTTGTCCAATATTCTAGGATGAATCCATAGATTTATCTCCAAATTTTGGACGAATCCTAGATTAATCATAGAATTAAAATTAATTATAAATAAGTAAACTGATTTCGAAACCCTACCTAGAGATATCAGAAATATACGAAATCGGTTCCTACGCGTTCGTCTACTTTTCCTGAATTTATAAGTGTTTTTAAATATCAATTTGAAATAATATATCAAAACTAGTGATTTTTTTATCTAAATTTAGTTTTTTAAATAGTTTTAAAACATGTTCAAAAATCACATCCATAAATATATTTGGCCTCAATAATGTTTGATAACATTTTTATAATTAGGAGAGCTACACAAACACATAGAACTAATTTTATATCATTCTGAACTCTCTCTAACATTAATTTGTAACTCTAACTTATATTAAACTCAACTAAATTTACAATTAAAACATTTACATGTTTAACATAACTTTGAAAATAAAAAATATTGGATCAAAATATGATGTATGAGGACATCTATATTACCAGGAAAAGGGGACGAACACGTAAGAATCGATTTAGTGTAATTCCGATATCTCTAGGTAGAGTTTCCGACTAGGTTAAATATTTGTAATTATTTTTCATTCTGGGACAAATCCACAGATTCATCCCAGATTCTGGAATGAATCTGCTTCGTCCCAAATTCTGGAATGAATCCACAGATTCATCGCCAAATCTGGGATGAATCTGTGGATTCATCCTAGAATCTGGGACGAATCCTAGATTCGTCCCAAAATTAAAATTAATTATAAATAAGTAAATTGAGTCTGAAACCTTACCTAGAGATATCGGAATTACACGAAACCTATTCCTACGTGTTTGTCTACTTCTCCTGAATTTATAAGTTCTTTCAAATATCAAATTGAAATAATATATTGAAACTAGTGATTTTTTATCCAAATTTGTTTTTTTAAATAGTTTCGTGTTAAAAAAATCACATCCATAAATATATTTGGCCTCAATAATGTTTGATAACATTTTTATAATCAGGAGAGCTGCGCAAACAATAGAACTAGTTTCGTATCATTCCAAACTTTCTCTAACATTAATTTGTAACTCTAACCTATAATAAACTCAACTACTTTTACAATTAAAACATTTACATGTTTAACATAACTTTAAAAACAAAAAATATTAATTGGATCAAAATATGATGTATGAGGATATCTATATTATCAAGAAAAGGGAAAGAACACATACGAACCAACTTTGTGTAATTTCGATATCTCTAGGTAGGCTTTCTAACTTAGTTAAATTTTTATAATTATTTTTCATTCTGGGTGAATCCTAGATTCATCCCAAATTCTGGGACGAATCCACAGATTCATCCTAGATTTAGTCCTAGATTTAGGCACAAATATGAGATTCGTCCCTGATTTATAAAAATTAATTATAATTATTATTATGTTTTTAGAGAAATCTGCGATGAATTTATTATTCATCACAAATTTTGCAACAAATAATAAATTCGTTGCAGATTTTGTGATATATATTTTCGTCGCAGAATTAGCAATGAATATTTAAATTTGTTGCTAAATTGCAATAATTTTTGGGATGAAAAATATTTTATTACTAAATTGAGACGAAGGTGTTTCATTGCTAAGATCGTTGTTAATTTGCGACAAATATTTTTTTGTCTTAAAATTTGTTGCAATTCTGGGATGAACAATATTGGTCCCAAAATTTTGTCCATGAATCACAGGTTTTTTGTAGTGAATGCATACTTTATTGGTGCCGAAAATACTAGATCAAACCTAGTTTTGATAATAGCAAAGGGCTCAATGTTAAGTATGCTTTTGGATCTAATGTGTTACATTGAGTGTGCAGGAAAGTCCTAGTGTAGCTAGGAACCCAATCTTGACCTGCAGGGTTGAGCATGAATCAAGGATTGGACACGAAGACCTGACCAAGGGTTGGGCACCGAAGACCTGTGAGTGGAGTCGGGCATGAAGACATGGTTCGGAGGATTGGGCATGAAGATCTGACCGGCAGTCGGGCACCAAAAACTTGATCCGGAAGATCGGGCAGGAGTCTTAGCCGAGAGAAGACAACAGACATAAGTAGGGACGAGGTCGAGGTACAGATGTCTCGAGATCCGAAATCTTCGGAGTCCGAGCAAAAGTCCAATCGGAGGTGCCGGTTAGCAACAGGTAACTTCTCTAGAGCGGAGTAGGTGAGGATGCATTCCTCAAAAGAGGGAACAGTAGGCGTGTCGGTCCGACCTAGGATTTCAGTTGAAATCCAAAGTCAAGATCAGACAGCACTGGCTGTCGTACATGTATTTACTTTTCATATTATTTTTGTTTGGACTAATCCTGTGTTGCAATTGAAGTACTTGGACACTGGTCGCATCTAGGGCACCCGAGAGGACTCAGGCGCCCGAGAGGTCTCGGACCCCCCTATGCGAGTGACTCATCCTAGGTAAGGCTGAGTTGGTGCATGCTAGTTGGAGTCACCACGTTAGCAACACAGGCGCCAAAGGCTCTCAGGTGCCCGAGAAAGATAAGGTTTGACTAGAGAGCGGATTGGGGCATGACTGGATCGCAACATTGGGGGAGCCCCTATAGGCACTCGGGCGCTCGTATGCCCCTTTATAAGGGGTTTCAACCACATACACATCCAACATTAATTTTCTATAACTTTTGTGCTCAAGGTGCCGCTCTGAAACGATCTAGAAACATCGAAACGCTGCTCCGACAACAATGTGCTACTTCCTCCTCTTACTTAAAGGTGTCAGTATAATTTGTTGTTTCTTTTTGTAGTTAATATTGCATCTTTGTAACATCTTTTGTGATTTGTAATATTGCCCAACGTAAACGGTCAAGGACCGTGTGCCTTGGAGTAGGAGTCGTCATAGCCTCCGAACCAAGTATAAACAAATGTGTTAGCGATTGTTCTGCTTTTGTTTGTTCTTTCTGTTGCGTAAACTCTTACTTAAATCCAGAATTTTTCGAAACGCGATATTCACCCCCCCCCCTCTCTATCACTCTCTACGATCCCACAATTGGTATCAGAGTGAGGTTTGCTTAGATTCGATGACACCACCAATTGAGCCCTTTTTCGAATTTTGTGCATTTTGTGTTAATCAGAAACTGTACTCTTGCCTATTTCTAATATTTTTTCGTTTGCAAGTTTTTTTTGTTTCTCGAAGTTGGTGCAACACCAATCGAGATTTCTTTTGCTTACATTTATTCCTGCACTGCTAATCCAAGACCAAGTCTTGGCACAAGTTTCCTTATTTTTGTCTTATAGAATTCCTTCATACTCCCTCAATGGCCCAACAAGAAGGCTACAACACCTCCCGCCCTCCACTCTTCTCTAGAGAGGACTTCAGATACTAGAAGAGTCGCATGGAAGTCCACCTGAAAACTCAGATGGACATGTGGATCATCATCCATGCCGACCTTGAGATTCCAAGCAACATACAAGGTGAGCTTCAAGGATACAATGAATGGGACGTAGCTCTGAAAAAGAAGATAGAAGCTGATGCTAAGGCGACCCAAACTCTTCAATGTGGTCTCACCAAAGAACTCAACCACGTTGGATCCTTCAATAGTGGAAAAGATCTATGGATCAAATTGATCGAACTTCACGAGAGGACCTCCGACATAAAGATTAGCAAGCGTGATGCTACTCAACAAGTTGTATAACATGAAGATGCAAGAATGTGAGACTGCAACAACTACATACTTGAATCCAAGAGTTGATCAATGACCTTCATGCAATCAGCTACAAGGTAGAGAACTGCGATCTACTAAGGTATGCACTAAACTCATTTCTAAGGAACACCTTGTGGGCATCCATGTGGATGCGTACAAGGTTTCTAAAGATCTAGCTTCAATCAAATTAGATGAATTCTTTTCTGAATTTGAATTGCATGAACAAACTAATGCTACACCAGCCAAGAGAGGTATCACTTTGTTTGCAGGTAAACTCAAGAAGAAAAAGTCACAACCTAAACTTGAGTTTGACTCCGACTTAGAGTCTGATGCTGAAGACATGGATTACTCAGAACTAGTTAATCTAGTTCGAAGAATGTACAAAAAGAGCAAGGCTCAAAGAAAGAAGAAACTAGTTTAAATAAAGGATGATCCGATTAAACTAAGCACAAGTCAGAAGAACAAGACGGAGATCACCTGTTATGGGTGTAATAAGAAGGGTCACTTCAAATCGGAGTGCCCCAACTTGAAGGAAGCGAAGAAGCAACAAAGAATGAAGGCGCTTCAAGCCACGTGGGATGAGTCTTCCTCGGAGGAGTTACACGAAGAAGAATTGGCAGACTTAAACCTTCTCGCACTGACGACATTAGACAATATTGACACTAAGTTCGAGTCAGAAGCAGAGTCGGAGCAAAGCAACAAAACCGGAATGATCTCCTTGTCGGAAAAGCCAACTCACGGTAAGTGGTTACTCTGAACTTGAACTCTATAACCTGATTTCCTATCTATCTCGTAAGTTGGCTAAATCTAACATCTGGGGTCAAGTCACTCCAAAAGGAGGTAAAAGCCCTTAAGGAGGATGCTAACGCAAGTTCCTTGACTGCGACCATTGAGGAAGGAACCTCTACTCAAGTCCAACAACTTGAGGAAGAGAATTCCTCCCTAAAAACTCAAGTCAAGGAACTTAGAGCAACCCTTGAGTGGTTCACTTTGGGTTCCATGAATCTTGACATGATTCTTGGAAAACAAAAGGTCATTCTTAACCGATCCAGACTTGGGTATAGAACCAACTCACGATATAGATCTTACTTTTCAATTATGAACCGAAATAGCATCCGAGTCCAAGCATAGTCCCCAAACTTAGCTTGACAAATCATGTAGGACCAAACCCCTATTGGATCCCCAAGAATCAAATACACTACCTGGATAGTACATATCAAGGCTTCAATTCAGGTGGAGCTAATAGAAAAATCATTTATATTATTAGATAAATTCTTTGCATGCTTATAAAAATTGCTTGAATGCTTATTTATTTATTTATTTATTGTAAATTGTCATGCTTTGGACTAGAAATGGTTAGATAAAGACTAAACTTGATTGAAACTTATATAACCTAGTATCAGGGTGGGTCGAGCAGATAATATGGGATCGATGTGATCCATAGAGGGGGTGAATATTGATAACGATTTTTCGGATAAATTAGACTAAATGCAGCAGAAGTAAACAAGTCAAACATGGCTAATACCTTATATTTTACATGGTTCGGAGTCTGTGACAGCTCCTACTCCAAGGCCCACGGGCCTTGGCCATTTTTGTTAGGCAATACTATAATTCATGAATGAAGTACAACAGTTATGATTAAGTATAGAAAAATAGAAATTATACCAACGACACTAAAAGAAGGAATTTCGTTGCACAAGCGGCGTGTCATCGATCTTGAGCTTCTTGGGAGCAGATAACTCGAGCACGGAAGCTTTATTGTTGAGATTTTGAGAGCTTGAGTTGATGTTTTGAAGCAAAGGGGGTGAACCCCCTTTTATACTTGAACTCGGGCTCCTAAGTGGCTATAGGAGCGCCCTCCACGTCACCGGTTCAGCTGCGTCCTTATTCACAGACTTGGCTAACCTTTATCATGTTCGTGGCACCTGGGAGGGTGCTTGGGAGCAATGAGGCACTTGGGAGCTAACTTGGCGTGTCCAACCAGCGTTCACCAACTCAACATTACCACTTGCTGAGAAAACCCATCTGGGGCGCCTGAATCCTCTCAGGCACCTGGGTTCTCAGGCGCTTGAGCCCTCTTAGGCGCCCCTGATCGCAGCAGCTAGTTCCTTTAGCCTGCAACCAAGGTTAGTCCCATAACACAATATAATAAAGTAAATGCATGCATTAATGACAGCTAGAGCTATCTGGTTCTGACTTTGGATTTCAAATGAAATCCTAGGTCGAACCGACGCCTACTGTTCCCTCTTCCGGGGAACACGTCCTCACCTACTCCACTCTAGAGAAGTTACCTTTTGCCAACCGGCTCCTCCGGTTGGACTTTTGCTCGGCCTTCGAAACTCCCAGATCTCGAGACATCCATTCCTTGACTCGTCTCTACTTTTGTTCGTAGTCTTCGCTCGACTAAGTCTTCTGCCCAATCTTCTGGATCAGGTCTTCGTGCCCAATCCTCGACTAGGTTTTCATGCCTAATTCCTCGAACTAGGTCTTCGTGCCCAACCCTTGGTTAGGTCTTCGGTGCCTAGCCCTCAGTCAAGACTTCGTGCCCAGTCCTCGACTAGGACTTCATGCTCAACCCTGTAGGTCAAGACTTCATGCCTAAGTAAACTAGGACTTTCCTGCACACTTAGTAAATTCATTAGATCACCACATAAACTTAACATTGAGCCTTTTGTCATTATCAAAACCAGGTTCGATTTGGTGCTTCCGACACCAACAATCTCTCCTTTTTTGATTTATGGCAACCTAGTTTAAAAGTTAAGTTAAAAATAATATAACCAAGAATTGAAATACAATTAAGCAATAGATTCAATATTAAGGCAATTTTAATTAAATTTTGAAAAATTTGGAAAAACTTTTAACTCTCCCCCTCATTAGTTATTTCCCCATTGTTTTTAAAATATTTGCAATTTATGAATGAAAACCTTGTAAAATTGAAATAATGTATAAAACTCCCCCTTGATTTAAAATTCTCTCCCTGAAGCTTTTTAAAAAAACATACAATTTTCAATTTGAAAAGATTTTATAACTTCATTGAAAAATTCTAAGTATGAAAAAGTTCATTACTTTGAAAATAATTCTAAGCATGATTTTGAAAAGGTACTTTGAAAACTTCTGAGTATTATTTTTAAAAAACTCTAAGTTAAAGTGAAAACATCTTTTGAAAAAATAGAATTCACTTTGAAAAGCATTCTTTCAAATCCTTGAAAAATAAAGTTTTGAAAAAGGAAATAATTATGAGTTTTGAAAAAGGAAAAATTGAAAAAAAAATCTTTTTAACTTTACTTTTTCTACTCTCCCCCTTTGTCATATATTAAAAAATATTTGCTACAGATATTCTTTGAATGAATATTTAATTTTCTTACTCTCTCCCTTTTTGAAAAAAAAAATTGATTAAGATGAAAATAAAAAAATTGAGTATCAGAGCATATGAATTTTGAAAACATAAGAAATTTTGAAAAAGTGATTCTAAGAAAAAAAATGCCAAGAGTTATATTTTTTAGAAAAGCAAATGCTAAGTTGTAAGTGACAAACCATGAAATGATTAAGCAATAACCAAGAATTGATACTAAATAACAGAATTCGAACCCAGTTTATATTCCTATTGAGTTCAAGCATGATTTGAATCTCAACATTCAAAAGTAAATAACGGTTCTAAAAGTAAGAGAGAGTGAGATGATTTTTGTTTTTGTTTGTTTTTTTGTTTTTCATAAATAGCTTTAACTAAAGGACTTTCTAACTTTTCCAAAGCATAGTTAAAAAAAATTTAAAATTTTACAAAACATAGAATTAAAAAAATAGATTTCAAATTAAAGAATGTTTAAACATGCTCCCCTCAAATTATGATTCTCTCCCTTATTATATTGAAAATTTGCATATTTCTTTTTCAAGAGATGATTTTTGAAGGAAACTTTGAAAAGATTTTCAAAATATTTAAACAAAATATTTTGAGGGGTCCCCCTTTTTAAAAAACTAAGTATCCTTTTTCAAAAAAATTTTTAAAGGAATTCTAAGTAATTGAGATTTTTTTTTGAAAATATAAGTACTTTATTGATTTGAATTTCCATAAATATAACACAATCCTAGGAACCTTGTTGACCACAAGAAAATTTCTTATGTGTCTTAGAGATTTTTCAATCAAAATAAAATATTTTTAATATGTGTATTTAATTTTTGAAAAAATAATAAATTTCTTGATTTGGATTCCTCCCCAATCTGACACAATCCTAGGAAACGTTGTTAACTACTAGGAAAACTTTCCTATATGTCTTGGAGATTTTTTCAAACTCATGTAATTTTTTAAAGGTTTTCAGAGATATTCAAAAAATAAAAGATTTTTTTAAAAAAATGTTTTGGAATATGAGAATATTATATTTTTCAAAGTGTTTTTTGAAAAGATAGTGTTATTTGAAAAGATAATATTTTTGAAACTTCTAATACTTCTTTTAATTTAAACTCTCCCTAACTTGACACAGTCCTAGGAGACTTATTGACCACTAGTTATTCATTCTCTGAGTCTTAGAGTTTGATTTAAACAAAAAGAATTTCAAAATATTTTAAAAAATAATATGTTTAGAAAAAACTTTTGAAAACTATTTTGATTTAACGATTGAAAGCTAAATTCTTCTTTTTTATCTCTCCTTTTGTAAAAGGTAACAAATATAAGGAACTGCAAAGGGAAAATTCTATATTTAAAATGATTTTGAAAAATACCATAAGAGATATAAATACAAGAGAAATTTTAAAATATACTCAAGTCCGAAAAAAATATATAAATATCAAAGCCCGGACTGTAGATATTTTTCTAAGTGGAAACGAAAAAAAAAATCTAAGTGAAACCCAAGGTGACTTTGCAAGACATATTTTTAAGAAAACATATTGATTGTCTAAAAGAATTTCTTTGTATAAAAATGTTTGCAAAAATTAGATTAAGTAATTTTCAGGTAAATTAACAAAAAGAAACCTAAAGCATTTAATGAATAAGTTTAAGTACAATGATTTGAAAAATTATATCTTAGATTGAAAAGTTAAATTTGATTTTTGACGATTTTAAAATTAATTAAATAGTTAAATTTAAATTTTGAAAAATTAAGTTATGTTTGAATTAAATTTGAATTTTGAAAAATTAAGTTTAAATTTTTTGAAAAATTATTAAGTTTAAGCATTTTACAATAAGGTAAAAAATTTAAAATTTGATTCATTAATTAAAGGTGAAATTAATTAGATATGTGGAGTTTGTTAGGTTGGACTAACCTTTTTATCTCCATCTCATCCATTTCTAAGTGACAAAACAAGATACCCTTATCTGTTTTGTGAGATGCGTCAAATTTTATCTTTGAATTTAAATTAAAAACTATGATTTGATTGAACCTTGAGTTAGATTCAAGTTTCACAATTAGCAAATTGAAAATAGATTTCAATAATCGGCTTCCAGGTCTTGGCGAGGCACAGGGGCCTTCTTGGTTATCGGAGCAATGACTCTTTCCTAGATAAAGCCTTTTAAAGAAATTTTATTTTCAAGTTACTCTTTGAGAACCCCTGGTCTAACTAGTCGAGGATGTGGTGAGATAGCTTCAACTAGTTCCATCGGGCTAAAAAGACTAAATAGGGTATGACTTACCCTACTTGACTCCTTAGACAGGCTTCCCTAACGTACTATCATCTCGCCCTACCCTAATACTAGGTTGTGCAAGTTTCAATCATGTCATATCCTTATCTAACCACTTCTAGTCCTAAGTATGACAATTTACAAAAAAAATAATAAATAGACAGGCAATCAAACACTTTTTATAGGCATGCAAAAGAAATTTATCTAATCATATAAATAGTGTTTATAATTTCTATGTAAATGCATGATCAAAAAAAAATCTGTAAGTAATGTCACAATGAGGGGAAATTTCTAGATTTTCTATGTTGGCAAGATTATTAATTAATTTTTCTAGTTTAATTTTCAAAATCTCATTTTCTTGTCTTAATTTTATAAAATTTGAATTAATTAATTTACATGATTTAATTATGTTACTTGAACATGCATCTATATCTAAATTTGACCAAGATTGATTAGGTAAGATATTAGCATCTATTATAAAAACTGGATTTTCATATAATATAAATTTACCCATCTCGGTTGGTTGTCCTGGATCTTTGATTCTTCTATCTGTGCATTCATCTTTGTAATGTCCAAACTCCTGGTACTTGAAGCATTGGATGTGACTATTATCCTTTTGTGCTCCTGGAAGTAGTTCCTTCGTCATCGTCGGTGGTGTCATTCGTATCTTATGAGTAGGACACTTATTTTTGTAGTGCCCTCTTGACGAGCCCAAACTATGTGTCACGAATGTGGGCCTCAAATTTCGATGTGAATGAATAACTGAAAACCCTTTTACACGCAAAATGTATGAGAATGTAGCAAAGGGGCCACAGGTCGTATTTTTCTCGGGGATAGTTGTCGTGCTTGATTCAAACTTGTAATTATGTGTCATTTTTGGGTTTCAAATAAGTAATGAAATTTGGTTTTTAATTGAAAATAAAAATGAAATGAAAAATAAAGAAAAGTGAACAAGGGAGCCAAACAAAGAAATGGCACTTAGAATTCAACTAATGGTACCCAAAATTCACAAAGTACTTGACCGAATTGGAAAGCAAATCTAAATTCAATTGCAAACAAACACTAACTGAGATTTAGAGGTAGTGATGGCAAGTTTCGGAAATGAACAAGCTAAGACGAGTTAAAGCAAAAGAAATTCGAAATTCTCACAAGCAACAAACATTAACTAGCTACAAGTCTTTGACACAACAAAGGGGTATGGACTGTTCAGAATTGGCTAACTACAATGCTAAATAATTTCAAGCTACAAAACATACTACAAGTTGTAATTAACTTGGTACCAATCAAATCCGAAGTTTCTCTTGATACCAAGTGCAAGGATTCATTTAGAATTTGGCACGAAACAAAACAAGCTAAGGGATTAGAAAAGATGCTGAATATTATGCTAATTTTTGCACTAGGAACTGATATAAAGCGATTACTACTGAAACAAACAAATCTAATTAAAACTCAGAAACAGTTGACTGGAAAACAGCAACTCAGATTTTCTAATTGCGTGATCAGAATTGGAGATTTCAGACACAACTTGCAAAATGGAAAACAGGGCAGACTTGATGCACAATGATCTAAGTGGAGAGCCAACTGAATTTTCGAGTTATCAAAGCTAAACTGAATGCAGGAATGAAACTAAAGTCTAGACACACTTAAACCAACTAAGTTAGCTCACTAAAAATGAGACAAACAGGAAATTTCTGAAACTGAATGGTTTTTGCAGAAATCAATTGGCACGCAGGAAGTGAAAGTGGCAGCAAACTAGAAATTGATGCACAGAACTTAAAGCAAATGCTAATCTAACCAAACACACAATCTATCTAACACTAGAGCAGGAATTAACTGCTAAGGAACTCAGAAATCTAAGACAAATTCAGAAACCAAAAGGAAGAAAACAAAACAGAAATAACTTGGCACGCTAGCTAGGAATTGGCACGCAACAATTTAAGCTAAAACAAATTGGAATTTAACTTAATCTATCACTAAACAAGTTCCTAACTTACTGAATTCGAAGAGTAAACTCCTAATTAAACTAAACAATTCAGATCTTACAACTAAGACAGCTGAAAACTTGAAATTGCAGAAACAGAGTTCGGCAGAAATGAAATGTCTACAAAAACTGAATTGAAAACTAATTAATCTACTCCTTGATTCCTTCCAGAGCTCACAATCTTCTTGGTTGTCAATCAAGAGCTGGCTTCGAACCCCTAGGCTCAGCAAATCAGTGGAAAATAGCTTCAATCCATCGATTCTGCTCAAACTGCTTCAGCTGGGAGAATTCCAATCCAATTGCTTCGATCTTCGTTTGTGGAGCTGCGATGGTGATTTGGGAACAATCTGAGGTCACCTGAGAACCCCTACAAGTGCCTCAGATCGTCGGAAATGGATTGTGGTGAAGATCTCAATGCTCGGACCACAGAGATTGTGAAACCCTCAACAAGCTCTGTCCGGATCAAATCTGAGCTGAAATCTCGATTGATGCTGTCTTCTAAAGATTCAGATGATGAATCTCGGTTGGAAACAAGGTGGTCACGCCTTCTTGGATGAAGAAATGGCTAAGAACATCAAGAACTAAGGAAGAACAGCGGAAGCAGCGAAGACGCGACAAAGGTTTCGGCTGTGGAAAATTTCCTTAAGTATTAACCAATGGACGGCTCAGATCGATTTGCTTCAATCCAACGGCTGATCTTGGTCTGATTTAAGCCAAACTTTGATGATGATGATCTGGGGTCAGGATCTGCCTCGTGGTAGCTCGGATCCTCCAGATTTTCAACAGATGGTCCAGATCAAGCTAATCTTTGAATGGATGATCTATAGCCCTCCAAGCTTGATCCAACGGTTGATCTTGCTCTGATTGGGATGAAATCTTCAGATCTTGATCAGGGTGCTTAATCAACCCTAGCCCTAGCTCGGATTGCTTCAGATCATCCCGGATGGCTCAGATCTAGCCGCTTTTGAATCGAACGGCCCAGATTTAATCGTAATCTTGATAATCTGATCCGGGTCACTTCCGACTCGAGTTTGACCCAATATGCCCTAGGTCCTTGAACTTTTTATGCCTACAAAAAATAAATCAAGAATTTAGTGGTCAATTAACTCAAATATATATAATTTTGCAATTAAGTCCAAAATATGAATAAGTTCTAAAACCTAGGCAATTTCACAATTTTAGCAATAAAAACATAGGTCAAACAGGGATTTAAGCAACTCAAATGATCAATAAAATGGAATCTATCACCTCTCTCCTTGTATTTGAAACAAATTATATGATTTTTGAAATTTAAATTTACAATTTTACCTTTTGAATCTCCATTGGGAATCTCCCCCTTGACTATTGTCGTCTCGGATCTGGACTCATGTTGTGATTCTGGTTCAAATTCGACTTCGAATTCAGGTTCAGACTCTGTCTCGGCTATTTGTGCTTGTACTTAGAGTGCAAGGTAACTCACTTGAGCTTGTTCTTCTTCGTCTGATTCATTTGATGATTCGAACAGTACACCTTCTAAGACATTAATGTTGGAAGTCTCTTCATGTAGGTCGATTAGCCTCTCCCAAATCTCTTTGGCATAGTTGAAGGATCCAACCCGCTTCAATTCTTCTTTGGTCAGGCCGCATTGTAGGATGACTGTTGCCTTGGCATCGGTCTCGATTTTTCTCAGTGTTGGTTCATCTAGTTTGTCCCAAGCAATGATGTTCCATCTTTTGAAGGTAATGTTAACCCCGATTGGATTATCATGTATAAATCCAGATAGGCTTTTAGGTGGGATTTCATTAGACCTTTCTAGCATCTAAAATTCTCGTCGAAGAATAAAGGTAGACGAGCATTGTTCCATTCTTGATGAGCCATTCAGGATAAATCTCACACACAAGAAAAACAACATAGAATGTTTTGGTACCGAAAGCACCAAATCGAACTTAGTTTTGATAATGACAAATGGTTCAAAGTTAAGTTTATGTGGTGATCTAATGAATTTACTAAGTGTGTAGGAATGTCCTAGTTAACCTAGGCATGAAGTCTTGACTTGTAGGGTTGAGCATGAAATCCTGGTCGAGGATTGGAAACGAAGTCCTAGCCGAGGGCTAGGCACCGAAGACCTGACCGAGGGTTGGGCACGAAGACCTAATTCGAGGAATTAGGCACGAAGACCTGGTCGAAGACTGGGTACCGAAGATCCGATCTGGAAGATCAGGCAGAAGACTTAGCCAAGCGAGGACTAGGGGCGTCGTCGGCTCGAGTTGGGCAGTTTTCGGAGCAGCGGGACGTCGTCGGCTCGAGTTGGGCAGTTTTCGGAGCAAGGCGCGAGAGCAGAAGAGCGTGGAAGCGTTGAATGAATCGATGTTCTGAAGCCTTGGTCGAAGGGCCTTTATATAGGGCCTGGGGGCGCCCGGGACGTCGGGGGCGCCCGGGACGTCGGGGGCGCCCCCCACGTGGCCTTTGATCCATCAAAGTCTCGGTCGTGTCTGATCCTCTGGATCCGCTTTGACCGGGGCACCCGGATTGACCGGGTCAAATTTTATCCGGTTGGCTTCGAGGGCTTCGGTTCGAGGTATACGCATGGGGGCGCCTGGGACGCTGGGGGCGCCCGGGAGCAACGCGGGCGCCCGGGAGCACGGGGGCACCCGGCCCAGCAGCTATTCGAACCCTTTTTCTCTTTACTTGTTTTGTATGCACCTTGGGGGCGCCCGGGACGCTCCGGGCGCCCTACTCAGCCTTGCCTCTCTCCTTTGAGGCTATCTGAGCTGCAGACACTCCTTCCTTTGGTCCTGCATCCAGGGTTAGTCCAAAACACAATAAAGCAATAAAGTATTTGTTTATACAGCCTTAGCTGTCTTGGTTCTGACTTTGGTCTCCAAAATGGAGTCCTAGGTCGAACCGACGCCTACTGTTCCCTCGACGGGGAATGCGTCCTCACCTACTCCTCTTAGGAGAATTTACCTGATGCCAACCGTTCCTCTGGTTGGACTTTTGCCTGACGGTCCTTTGTCAGGTCTTGGATGCCGAGCTGTCCTTCGCCCGGTGCCTAGCATTCCTTCGCTAGGGCTTCAGTCCCAGGCTATCCTTCGCCTGGTGCCTAGCAGTCCTTCGCTAGGTCTTGGATACTGGCAGTCCTTCACCAGTTGCCTAGCAGTCCTTCGCCAGGTGCCTAGCAGTCCTTCGCTAGGTCTTGGATGCTGGCAGTCCTTCGCCAGTTGCCTAGCAGTCCTTCGCTAGGGCTTGGTTGCTGGCAGTCCTTCGCCAGGTGCCTAGCAGTCCTTCGCTAGGGCTTGGATACTGGCAGTCCTTCGCCAGGTGCCTAGCAGTCCTTCGCTAGGGCTTTTTCTGCACACTCAGTGAACAACATTAGATCACAAATAAACTTAACTTTGAATCCTTTGCCAATATCAAAACTAGGTTCGATATGGTGCTCCTGCACCAACAATCTCCCCCTTTTTGATTATGGCAACACAATTCAAAGTTAAGTAAAAAACTTTATAACTGTTAAGAACATAATGTAAAAATGAAGTATAGCAATTTTACACAATTCAAAAAACTTTATAACATTTACTAACACAAGGTAAGATTTGAAAAAGAAAACCTTTATTTCTCATACTCCCCCTAAAACCCTGAGTACTTGTGTTATAAAATACTTAACTTTGACCTTTCCTCCCCCTTTGACATATATCAAAAATAAACATGGGTGAACAAGGTATCTAATAGGGAGGTTTGAGTTTTACCAAAATAAATTTAAGTAAAGGAGTTCAAAAGCATAGTTTTCAAAAGAAACTTTAAGTAATGGATTTCATAATTTTCAAAGTAATGGATGTTTTGAAAATACATGAAGCTCCCCCTTAATGTGATAACTCTTCTACTTATATTTTAGAAAAAGCTTGCAAAAACTTGTAACATAGTTTTCAAGAAAAACTTAACAGTAACTTACTTAGCCAACATTTTGAAAACAAATTTTCCTTAAAAAGTTTCAACTTTTGCACTCATAGAGAATTTTCCTTAGAACATATTTTGTGCTTTAAAAATCATTTTTACTTGGAAAACCTTTAAATAGACAAGTTTTTGCTGAAACATAGATCTGTTTACTAAGAAAAATTTTACTTAGAAATATTTTCAAAATAACTGCACTTAGTGCTTTAGAGGTTTTGAAAGATGCTCAGACCAATTTTAAAGCACTTAAGAATACTTAGTGAAAACAAGATAAAATTTGAAATTTTCTCTCTCTTGGCCATATATCAATAAGGAACCCTTTTTTTTAAAAAAAAGATTTAAGGAAAAATTATGTGGATCAGAGCTTATGAGTTTTGAAAATATAAAAATACTTAGTATAATTTTGAAAGCACACAGATTAAATTGCACTAAAAAAAGACTCCGCTTTGAAGGATATTGTGCAATTTTGAAAAAGGATTTTGTATTTTTAGCCAAGTCTTTAGAAAATTCACGTACTTAGAACACTATTGCCTTGGAAAAGTATTAGAACTTTTTAAAACATTATATTTTGAGATATTATGCAAATTTTGGAAAATATAAGTACTTTTGAAAAGTATGCATGTAAGTACTTTTAAACATAATATTTTAAAGGAATTTAATGTTATTTTGAGATCATGATACTTTACTTGGTTTCTTTTCTAGTCTGACACAATCCTAGGAAACCTTGTTAACTATAAGGACATTTTCCTAAGTGTCCTGGAAAATTTTCAACCCAAGTAAATATTATTTCAAAAGGTATTTCAAACAAAACATTTTAAAATAATATTATTTTGTAAGACAAATGTTTTCGACACAATTTTGAAAATATAGTGTATGAAAACATATTATTTAGAAATGTTTAATAACTCTTTTAATTTGACCTCCCCCTAAACTTGATACAGTCCTTGGAAGCTTGTTGACCACAAGTATTCTTCCTCTGAGTTCTTAGGGTTCAGTTCATATCAAAAGAATTATTTAATAATTTCAAGGATAAATGCCAAGGAAAATACTTGTTAGAAATAATTTCTTTTGGTTTAGACTCCCCCTAAATTTGACACATCCTTGGAGTTCTTGTAGATCATTAAGTAGACCTTCCTTTGTGTCTTTAGGGTTTACTAACATCAAAAGGGTAGTTTTGAATACTAGCAGGGTATAATTTTTAGTAAATTCAATTTGAGCAGAAACCCTGTTTTCGAAAAACATTTTGAAATAATAATGGTTTTTGTAAAGCACAATTTTAAAAAAAATATCGTGATTATTGGAAAATATAGTATTTTTAAACTTCTTCTTTTAATTTGAGCTCCCCCTGAATCTGATATAGTCCTAGGAGGCTTGTTGACCACAAGTTAATCCTCCTCTTAGTCTTAGGGTTTGTCAAACTTAAAGGAACAATTTTGAGCATGCCTTTTGAGTATGATCATTTTTAAGGAGATAGATTTTTGAAAATACAATCTGGTATGATAACATAATTTTTTAAAAACCCTTTTGAAATGGTAATAATTTTTCAAAAATACTTTGAAAGAAAAGAATAAACCACTCCCCCTGTACCGTTTAACTTAATCTAATGTCCATGTTTGACTATGTTGACTAGGGTTGACTGTGTTGACCAGGTTTGACTCAGTTAACTATGTTTGACCAATCAAATAACTAAATTAATCAAACCCTAAATTCTATTTAAAACGAGTCTATTTTAACATTCAATATTTTGAAAAACTAGAGATAATTTTGAATAGTTTTTGAAAGCACTTTGAGTTTTATTTAAAAGGATAGTGACATATATTCTTAGGTCTTAGATATCTCACTCAGTTCTATGTGATCAAACATGTTAACCTTATGGGTTTTGTGAGACAAATATTTTAATTTTGAAAACATGGTTAATTTTGAAAAGTTAGATTAATTTTGAAAATAATTAATTTGAAAAGGAATATTTGAATCTAAGATTAACTGAAAATTTGTGTAAGATTCGAATTTGACAAAAAGTAATTTGAGTTTGAAATTCAAAAATTGGCTTCCAGGTCTTGGCGAGGCACTAGGCCTTCTTTGGTCGTAGCCTTATGGGATCATCCACCCTTTCCTAGACAAAGCCTTTTAGTGAAATTTCATCTTCAAAATTACTTTTTGGTAAATTCTGGTCTAACTAGTTTGGGTCTTGGATCGGTAGCTTCGGCTAGTTCCGCCATGATGGCTTTCCTAACGTACTATCATCTCACCTCCACCCAATACTATATTGTTCAAATTTCAATTAATTGATTTAGTCCTTACTCTAATCAATCCTAATTTTAAGCAAGAAAAATAAAAATAAAAATAAACATACAATTAAAGCAAACAAAAAATGATCTAAGTTACATCATAATCGTAATAATAT
The DNA here is from genome assembly GCA_024364735.1 of Boesenbergia rotunda. Lineage (NCBI taxonomy): Eukaryota > Viridiplantae > Streptophyta > Magnoliopsida > Zingiberales > Zingiberaceae > Boesenbergia > Boesenbergia rotunda. Next base: position 176,980 of record JAGFNQ010008862.1, on the reverse strand, counting down.
TCTGGATTACCAAAAATAGCAATATTATGAATTAAATTTTCATATGAATTAAAGTTACCTATCTTTCTTTTGCTTGACTGTTTTTTCGGCATTTTGTAGTGGTCGTGAGCCATTCGGACCTGCTTCCGATGATCCCCTTCTTCGTTGTCAGATTTTGAGTCTGAGTCGGACTCAGGTACTGGTTGAGGCCTCTTTTGCAGTTTTCTTGGAGTTTTCCCTGCAATAAAATTTACACCTTCCTCGACCATTACAGTATCTGTTTGATTATTTAATTCTAATTTTGGAAAGAATTTAAAATCAATTACCGTCTCAGTCAATTTGTCTTCTAAATCTGGCTTGTATTCGGGTTCAAACTCTGACTCGGCTGTTTGTGCTTGGACCGAGACTGCAAGATAACTTTGGTAATTTTCTTCTTCATTTGATTCGTCTGATGATTCGAACATCTCTCCTTCAAAGACCTCAATATCGGAGCTCTTTTCGTGTAGGTTGAGTAGCTTCTCCCACATTTCTTTAGCACATCCAAATGAACCGACTAGCTTGAGTTGTGCGTTGGTTAGACCGCATTGTATGATTACTGTTGCTTTAGCATCAGTCTCGATCTTCCTTAGAGTTGATTCGTCCAATTTGTCCCAAGCGAACAATGTTCCATCTTCCGTGGGGAATCTGAACCCCGTTTGGATTATCGACCATAAATCCATGTGGGCCTTCAGAAGGGACTCCATTTGATTTCTCCAAGATTTGAAGTTATCGCCGGAGAATAGCGGTGGACGTACACTGTTCCACTCTTGGTTGGCCATTTAATATAAATCTTGCACACAAACAGAATAACAAAAAATTGTACCAAGACTTGGTCTTGGATTAGTAGTGCGGGAGAAGGGAAGAAATAGCTCAAAATAAATGTTGCACGAATTTCGAGGCAGAATTATACTAAGATAATAAAAACAATTTATGATAAATTTTTGAAAATATTGACTTTATTAATTCTGATTAATGATGAAAAGGTAAGAATTTACTGTTTGGGAAAAAGTTTGCTTAGCACGAATTTCGAGAAAAAATAATATTAAAATAATAATAAAAAAGTTTTGTGACAAATTTTCAAAAGTTGATTGTTTTAACAATTCCAACTTATGGTGAAAAAATGAGAATTCAAAATTGAAAAAGGCGTAATTCAAAATTTTAAATTCACCCACAGATATTATTTATTTTTAAAATAAAAGGCGGAAAAGATATAGTGGTGTTGATTAAAAAAAAGAAAAGAAATAAGATAAAAGATTTCGTAAATCCGAAAAACTTACAAACTGGTGGTTGCACCAAGTTTGAACTACCCCGCTCTGATACCACTCGTTGGATCGATAAAACCGATAGAGGGGGGGTGAATATCGGAAAACTTTCGGATTTGAGTAAGAGTAGGTACGCAGCGGAAATTAAAAACAATACACAGAGACACTGTCGATTTACTTGGTTCGGAGCCTGTGTCGACTCTACTCCAAGGCCCACGGTCGTTGACCGTTTACTTTGGGCAATTCTATATTTGGCGCAAAGACAGTTTACAAATATTGAATACAGAGTAAGTGCAGTAAACTTTAACAATTAAGAAAAAGATGCTCTTCTTTTACCGACGTCCGATTGTAGGTTCACTTGTTCGGAGCAGCGGGACGTTGTCGGCTCGAGTTGGGCAGTTTTCGGAGCAAGGCGCGAGAGCAGAAGAGCGTGGAAGCGTTGAATGAATTGATGTTCTGAAGCCTTGGTCGAAGGGCCTTTATATAGGGCCTGGGGGCGCCCGGGACGTCGGGGGCGCCCCCCACGTGGCCTTTGATCCGTCAAAGTCTCGGTCGTGTCTGATCCTCTGGATCCGCTTTGACCGGGGCGCCCGGAGGACTCGGGGCGCCCGGATTGACCGGGTCAAATTTTATCCGCTTGGCTTCGAGGTATTCGGTTCGAGGTATACGCATGGGGGCGCCCGGGAGCAGCGCGGGCGCCCGGGAGCACGGGGGCGCTCGGCCCAGCAGCTATTCGAACCCTTTTTCTCTTTACTTATTTTGTATGCACCTTGGGGGCGCCCGGGACGCTCCGGGCGCCCTACTCAGCCTTGCCTCTCTCCTTTGAGGCTATCTGAGCTGCAGACACTCCTTCCTTTGGTCCTGCATCCAGGGATAGTCCAAAACACAATAAAGCAATAAAGTATTTGTTTATACAGCCTTAACTGTCTTGGTTCTGACTTTGGTCTCCAAAATGGAGTCCTAGGTCGAACCGACGCCTACTGTTCCCTCGACGGGGAATGCGTCCTCACCTACTCCTCTCGGGAGAATTTACCTGATGCCAACCGTTCCTCTGGTTGGACTTTTTCCTGACGATCCTTTGTCAGGTCTTGGATGTCGAGCTATCCTTCGCCCGGTGCCTAACATTCCTTCGCTAGGGCTTCAGTCCCAGGCTGTCCTTCGCCTAGTGCCTAGCAGTCCTTCGCTAGGTCTTGGATACTGGCAGTCCTTCGTCAGTTGCCTAGCAGTCCTTCGCTAGGGCTTGGTTGCTGGCATTCCTTCGTCAGGTGCCTAGCAGTCCTTCGCTAGGTCTTGGATGCTGGCAGTCCTTCGCCAGTTGCCTAGCAGTCCTTCGCTAGGGCTTGGTTGCTGGCAGTCCTTCGCTAGGTGCCTAGCAGTCCTTCGCTAGGGCTTGGATACTGGCAGTCCTTCGCCAGGTGCCTAGCAGTCCTTCGCTAGGGCTTTTTCTGCACACTCAGTGAACAACATTAGATCACAAATAAACTTAACTTTGAATCCTTTGCCAATATCAAAACCAGGTTCGATATGGTGCTTCCTGCACCAACATTATTGCCTTTTTCTAATATTTTCTTTTTAATTCTTTTTTTTCGTTCGTGGTTTTTCTTGATGTTGGTGCAACACCACTCGGGGATTTCAGTTTATTTACGTCTGTACCACACTACCAATCCAAGACTAAGTGTTGGAACCAATTTTTGTGTTTTGATTCTTTGCAGGATTTTCCATGACCCAGCAAGAAGGTTACAACACCGCCCAACCACCTCTCTTCTCGGGAGAGGACTTCTCCTACTGGAAGAGCAGAATGGAGGTCCACCTGAAAACTCAGGTGGAGATGTGGATAATTATCCATGATGGATTGCAAATCCCGAAGAACGCTCAAGGCAAACCTCAGGGATACTCAAAGTGAGATGCCCCCACTAAAGAAAAAAATTGAAGCAGACACCAAGGCAACACAAACCCTTCAGTGAGGCCTAACCAAAGAAGAACTCAACTGTGTTGGCCCCTTCAGCAGTGCAAAGGAGCTATGGAACAAGATGATCAAGCTACACGAAGGAACATCAGATACGAGAATCAGCAAGCGCGATCTTCTACTAAACAAATCTACAATATGAAGATGCAGGACGGCAAAACTGCTGCACAGATCCATGCACGTATTCAAGAACTAATGAACGACCTTCACACCATCGACCACAAGGTAGAGAATCAAGACTTAATCAGGTATACTTCAAATTTTTTTCCCCTGAAATTCTTTGTGGACATCTATGGTTGATGCATATAAGGTTTGAGGAATTTGTCAAAAAATAAATTAGATGAATTATTTTTAGAATTAGAATTGCATGAACAGATTAACTCTGCACTGGTTGAAAAAGGTGTTGCTCTTTTTACAGGTAAAGTCCCAGGTAAACTAAAGAAGAAAAAGGCGCAACCGATATGCGAGTCTGATTCCAACTCGAAATCTGACGACGATGGAATCAATCATCCCAAGCTAGTCAGAATGGCTCGAAACTACTACAAGATGATTAAAGGACGAAGAAAGAAGAAGAAGGTAGTTCAGCTAAAGGATGATCCAACTGAACCAAGTATTAGTCAAAAAGGGAAGACCGAAGTCACATGTTATAGGTGCAACAAGAAGGGTCACTTCAAATCGGAGTGTCCCAACTTAAAGGAAGCTAAGAAGAATTGGAGGAAGAAGGTGCTTCAAGCCACGTTGGACGAGTCATCATCAGAAGACAAAGAAGAAGCACTGCAATCCAACCTCCTCACGATGACGGCTTCGGAAGAACTCTACATTGAGTCAGAAATAGAGCTGGATGAATGAGGTGGAAATAGAAAGCTATCAATATCAGAAGACGGTCGAATCAGTAAGTGGTTATCCTGAATCTCAGTTATACGATCTAATCTCCTATCTATCACGTAAGTTACCTAAATCCAACATTCGGGTTGAGTCCCTCCAACAGGAGGTAAAAGTCTTGAAGGAGGAGGCCGACTTAAGCTCCTTAACTGAGACTATTCAGAAAAGAACCTCAACTCAAGTTCAAAAACTTAAGGAAGAGAATTCTTCCTTGAAAACTCAAGTGAAGAAACTTAGAGATGCGCCGTAATGGTTTACCTCAAGTTCCAAGAATCTTGACATGATTCTTGGAAAACAGAAATTCATTCTCAACCGATCTGGACTTGGTTACTGAACCAACTCATGTTATAGATCCTATTATTCTATATTGAACCAAACTAGAACTTAAGTCCAAGCATGGGTCCCAAAGTTAAGCTTGACTAATCAAGTAGGACCAAATCACTATTGGATCCCCAAGGACAAGAATCACATCCTAGATAGTCCATATCGAGGCATCAGTCTAGGGGGAGCCAATAGAAAAACTATTTTCATACTTAGATGTTTTTTCTTGATTTTTAATTCCTTGATGCTTGTTTATTTATTTTCTGCAAAAATGCTATGCTTAGGATTAGAAATGGTAAGATAAGGACCTGGCTTGATTGAAACTTGCACAACCTAGTATTAGGGTGCAGCGAGATAATAATACGTTAGGGAAGCCTATCTAAAGAGTTAGGTAGGGTAAGACGTACCCTATTTGGTCTTTTTAGTCCGGTGAAATTAGACGAAGCTACCTCACCACATCTTCGACTAGTTAGACCAAGGTTTCTCATAGAGTAACTTGAAAGTAAAATCTTTTTAAAAGGCTTTGTCTAGGAAAGGGTCATTGCTCCGATAACCAGGAAGGCCCCTATGCCTCGCCAAGACCTGGAAGCCGATTATTGGAATATATTTTCGATTTACTAATTGTTAAACATGAATCTAACTCAAGGTTCAATCAAATCATAATTTTTATTTTAAATTCAAAGATAAAATTAATGCATCGCACAAAACAGATAATGATATCCTATTTTGTCATTTAGAAATAGGTGAGATGCTTAGGATACAAAAGTTTAGTCCAACCTAACTAACCTCACAAAACTAAATAACATCACATTTAACTAATTAAACCGTAGTTAAATATTTTTAAAAATTCAACTTAAATATTTTTCGAAATTCAACTTAAATATTTTTCAAAATTCAACTTAAATATTTTTCAAAATTCAACATAATATTTTTCAAAATTCAACTTAAATATTTTTCAAAATTCAACATAATATTTTTTCAAAATTCAACATAATATTTTTTAAAATTCAAATTAAATATTTTTTAAAATTTAACTTAAATATTTTTCAAAATTCAACTTAAATATTTTTCAAAATTTAACATAATATTTTTTAAAAATCAACTTAAATATTTTTCAAAATTCAACATAATATTTTTTTTCAAAATTCAACTTAAATATTTTTTAAAATGCAGCTTAAATATTTTTCAAAATTCAACTTAAATATTTTTCAAAATTCAACTTAAATATTTATCAAAATTCAACATAATATTTTTCAAAATTCAACTTAAATATTTTTCAAACTTTAACTTAATATTTTTCAAAATTCAACATAATAATTTTTAAAATTCAACTTAATACTTTTCAAAATTTAACTTAATAATTTTTAAAATTCATCATAATAATTTTCAAAATTCAACTTAACACTTTTCAAAATTCAACTTAATAATTTTCAATTTTAACATTAACTTTTTTCAAAATTAAAGTTAACTTAATCATTTTTTTTACTTAACCATTTTTCAAAAATAACTTAAGACAAAGCTAATCTTTCAAGAACCTAAGTTATTTCAAATATAAACTTAATTTACCACAAATTACAAACCATTGTTTTGGCTTAGATTTGATTATGTGAGTTAAATCCCGGTCAAACAAGGTCAACCAGGCACCCGAGTGTAACCTAGCGCCCGAGAGTCTCGAGCGCTTGACCCCTTTCTCGCCTTTGCACACTTCCTGAGCACCCTGGGTTTCACAAAACTAGGGGTGGCAGTTAATATTGGTGCATTCATGCCCCAAACATTATTTACTTTTGATGTTTGGTTAAATGTGTTTGAGTTAGGCAATGTTGGTGATTTAACATGAAACTTGAGTTTAAGTCCAGGAATGAAGAATTGATAGAAGAAGACTTAGCATGGAAAGGCCGAGAGAAACACTTCAAGGCAAGCGCAAGGATAAGGAGTCAAGGGCTCGGAAGCATCCTAAGGGCACGAGGCTGATAGAAGGTGTTTGAAGGCTTGTGTCTACCCAAAGAAAAAGTGGAACCTGAGATTTATCAGGTATCAGTCGACTGATCAGAGGATCAGTCGACTGATACAGTAGGATGAGCCGACTGATAGTGAATCAATCGATTGCTTCAACGAATAGAAAGATCAGTCAACTGGGTCAAGTCCCAGTGGACTGGTAAGTGACCGTTGAAGGTTGACGGCAGAAATCAGGCGCTTTCTACAGTAGTCGTTGAAGCCCATCAGTCGACTGATGATGCTACCAGTCGACTGATGTTGGTTGAGCTGTTTAGATAATAGCTCTCTCCTCTATTTATGAGAAGGCTTTGGGGCATGAATAGGTTACGCTTCTTGATTATTAAATCCTATTTCTAAGTGCCCAAAGCCTCCATAGCCTATTCTCTTCCTCATACTCTAAATCTCATCTTGTAAAAGAGGAAGAGAGCATCTTGTGAGGGTTTCTTCACCTTCAAGGAGAAGATCTTAGTGAAGCTTGATTATGTGGTGTGGATCCTTGGATTAGTCACCTCTAGGAGGTGGATACTAAGTAAATCAAGGGAGTTAGCATTGCTTTCTTTGTTAATTGTTTCTATTATTATTTTTGTGCTTTAGCTAACATTCTTGTAGATAAAATCAAAGAGAAGTTATTCACCCCCCCCCTCTACCCAAACGCCAAGGTCCTAACAAGTGGTATCAGAGCCCGGTTCGTTTCGGGAGAACTCACCGTCAACCGGAACATCAAGATGGCGTTTCAAGAGGGATATAGCACCGCACGACCACCATTCTTCGATGACAACGACTTTACGTATTGGAAAGGTAGAATGGAATATTATTTAATGAATGATATTAAAAATTGGTTTAGTGTTGTAGATGGCTTTGAGATGCCAAAGGATGAGAGGGAAGAACCTCTTCCTACCAAGAATTGGACAAAAGAAATTATGAAGAAGGCTCAAGCAAATGCCAAGGCCACAACAACTCTACAATGTGGCCTTTCAAATGAGCAATTGAACAAAGTTGGACTATTCAAGTCCGCTAAAGAGCTTTGGGAAAAACTCATTGAGTTGAATGAAGGATCAAGCGAATCAAGGAGAGCCAAGAGAGATCTATTGGTGGGTCAACTTCAAACCTTCACCATGAAGATAAATGAAACCGTGAGTCAATTGCATGGTAGATTTAAAGAAATCATCAATGAGCTTCATGTGATAGGTGAGAAAATTGAGAATAGGGATCTAGTAAGGTATGTGCTTTAATCTTTCCCTAGAACCACTTTATGGGCCTCAATGGTTGATGCTTATAAAGTCTCTAGGGATCTTTCTTTAGTAAATCTTGATGATTTATTTTGTGAATTTGAACTTCATGAACAAGCTAATATATCTACTAAAGAAAAGAGTATAGCTCTTATTGTAGAAAAAGAGAGGAAGAAGAAGAAGGACCAGAAGAAGGTCTCATACTCATCATCCGATTCGGAAGAATCAAGCGCCTCAATGGATAGTGATCAAGAGGCGTATATGGTAAGAAAGATGAGGAAAGCATTTAAAAGTTTTTCTTCTAACAAATCTCATGGTAGGAAAAATTCAAGAAGTAAAAGTATGACAAGAAAGGTCATATGCAACAATTGTCATGAAGAAGGACACATAAGGGATGATTCTCCACTCTTGAAGAAGAAGGAAGAAAAGAAGAAAATAAAAGAAAAAGGCAAGAAGGTTAAAAACTTAAAGGCGACATGGGATGATCCTTCATCATCGAAAGAAGAACACCACGTATCCCATTTTTCTCTAATAGGAATTGAAGATATAGCATCCACATCATCTGAAGATGAGAAGAGCTCAAGTAAAGATGAAGAAGGGAGCTCAAGTGAAGGGGGAGGTCAATCTTCGGATTCGGACGTCTCGGTAAGTGAGGTATACAAACTACCCACTTAAACTCTTGTAAAAATTATTTCTAGTACTAATGATGATTTGTTTAATGCTAGAAAGAAAATTAAGTTCTTGAAAAATGAAATTTGCTTGTTAAAGGAAAAATAGAATATATGGCAATTAAGGACAATGTACATGATTCTACTTCTAGTTCAAATGATTCATCTTTAGAAGAAGAAAATAAGGAATTAAGGGAAAAGGTAAATAGTTTTACCAAAGCCCTTAGAAAATTTGAAATTGGCTCAAACTAGATATGATCATTGAGAGTCAAAGGGCAAGTTTCAAGAAAGAAGGATTAGGGTTTGGAAAATCTAGTAATGGAAAAACCTATCATTGTTTACTTGCTAAAGGACAAACAAAGACCAAGACCCTAAGTAAGAAATAGATTACTAAGGAGTACTTGGTCAACCCAATTAGGAAACACTTCTATTAGGTGCCAAAATCAATCCTCAAGGGTTTGAGGATTTGGGTTGAGTCAACCATGTTAAAATTTCAAATTTTTGAAATTTGGTTGACTTGAGACATTAAGGGGGAGCATTTTAGCCTAAGTAGAAATTCTTGATAAAATGGGCTAAATAGGATGTACCTTTAATACATCTTATATTGCCTTGATTTATGATTGCATTTATGCATATGAGATGTTAGGGTGATACAAATAACCCACTTATGCTAATGACATTTTGATGAGTTATTGGATGTATCACATTAGTGATAATAAACCAACTATGGGGAAAGCAAATATTTAATTAATAGACATCTTGCCCTTAGATCATAGTTGGATATTTTATAAGTATTGAAAACCATTCTACATTCTACTTATGGTGGTATAGATTTGAAAAATATACGGTTTCAAAACTAGGTTTTGAAGTTGATACATAACTTAAGTATGTGTCAATATTTTGAGAGTTGATCAAGAAATTCAAAAATATTTTGACTTTTGATGAAAACATATTTTTTTCACATTAGAAGATATTAAAAGAAATATGTTTATAAAATTTCATAATTTTTCAAATTTTCTGGAATTTTTCATGTATTTCTGAAATTCAGCATGGAAGCTGATTTCAGAGAATCAGTCGACTATGACCTGTCTCAGTCGACTGGTACAGTTTGTTGGTGTTGGAAGTACCAGATCGAACCTGATTTTGATAATGGCATAGGGTTCAAAGTTAAGGTTAAAGTTGTTATCTAATGAATCTGTTAAGTATGCAGGAAAGTCCTAGGTAAGCTAGGCACGAAGTCTCAACCTGCAGGGTTGAGCAATAAGTCCTGGTCGTGGACTGGGCACCGAAGACCTAAACGGGGGTTGGGCAATAAGTCCTGGTCGTGGACTGGGCACCGAAGTCCTGATCCAGAAGATCGGGTAGAAGTCTTAGCCGAGCGGGAGCTGCGGACAGAAGTAGAGACGGGTCGAGGAACGGATGTCTCGAGATCCGGCAATCTCAGAGGTCGAGCAAAAGTCCAACCGGAGGAGCCGGTTGGCAAAAGGTAACATCTCCTGAGAGGAGTAGGTGAGGGTGCGTTCCCCGGAAGAGGGAATAGTAGGTGTCGGTTCGACCTAAGATTCCATTTGGAAGCCCAAAGTCAGAACCAAGATAGCACAGACTGTTATTTATACTTAATATTATTATTAATGCTGTTCTGGAACTAACCTGTGTTACAGGAGCAAGAGGTTCGAGTTTCTGCATCCCAAGCGCCTGAGAGGACTCAGGTGCCCGAGAACACAGGCGCCGGTATTGATACAGACACCCCAGATGGGTTACTTCCTGAGGCTGCGAAACTAAGATGTCACGTCAACATGGGAGGTGCCCGTGAGCAGTCAGGTGCCCTAGACGTCCCAGGTGCCCTGGATGAGGGATAAACATTGGTCGAGTCTACAGACAAGGACGTGCTCTGATCGGTGACGTGGCAGGCGCCCTACAGCAAAACAAGCACCCTGGACGCCAGTATAAAAGGGGGTTCACCCCCTACTTATGTACAACACTTCTCTCAACTCAAGTACTCAAACGCTCAGTTCATTTTCCTCCGTGCTCGAGTTCCAAGTGCCAACAACGCTCAAGATCGACGACCCGCTGCTCCGATCTTTAGATTCTTTTTTCGATTGTCGGTATATTTATTTCAAGTGTTTTCTTTTAATTCTGTATTCGTGATTCAATTCTTGTAATATTTTTCCAAAATATAGAATTGCCCAACGAAAATGGTCAAGGACCATGGGCCTCGGAGTAGGAGTCGTTACAGACTCCGAACCAAGTAAAAGAAAACGAGTTAACATAGCTTTAATTTTTCCGCTGCGCAATATTCTTACGTATCCGAAATTTTATCGATATTCACCCCCCCCCCTTCTATTGATTCTAAACGATCCCACACAATTTGATTCAAAAATTAGGGTATTCGACGTATCAGTCGACTGCATTAGTACCGATGGTGTGACATGTGAGTCCATGGTTGGGGGAGTCACCATTTCATTTTCACCTGCATTGTTAGGGTCATTTTTAGGATGTCGGGTTTCGGAGAACTCATTCACATGCTTTCCTAGTGTTATTGAGCCTTTCACGGGTTCATTTTCTAATGTAACCGTTGACCAAATTCATAGACATTATTTTAATAATCCTCGACCTCCCCTTAAGCATATCTTCGATGTTAATCGTATGTTTGCAGTCAGTAACATTCTCTATAAGATTGTTCTTGACTGCATCTTGTCTATTGTCATAAAGGGGAGGTCCAAGGTTCAATTACCTCACCTAGTTATAATGTATGCCTTGGAGAGGAGGCTTGACATAGACATTGCCCTTTACATATTCATGTCTATTTTGCATTTTTCACATGATGTCCATAGGAAGATTTACATGTCATTTGGTCATATGTTGACCGAATTCTTTGCATCTAGAGGTGTTGATATCACTAGAGGTCATATTCATCAGTTGTCTAAGGATTATGATCAGATAGGTTCTCGGCAACTCTCCTTGGCTGGGATTGAGCGACAGCAAGGAGTGATGGTCTGGCGGCATGACCATGCGTCTTCTAGCTCTGATGATGAGGATGAGGACGTCGATGCTCTTGGTGGTGTTGTGCCTGCTGTTGCTCCTACTGCTGCTCCTGTGATGATTACAAATGAGAGGTTCACCCGGCTGGAGGAGGAGATTCAGGGGATGAGGCAGGAGCTTCAGGGCGTTCAGCAGCGTCAGACTGCCATGTTTGAGATGATGCAGTGTTGGGACTTGATGTATCATGCTCCTCCTCCTCCTCCTGGAGATGATAAGTAGATATGGTGTACCTCAGATGTTATGGTGTTGAGATTATGTTTGGATTAGACATATCTTCTTATTATCTCTCAAACACCATAAACGATATTATAATACTTTCTGTTTTGTTTTTATCTTTGTAGCACTATCTTGTGTTTATGTATGGACCTCTTATTTCTCTAGTATTGCTTCTATGGTTTGTCTTTCCTTGTGTTGTCTTCTGTTATGATATGTGTTTTTAGTATACATGTTGCTTATGTTTCTTCTTGTTTGCCTGCGACCGAGATATTATGGTTTAAAGGGGGAGCGTATTTTCAGGGGGAGCTTCCTTTAAGGGGGAGCTTTGATTACTTTTACTCCCTCTAATTTTGTTGTGTGGCAAAAGGGGGAGAATTGGATAAGTTAAGTTAGATGAGTTTTATGATCTATTTGTTAATGTTCAATGTTCTTTTTGATCATAACATATTTAATGTCCTAACTTAAACAAATTTGTCAAATATCAAAAAAGGGGAGATTATTGGTGCATTCATGCCCTAAACATTATTTACTTTTGATGTTTGGTTAAATATGTTTGAGTTAGGCAATGTTGGTTATCGAACATGAAACTTGAGTTTAAGTCTAGGAATGAAGAATTGATAGAAGAAGACTTAACATGGCAAGGCCGAGGGAAACACTTCAAGACAAGCGCAAGGATGAGGAGTTGAGGGCTCGGAAGCATCCTAAGGGCGTGAGGCTAATAGAAGGTGTTTGAAGGCTTGTGTCTACGCAAAGGAAAAGTGGAACCTGAGATTTATCAGGTATCAGTCGACTGATGAAAGGATCAGTCGTTTGATACAGTGGGATGAGTCGACTGATAGTGAATCAGTCGATTGCTTCAACGAACAGAAAGATCAATCGACTGGGTCAGGTCCCAGTCGACTGGTAAGTGACCGTTGAAGGTTGACAGTAGAAATCATACGCTTTCTACAGTATTCGTTGAAGCCCATCAGTCGACTGATGATGTTACCAGTCGACTGATGTCGGGGCTGAGCTATTTGGATAACAACTCTCTCCTCTATTTAAGAGGAGGCTTTAGGGCATGAATAGGTTACGCTTCTTGATTACTAAATCCTATTTCTAAGTGCCCAAAGCCTACATAGCCTATTCTCTTTCTTATACTCTAAATCTCATCTTGTAAAAGAGGAAGAGAGCATCTTGTGCGGGTTTCTCCACCTTCAAGGAGAAGATCATAGTGAAGCTTGATTGTGTGGTGTGGATCCTTGGATTAGTCACCTCTAGGAGGTGGATACCAAGTAAATCAAGGGAGTTAGCATTGTTTTCTTTGTAAATTGATTTTGTCTATTATTGTTTTTGTGCTTTAGCTAACATTCTTGTAAACAAAATCAAAGAGAAGCAATTCACCCCCTCTAGCCAAACGCTAAGGTCCTAATAGTTAAAACCATTGCCAAAAACTCTATCTCAGGCGCTCGAGTAGCTACTCGCGCGCCTCATCCTTTTCTTTGAATCGGGCACCTAAAAAAGGGCTATATAAGCCCTTGTTAAATAACATTCAACCCCAGACCAAAACTCTCCCTATTCTCTTCCTCTTCACTATTAAGCCCTCCCCAAGCAACCACATTCAACCAAGATTCTTCCTCCTTTCCTAATCTCCAACTATGCCGCCTCGGTAAGATTTCTTGATCTTAAACCTATTCTCAAATTTGAGATTATCAATCATTATGTTATTTATTAATCATTATGCCATTTATTGATCATTATGCCATTTAGCAAACGTCGTGTTACCAAGACTGACGTCGGTACTGAGACTAGCCCTGATCCTAGGTTCCCTTCGCTAGCTCTCTTTCATAAGTTCAAAATTACTACATATAAACCACTCAAAACTAATTATCTCAGTAGAAGTTTCTTTACCCAATCCTGTCCCTTAGCTATAGATGCCATCAACTACTACCAACTTGAGCGCTTGGTGTACTGTAATAGTTCAATAAATACGACCTTATGTGCTGAATTTTATAATAATTTGGTCAAAATTTATGATCTTTGTTATTCTATCATGGTTCAAACCCTTCCACTTACCATCACTCCTACTTTATTTACTAGATTTCTTGGACTACGACCTTCTCAACCCGCTTTTGTTTGCTACCCTCCTACGGACCTTCCCTTTTCTGCACCCTACTCTCACATCACCCTCAACACACTTTAGTCCTATTTTTTCAGGGATGCGAGAGATTCGACGGTGCAGAACTTTCAATCTCTTGATCTGCGCATCTAGAACAACGCATTCTATCGAGTCTTGGTCTGCTGCATTCTTCCCCTGACCTCTCGGGATATAGCAGTCATGCGACCTTTCCACTCCTTCCTAGTCTATGCCATAATCCATCACCTTGACATAGACATCAGACTTTATATGTTCCAGATGATCATTTACGCATCCAGTGTCTATACCCGATTGAGAGTGCGGACAACTTACTATCACATCTTAACCGCACTCTTCTACTATTATGGACGTGATATTACTATTAGAGAGATCGTTAGGATGACGCAGTTCGACAAAGTAGGATCTAAGAACTTCTCCCTAGTAGCGATAGATGTCTCGGCTATCGGGGTCATTTCATAGAGATGACGAGATGCTCCACGACAGAATAACTCAGAGGACGACATGGATATCGATGTCATGGATGTCACTGTCGAGATCAAGGAGTAGCTGCAACAGTCTGCACGACCCCCTCCTCCGTTGAATATAGCCTATCAGCGCCTTACATGGATTGAGCTAGAGGTTCATAGTCTTCGAGAGGTGATGAAGGCCCATTATATAGAGAGGATGGACACCAATTTGGTCTGACACGAGGAGAGGCTAGTAGCCGATCAGATCCGTCATGCCGAGATGATGGCTATGTTTCGTTCATGGCATCTAAGCCCTTCTTGGTATTTGGGCCCTTCTTCATAGTCTAGCATTGTAATTTGACTATGGATTTTAACTTGTCTTTTGATTTCTCCTACTTAGTTGATACTGCTTAACTTTTATTGACTTGTTTGCTTATTGGGATGTGCTCAGTAGAATAGAGTTATTTTTCATTTATATGTTTTTAAAATGATTCTTGTCATTCTTTTTATTTTTTTAACAAAAACTATATATTAACTGCTTTTCAAAAATTCATAGTTTTAAAAACATATTGTTTTAAACTTTTTATTTGACTTTCCAACTTAGTTTTTCAAAAATTATCCCCTTTAAAACTAAGGATTTCTTCATTATGAACTTAACTTATGACTTAACCCTAGTTTGCATGCTCCTATAGATTTAGAAGTCATCTCACAAGCACATTACAATACATTGACTGACAACTTAGACTGGGTTGAGATGCTTAAGTCTATTCCTTGACTCAAGATACTTTAAGTCAGTGCACCAAAAATAGTTGGGGCGATAAATACAATTGAACATTAATAAGATTAAGTAATCAAGCTTAGAAATTCTAACTTGATAAGACTACTTAACTTGACTAACCATGATGAAAGCTACTATTTTATAACAGTTAGTAAGTAACAAATTGGGTTAGATAGAAACCGAAGGAATTAAGATTTGACTATTTCTCAAATTATCTTTTTATTGCATGGTTTACTTTTCAGACTTAAATCATACTTGGACTCAATAAGAATATTAACTTGATTCAAATCTTGTTACTTGTCCAAATTACTTTTTAGACTTAACAAATTATTTTTTAGTATTAATTCTTGCTTAATATTTCATAATTTGTTAATTGTTCCATATCATTTGCCTTCTTAAAAATCAACACTTAACATTTTTTAACTTTTTCAAAATTTTCTTATGGGGTTTTCAAAACTCATAGGCTCTAATAGTCAATATTTTCTTTCTTTCTCCTTAATCAAAGTTTTCTTTCAAAACATATTTTCAAAAAGTATATCTACTACAATTTTTTGATATATGGAAAAGGGGGAGAGTAGAAAAATTAAAGTTAAAAATTAAATTATTCCCTTTTTCAAATAAACTTTGCTTTCGAAAGAATATTTATTTTAAGGAAAAACTCTATTTTTTTCAAAAAGATTTTCACTTTAACTTAGAGTTTCTTTCTTGATACTCAGAAGTTTTTTCAAAACACTTTTTTAAAATCAAAGTAATGAACATCTTCATACTTAATTTTTTTTTTAATTAGAAAATCCTTCAAAGTAGAAATTGTATTTTTTTTTTCAAAAAGCTTCAGAGGGAGAATTTCAAATCAAGGGGAGCATTTATGTAATATTTCAATTTTGCAAGGTTTTTTTTAAATTGTAAATATTTTAAAAATAAGGGGGAGATTACTAATTAAGAGTGAGAGTTAAAAGCTGTTTCAAAATTTGCCATAAAGAAAAATTGATTTATTCTGTTACTCAATCGTGGTTTATCTCTTTGTTTATATATTTTAACTTAACTTTTGTACTGGGTTGTTATAAATCAAAAAGACGGAGATTGTTGGTGCCAGAACACCAGATCGAACCTAGTTTTGATAATGGAAAAGGGTTCAAAGTTAAATTTATGTGGTGATCTAATGAATTTACTAAGTGTGCAGGAAAGTCCTAGTTAACCTAGGCATTAAGTCTTGATCTGCAGGGTTGATAATGAAGTCCTGGTCAAGGACTGGGCACGAAGTCCTAGCTGAGGGTCGGGCATCAAAGACCTGATCGAGGGTTAGGCACGAAGCCTGGTTCGAGGAATTGGGCATGAAGACCTGGTCGGGGACTGAGCACCAAAGATCTGATCCGGAAGATCGGGTAGGAGACTTAGCCAAGTGAGGACTACGGGCGGAAGTAGAGACGAGTCAAGGTATGGATGTCTCGAGATCCGAGAGTTTCAGAGGCCAATCAAAAGTCCAACAGGAGGAGCCGATTGACAAAAAGTATCTTCTCCAGAGTGAAGTAGGTGAGGACGTGAGGGAATAGTAGGCATTGGTTCGATCTAGGATTTCATTTGAAATCCAAAGTCAGAACCAGACAGCTCTACCTATCATTCATGCATGCATTTACTTTATTATATTGTGTTCTGGGACTAACCTTGGTTGCAGGCTAAAGGAACTAGCTGTTATGATCAGGGTGCCTGAGAGGGCTCAGACGCCCGAGAACCCAGGCGACTGAGAGGACTTAGGTGCCCCAGAGGGGTTTTCTCAGCAAGTAGCAAAGCTGAGTTGGGAATCGTGACACGTTACCTCCTAGGCGCCTCGTTGCTCGTAGGCGTCCCAGTGATCCTAGGTGCCCAAGAATAGGATAAAAGTTGGCCGAGTTTGCAGATAAGGACGCGGCTGATCCAGTGACGTGTAGGGCACCCCTATAACCTATTAGGCGCTCGTGTTAAATCCGAAACTTTTGTGTCACTCCGGAAAATTTTTCAGAAAAGGTCCTACGGTTTCCCGACATCTAGATGAGGTTTAGGGAATTTAAAGATTTAAAACTAAATGAAAAAGGGGCTGTTTGCCAAAAAGTTTCAAACTTAGGGGTGCCATTGGAATTAACTTTGTAGGTTTGGGCTTAAATGCAAAATGACCAACTTTAAAAGGTTGCTAGGGCTTGGTTTCTTCGGCCACTTCCCTTCTTCGCTGCCCGAGCCCTAAGCCTCCGCCGCAACTATTTCCTTCCTTCGTGATGCCCTAGCGCCGAAGCCCTCGGTCGCCGACGCCCATTCCCTCGATCAGATCTCATTCCATCTCACCATCGATGCCTCCTCCCTTCCCCGCAAACGAGTGGATGCCGAGCTCCTTCTTTAGAGAGCTCTCAGCGTCGGAGACCATCGTTGTCCCCTCAATCAGGTGACGACTATTGCTCTCGCTCTCTCTGTTTACGCGACTGTGGCCTCAATGAATCGATTAGCTTTGGGAGGCTTTGGAGTCGGTGTTTTAGCGTGTTCATCTTCGATCGCGACTTAGGTAAGGACTAAGATTTGAGGTTTCATTCGGTTTAGATGTCCTTACCTGCGCGCCCTAATTGGTGGATACATGGCAGCTTCTTGCGATTGCTCACCTTCGCCAGATCTGGATCTGGGAAGGAAGGAGGGCTGTGTGCGTGTTGGGTGTTTTTTATCAGCGAGCATTAGAGGTAAGAGCTGTGGTGTTGCGATTTCTATTTTAGCTCTCACATATTTCTACCAGTGAGTTTTCTTTTGGATTAGTTCTACTTCTGATAAATCTATGATGTAATTGGGTTGTGATAAACCTCCTGTTGAAGTGCCCTATTACGAATTGGTGTGCTAGCGTGTGTTTCATTAAGGATTTTGATTCTCTATGTTTGGAGATGTTGTTCCCCTGTTTTTGATTTGGGTGTTTAGATGCCACTGTGAGTTTCATGTATTGGGATTACTTCTTGTTACTTGCTATAGGTTTGAATCTTGATGTTGCCATGGGATTGGGGAGCTTGAGATCTCGCCGTGAGAAGAAGATGGTGATTTCTAGAAAGGCCTTGATGCATGATTTTAGTATTGTGATCAGAATTCTTATTCAACAGAATGGTTCTTGTTAACTTATGGATTTAGAATAGTGATTTGGTAGCCATTATGTTTCGATGTAAAGGAGGGATTGGATTGGTACAATCTTAATGTACGGTGTGTAACATACCCAAGTTATGAATCTTGATTGATGTTTTGGGTTTTGATTTATTCCTTGTATGAGGTGTTATGGGGATTGAATTTTGATTGTTCTATCTGATTCATCTCTATAGGTTTGGATCTCTAATGGTGGGTGTTCATGCGTGTGGTCAGGTAAGACTTAATTTATTTCCGTGTGTTGTGTCTATTTGATGCTGTGAGCTATAGTGGATGATTTGGTGAATATCCAACTTAGATCAGATTGGATGAAGTAGGTCTACTAGCTTAATTTCATTTGGATTGTGATGTTGAACCTAAAGGAGCTTGCCATGTATACTTTGGATCTTGGAGCTAGTAGATTCGAGGATTGAGTTTTATTCGAGGTAATCTCTTGGATCAGTTTTGGGGATTTGAACCTAAACTTAATTTATTCGGGTTTTGAAAACCTAACATGAATCTAATCAAGGTAACTTGGGATAATTATAGATACTAATTTAATTAAGATTAATTAAATGAAATAAGGATAATTAGAACGATCCTAATTATTTGAAGAAGTTTGTTTAGCTATAAATTACATATTATTGTAGCTAAACATAATGCCTTTGATTCAGGGCATGGATTGGATTTAGCATTGCTGATTATCAGACAGGAGGTCATTTTCTGATACGAGCATCTACTTGGAGGCGGGTACCCTTTGACTTATCTATCTTGATATTGTCATCTTGTTATGCATAGAATGTTATAGATAGCAGTAAGATCCTACGCTATCCCTGGTTATTATGTTTGATCTAGATATTGTGGTTTATCCCTGTTTATTATGTCAGTCCTGGATACTTGTTAGTTATCCCTGAGTTATTATGCCTGTTCTGGATACTTGTTAGTTATCCCTGAGTTATTATGCCTGTTCTGGATATTTGTTGTTCATCCCTGAGTTATTCTGCTGTTAGTTCCATACAGTCTCAGGTATTGTCATATCCATTTGTATGCTAGAGATCGTGGTATTGTCTCCTGCATTTGACCTTGAGGGGTTGGTAGTTTTCCGGTCAGTATACTTTGTAGGTTACCAGTATTTCCTGTTATAGGATTTCAGACTGAGACTTAGTATACTGAGGACTTGGGAGGGAGGTATGTGTATCTATCATACACCATCCTTGCACTGTTGCATGCCGGCGATCAGCGACTCCCTTGTGGTTGAGCCTAATCGTCTTCCGGTACATGACGGGCACACACGGCCACTCATGGGTTAGTGGATACCGTAGATGTGTGCATTTGCCCTGTATTGCTCCGTTCGGCCACTATTGGAGGGTGAGCGCGGGCGTGGTAGCAAGCAGGGATCCCTTCTCGTACTGAGCCATGAGGAGATGAGAGCGGAGCTCCCCCATTACTTGGGGTAGAGGGGTGGTCCTTCGTCAGCATCCTGTCCACCCGGTCACTCAGGAGCAGTGATAGCAGGGTGTACAGTTGTCAGAGCCCTACCTTTTCAGACGTCCCTATGACAGGTGTACGATGATTCTGTCTGGTGTCAGGGGTGACACATGTCATTGCACCATGTGCATACTTTGCATCGTGCATTGTTTGCTGCACTTATTTGCTGCACTTGTTTGACATCGCATATACTGGAGACTTGTTATCTGTGCTTATCTGTCTACTAGTATTCCACCGGTATTTCTTACCCTCTGTACAGGTTAGATGGATTCAGGTATGTATCTATCCCAGTTTGTTCAGTGCTAGTCTTTCCCCTTCTGTTGATATGAGTCTGTACTAGCTGAACTCTTATTGTTGGTATAACCTTCTATGCATATCTGTTTGGGTATCCGCTGAGCTATGGACTCACCCCGTTGCCATATATATTTATTTCAGGTTGATGTCTGCGAGGAGATCCCGAGCCGCCAGTCCCCAGCTCCCGAGGAGCCCTTTTTGGTTTTCCTTGTTTTGTTATGGACCCTGTAGCATTCCTATGCTTCCGCTGTATGTTTTGAACATGTATGCACGTTCTGTTTGAAGGTATTGTACTTTTGAGTCCTATGTTGGACTTCGTTCGGTTTTGGCTTTGTTCCTGCCCCCTGGCAGCTCAGGTGAGTCCGGATTTGGTTTTTCGATAGATATAATCATATAATTGTTGTTTCTGCATATATCTGAGGCCTGAGGCCCTTTAAACTGCGTGGTTGTGTTATATTATCTGTGTGTATGTGTAAATTGTCCGCCGGACAGGGGAGGTGCTGTCCGATTTTCTATTGGATCAGCGGCTCCTGGGTCTCGGGGCGTGACAGCTCGAGATCCAGTATAAAAGGGGTTTCACCCCCTTTGCTTCCAACATCAACTCAAGCACACGAAAACACTACGACAAGCTTCCATGCTTATGTTTTCTGTGCCAACAACGTTCAAGATCAACGACACGCCGCTCTAACAAGTTTTGCGCTTCTTCTTAAGTGTCGTTGGTATAAAGTTTTCAATTCAGTTTTGTACTTAAATTATTATACTTGTACATCATTTTCCGACTTATAGTATTACCCAACTAAAATGGTCAAGAACCGTGGGCCTCGGAGTAGTTGTCACAGACTACGAACCAAGTAAAACAAATTATGTTAGCAGTATTCTATCTTGCGAAGTTCTATATTTCCGTTGTATTTACTCTCGATTAATTTTTGAAAAAGACATTATCGATATTCACCCCCTTCTATCGATCACAACGATCCTACAGAATGTACTAAGACTTGGTCTTCGATTAGTAGTGCGGGAGAAGAAGGAACAAATTTGCTCGAATTGGGGTAGCACGAATTTCGAGAAAAAATATTAAAATAATAATTAAAAAATTATGACAAATTTTTAAAAATTGATCATTATACCAATTCTGAGTTATGGTGAAAAAATAAGAATTCAAAATTGAAAAAGGTGTAAAAATATTTTAAAACCTTGCACAAACACTTTATATTTGAATAAAAAAGTGAAAATCTGAAAAAAAAAATGATCAAAAAGTGGTTTCACCAATTCAGAGCAAACTTGCTCTGATACCACTTGTGGGTTCGATGTGATCATAGAGGGGGGGGGTTAAATATCGATAACAATTTTTCAGATAAATCAGATTAAATGCAGCTGTAGTAAACAAGTCAAACTCGACTAACACCTTATTTTTTACTTGGTTCGGAGTCTGTGCTGACTCCTACTCCACGGCCCACGGTCTTTGACCATTTTTGTTGGGCAATAATATAATTCATGAATCAAGTACAAGAGTTATGATTAAGTACAGAAAAATAGAAATTATACCAACGACACTGAAAAAAGGAATTTCGTTGCACAAGCGACGTGTCGTCGATCTTGGACTTCTTAGGCGTAGAGAACTCTAGTACGGAAGCTTTATCATTGAGATTTCAAGAGCTTGAGTTGATGTTTTGAAGCAAAGGGGTGAAACCCCTTTTATTCTTGAACTCGGGCACCTAATGTTGGGACCGGGTGCATGTCGACAAGGATACGGGTTCGTAAAATTTTAAATTTTTACGTGCAGCGGAAGAATTAGCATAAAATAATTTCCTAAATTATTTTAACCACGTATCTAGCATGCAACCTTATGATGTGTTGATATAATCATAAATTAAAACTTTGCGGAAAAAGTAAACTAATTTACTAAGTACCTCTCGTAACTCGAAGTAAGGGACGAGATCCAACCGTAGCGTCCCTTGGAAGCTCCACCTCTATTCGCGTCCACGCCGAGTTCTCTTCGGGATGACTTCGCAAAGCCACGAGTTTTGTACCGACGAGAACTACCAGATTCTCCGAAGACACAACTAGAAGAACAAGAGAAAAGATAGGAAACTAACCACCCGAGAAACGGAATCGAATTCCGAGAAGGAAGGAGATGTGATCCGCTTCTTCTTCTTCTTGGTTGGCTTCTCCTTGGTGTAGATTGCTCACGCCAACTCCTTGGAGAACAATGAAGGTGCGCCGGCCCTAGGAGATCTAGGTTGGGCGCCGGCCCTAGATGGGAGGGAGAAGGAGAAGAGAATAAGAGAGAGAGAGGGAGAGGATTAACTCTTAATCAACTCAATTGATTGGAATTGAAGGCTAGCCTTTGGTTCCTTTATATAGCAACCTCTACCTTGCTAAGTCTCCTCTTTAACGGAATTAACGGAATTAATTTTCATAAGAAATTTATCTTATAAATTTTCTTATAAATTATTCCGTTAGGCCTAGTTTTATTATAACTAACTTTATAATAAAACAATTAATTCTCTTCTTTAATTATGGAATAAATTTTATAAGAAATATATAATTTTTCTTTTGATGGAAAAATCAATTCATAATTGATTTTATAAAATTAAAATAAATCATTCCACGGATTATTTTAATTTCCAAAGAAATAAATTTCTATAAATTTATTTATATAAATTTCTTTATACAAATTTATTTATCCATAATTTATAAAACAAATCGCGCTAGATTTATTTTATTAATTAAACCAAATTAATTGGTTTTCTCCCTTTTAAGTGGCCGGCTAAACCAAGGGGGTTTAGCACCCTCCTTGGCCGGCCAATCAAGCCGCATCCATCGCGAATTAAACTCATTTAATTCGCCCAATAAGCCTTCAAAAGACTTAGCCAATTTTAGGTTTCCGTTGCGCCTCTGATTAACTCAGATTCGACTTATTTCTCTTGATCGGAAAATCCAATTTTCAACTCATTTTAAATCCCTCGGATTACTCGTAGTGCGTGTGACTAAATAGACTTTCGATTTATGTTGGCCGTCTATAATCAACTAATTATAGAACGATCATGAGTGACACCTAGTAGTACATCATGACCCCCAATTAATCGAAAGATCAATGGTTTGACCTCAGAAGTAATTCTGAAACCCTTCAGCAGCTCTAATGAGTCGTGCCTCATTCCCTTCACCACCTTATACCCACTTGGTTCAGGACACGGTCTATATGTGTTAGTCCCCACTAGGCTGACTACGTCACACCTAGCCCAAGTAGTGTCTTTCTCGTCCTTTGGATTTCTAATTACTCTCATGTATTTAAGAGACTCGCACTCTAAACATGATATACTCTGGCCAGAGATTTTGAGTAACAATCCGACGATAGGCCTGGGTATACATCTCCTCTCAAGGAGTGGTGAATCCTTTGTAGGCTGTTCAAACATCTTCGAGCACTTCGGCTTATACCCAATCATCCTGGGTCCACACCTCCTTGGAGATGCTTGCTTAAGATGTTAAAGTATAAGTTTCCATGACCAAGATGACTTGAACACCGCATGTCAAAGGTGCATCGCACTTAAGCTGCAGTAAGAACTTCATTGACATATCTACATGTAGATTCCCATATGAAGTCTTACAGCTAGTCACTCCAATGAACTAGTTCCCTTAACTAGCATCCATGTTTATCTCCGGACATCCCAATGTCACCAGCCAGTGAGAATCAGCTAATTAGAGAATAACCCATGCTAGTCTCAACAGAATTGATAGTGTCCGTATTTATCAATTCATCGACTAGGGATATTTTCAATACTTCACAATTGCACATTTAGAGATAGTCACTAGTTGTGATCCCATCACAAATTCTCTTATGCTGTGAATTGTATTGCGGACATTCAGTAGATGAGTTCAAGATCCCAATCAAATACACAAAACATGTATACTCAAATAGTGAATTATCATTTATTAATATAAATGTTTACATCATAAGGCGATTGCCTTAGGACACTTCTCTCATATCACTAACAAACTCCCACTTGGCCTAATGCCAATCGCTACGGTATCCAATACCATAGGCTCTAACATGTCCCTCAAACTTGCTTTGAGGCAAGACCTTAGTTAAAGGATCCGCTATATTCCTTTCAGTGGGAACTCTCTCAATTTGTATGGCATTCCTACTTATAATCTCTCTGATCAGATGATAGCATCGAAGCACGTGTTTGGATCGCTGATGAGACATTGGTTCCTTCGCTAGTGCAATAGCTCCATTGTAGTCGCAGTAAACCGGCACTGCTTCATCAATGGTTGGAACCACACCAAGTTCTGAGACAAACTTCTTGATCCAAACTGCTTCCTTTGCTGCTTCCGAAGCTGCGATATATTCCGCTTCCGTGGTAGAATCCGCTACGGTGTCTTGTTTGGAACTTTTCCAACTTACTGCGCCTTCATTCAAAGTAAATACGTATCCAGACTGCGATTTGGAGTCATCCTTATCTGTCTGGAAACTGACATCTGTATACCCACGTATTACCATATCTCCTTCTCCATATATTAGGAATACATCCTTAGTTCTTCTTAAGTACTTAAGGATTGTCTTTATAGCCGCCCAATGATCCATCCCCAGATCAGATTGGTATCTGCTCGTGACACTCAGAGCATATCATCGGGCCTAGTACATAACATAGCATACATGATAGATCCTATCGCGGATGCATAAGGTATCTTATTCATGCAAATCCTCTCGTATTCTGTGCGCGGACACATAGACTTTGAAAGGTTGATCCCATGCCTGATGGGAAGGTAACCTTTCTTGGATTCCGACATGCTAAACCTTTTTAGCACTCGGTCTATATATGTAGACTGCGAAAGACCAAGCAACCGTTTTGATCTATCTCTATAGATTCTAATCCTAAGGATATAGGTTGCTTCTCCCAGGTCTTTCATGGAGAAAGTTTTGGACAACCAAATTTTTGTTGGTGCAGAATGCACCCAAGTCAAACCTGTGTTTTGATATTGGCAAAAGGGTTCAAAAGTTAAGGGTTAGTTGTTGTCTAACAAGTTTCTTGAGTGTACAGGAAAAGCCCTAGCGAAGGAATGCTAGGCACTGGCGAAGGGCTGCCAGAAGAAAAGCCCTAGCGAAGGAATGCTAGGCACTGACGAAGGACTGCCAGACAGGAAAAGCCCTAGCAAAGGACTGCTAGGCTCTGGCGAAGGACTGCCAGAATGGACAAACCCTAGCGAAGGAATGCTAGGCACTGGCGAAGGGCTGCCAGAAGAAAAGACCTAGCGAAGGGCAGCTAGGCACCAAGCGAAGGGCAGCTTGGCAACTCAAGACCTGGCGAAGGACTGCCGGGCAAAAGTCCAACTGGAGGATCCGGTTGGCACCAGGTAAATTCTCCCGAGAGGAGTAGGTGAGGACGCGTTCCCCTTGAGGGAACATTAGGCGTCGGTTTGACCTAGGGCTCCATTTTGGATACCAAAGTCAGAACCAAGACAGCCAAGGCTGTATAATTCATTATGTTATTGGTTTATTGTGTTTTGGACTAACCCTGGATGCAGGACCAAAGGAACGTGTGTCTGCAGCTCAGAATGCCTCAAAGGAAAGAGGCGATCGCTGACCAGGGCGCCCGGAGTGTCCCAGGCGCCCCCAAGGTGAACACAAAACACAACACAACCAGAAGAACCTCGACAGTACATTCTGAGGGCGCCCCCGCTGTCCCGGGCGCCCCCATTGCAAAACAACTCTGCCTTGTCTGCGCTACACGCCCAGGGCGCCCCCGCTGTCCCGGGCACCCCCAGCCAGACTTGCCGAGAAGACCTCAGCGCTGCGGATAAGAGCTGGCCGAGTCAACCAGGGCGCCCCCAGTGTCCAGGGCACCCCCGTCAAAGGGTTATCCCGAGTTCTTAGGGATAAACCCTTGACCGCGCCTTTTGGGGATCAAGCGCCACGTGGGGGGGCGCCCCCGTCGACCAGGGCGCCCCCAGGCCCTATATAAAGGGCCCTCGACCTCCTTCTTCAGAGCATCAATTGCTTCGACACTTCTGTGCTCTTCTGCTTCCGCGACACGCTCCAGAAATCTTCCAACTCGAGCTGACAACGTCCCGCTGCTCCGAAACTTTGATCTACACCGGACGTCGGTAACGAAGAGCTGTATTTAAAGTTTACTAAACTGTTCTTGTTATAATCTTTCTTGTAAACATTTACGAACTTATAGAATTGCCCGCAGAAAACGGTCAACGACCGTGGGCCTTGGAGTAGGAGTCGACCCAGACTCCGAACCAAGTAAACCGACTGTGTTTGCATTGTTCTGTTTTTCTTTTATTTCCGCTGCGCACCCGCTCTTTTTAAATCCGAACGATTTGCGACATTCACCCCCCCTCTATCGCATCTCTCGATCCAACAATTTTAACTGTCTGTAAGACTGATATATCGTTTCCTATAAGTAAAATGTCATCGACATATAATACTAGGAATACGACTGCACTCCCACTAACCTTCTTGTACACACAAGGTTCGTCAGGATTTTGTGAGAAATCAAGCTTTTTGATTGTCTCATCAAAACGGATGTTCCAGCTCCTAGATGCTTGCTTCAGTCCATATATGGATCGTCGAAGCTTGCATACTTTTGTTTTATCAACCGATGTGAAACCTTCAGGTTGTATCATGTATACATCCTCAAGCAGGTTTCCATTAAGGAAAGCTGTTTTCACATCCATTTGTCATACCTCATAATCATAATGAGCTGCTATGGCTAGGAGCATCCGAATGGATTTAAGCATAGCTACTGGCGAATAGGTTTCGTCTTAATCAATTCCTTATTTTTGACGATATCCTTTTGCCACTAATCTAGCCTTAAAGGTAACTACATTACCTTCCATGTCAGTTTTCTTCTTGAAAACCCACTTGCACCCTATGGGCTTAATCCCTTCAGGTGGGTTAACCAAGTCCCATACTTGATTTTCGTACATGGAATCCATTTCCGACTTCATGGCCTCAAGCCATTTGTCCCTTTCTGAATTTTTCAGAACATCTTCATAACTGATAGGTTCATCATCGCTTATGAGTAACACGTCGTTCGATTCACTTATGAGAAATCTGTATCTCTCTGGAATATTGCGTGTCCTATCAGACCTATGAAGAGGTGGTGTTGTTTTAGGTTCAACTGATAGCTCATCACTATGAATTATCGGTTGCAGGTCTAGACTAGGTGTCTTTGTAATGTCTATTGGAGTTTCTTGAACTTCATCAAGTTCAATGCCACTCCCACTGTTTTCTTGTAAAAGAAATTCCTTTTCCAGAAATACAGCATGCCTTGAAACAAACACCTTTTGCTCCAAGGGATGATAGAATTGGTAACCCTTCGTTTCCTTAGGGTACCCAATAAATAGACATTTATCAGACTTAGTATCCAATTTGTCTGATATAGTCCGCTTCATATAAGCAGGACAACCCCATATCTTAAGGTGAGTTAAGTGAGGTTTCTTACTATTCCATATCTCATATGGAGTAGTAGAGACTACCTTGGTCGGGACTCTGTTTAGCAAGTAAACAGTTGTCTTAAGTGCATAGCCCCAAAAGGATTTTGGAAGAGTTGCATGATTCATCATCGACCTAACCATGTCCATCAAGGTTCGGTTACACCTCTCAGATACACCATTATGCTGTGGTGTATACGGCGGAGTCCATTGAGACAATATCCCATTGTCCCTTAGATAATCTTGAAATTCTTGACTCAAGTATTCACCACCCCGATCGGATCGAAGTATTTTAATACTTTTGCCAAGTTGTTTCTCTACTTCATTTCTGAACTCTTTGAATTTCTCAAAAGCTTCAGATTTGTGTTTCATCAAGAACACATACCCGAATCGTGAGTGATCATCGATAAAGGTAATGAAGTAGCTATAGCCTCCTTGTGCAAGAGTTGACATTGGTCCACATACATCAGTATGTATTAGACCAAGCAATTCTCCCACTGGATTACCCTTTCCGGAAAAGGGTAATTTGGTCATCTTGCCTTTTAAGCAGGATTCGCATGTATCAAATGAACCGGGTTCAAATGATTCCAGAATTCCACATCGGTGTAATTCGGTCATGCGTTTATTGCTTATATGGCCAAGACGACAGTGCCACGTGTAGGAGTCTATTCGATTATCTATTCGAGCATGTTTGTTGCTAACTTCGATATTGAAAACGTCACTGGATAAATCTAACGTGTAGATGCCATTGCACAAAGTTCCATTCCCATAAAGAACGCCATTTAAAGTTATGTAACAACAATTGTTACTAAAAGTTAAATGATAACCTTTTTCATTCAAACATGAAATAGATATAATGCTCTTTATTAATGAAGGAACGAAATAACAATTATCCAATTCTAAGACACGTCCAGTGGGGAGCTTTAGCAAATATGTTCCGATGGCAACAGCAGCAATCTTTGCTCCATTCCCAACTCGCAAATCTGCTTCTCCTTTGACGAGTCTTCTTCTATTCCTTAGCCCCTGTATGTCATTACATATATGTGAGCTACAACCAGTATCAAGTACCCAGGTATTTGAGGAAATAGAGTGACATTCAATAACGAAGATACCTGAAGAGGATGGAGCATCGGATGCCTTCTTCTTCAAGGACTCAAGATAAACCTTGCAGTTTCTTCGCCAGTGACCCTCCTTGCCACAATGATGGCAAGTTCCTTTTGGTTTCTTTTCAGTCTTCTTGGCCTTTTTCTTCTTCCCTTTGTTATGTTCCTTGGCCTTCCTCTTAGAACCTTTCTTCGAGGAACCAACTAACAGTATCGCCTTTTGATCCGGCTTTACAGAAGGCTCTACAGTCTTCAGCAGGTTGAGCAACTCAGGAATGGTGGTCTCTAGTTTGTTCATCCGATAGTTCATCACAAATTGTGAATAACTCTTGGGCAAACAACTCAGAATTAAGTCAATACTTAGTTCATGATCCATTGCAAAACCGAGTGCGCTCAGTCGCTCAATGTACCCCAACATCTTTAACACAAACTGCGAGGCAGAAGTGCCTTCCTGCATCTTAGTGGTGAAGAGGAGTCTGGAGACTTCGAACCTTTCGGATCTCGCCTGCTCTTCAAACAACTCATGAAGATGGAAGATGATGGTATAAGCATCCATATGCTCATGCTGCTTTTGCAGCTCAGGTACCATAGAGGCTAGCATGATGCAACTCGCAAGTTCAGAATCAGTCACATGTTTCTGATAGGCCAACAATTGGTCTGGAGTTGCATTCTCTGGAGGATGGGTGGGAAGTTGATCTTCAAGGACATAAGCAAGCTTCTCTGCCTTAAGGACTATCCTTAGGTTTCGAAGCCAGTCCATGTAGTTCGACCCAGTCAGTTTATTGGTGTCCAAAATGGAACGCAAGTTTAGAGAAGACATGATTGAGTGATTATCCTAGAAATATAAATTGAGTTTATGTGAGAAGAATGATTAAAGAATGTATCAATATACATAAATAAAATCCTATTTATTTTTCAAATTGAATAACCCTTTTTATCAATTCGGGAGATCGTAGGAACATCTCCAAATAGGTTGATATCCAACCATAGATAAGAATAACCATGACTGTGGCCATCAAGTTTTTCTTAGCTATGAAGGTAGGTAATTACACCGATTACATATCACATATATGTAACTATCACTTTATGCTATCAACTAATTGAATGTTTACATAAATCATTGGGTTGTTAACTTATTAACAAGTATGCGACATTATACATAGCACCCAATTGCACCTCTCTTTGCATCGACCTTGGCTGTGGCACAACAAATCGATGCTCCAAGCTTAAGGCTGACCCATTAATCAAGAAATAGTTTTAATATGGTTGGAGCTCATTCAACCGTTTAGTCAGGCTTGGATGTGTCCAACAACCAAAACTAAGGATTGACCTCTGACTCCAACTATATTATTCATAAACTAATTCCATGGTTTGAACATGTTGAGGTTCAAGTCGGGCATGGATGTGTCCATCAACCCAAACGAGAAACAAAACTCCGGTTCTAACCATATTAATGGAAGGTGTTAGCCTTAATATTTTGTACGGGGTTTTGGGTCTCATCTTTTCTAAGCATATTCATGACATATGATTATGTCATGACTAACGATTTCCTTAATAAAGTATGTATGTGACTTAAATTATCAGGTCTGGCCCCCCTTCTAATATGGATTTTCCTTTTTCTTGAAATAATATTCTTCCTTTAATCAAAAAAAAAAAAAAATTAGGAACCGGATTTCCTAATTCTAATCTCATACTATATTAAAGGAATTGTTTTGGGAAACAATTTCCTAAATTGTCATAATCAATTTCGGAAATAATATGTTCAAGACTTTGATTTCTCTAAATCAAAACTTATTAAATTAAGAGACAATTCCCTTAATTCAACCACATATTATTTTCATGAAAATCGCAATTGAGAAACTCTATAGGAAACCATTTTCCTAATTAATTTTGGAGACAACAATATGTAAGAGCATCACCTCTTAAAGCATATTTTATTCATGGATTTAATTAATTACAACAAATCGTTTTCTAAGGGTGGCTCCCCGAGGCTCAGATACCCAAAGAAAAATAATTTGTTGTAAATCCAATTGGACGGCTCCCCGAGGCTCAATCCAAATCAAACATGACAATTTCAATTAAAAATTGAGAAATTAAATTACAACAACTAGCTTTAAATTGGACGGCTCCCCGAGGCTTAATCCAAAATAAAGAATTTTGTTGTGAATTTAAAGACCAATTCAAATTTAATTGTCAATTAACTGTCCATGAATTTGTCTAGACTTTCTTAAAAGAAAGTGCCCAAAATTGCGAGATTTCATAAATTGGTTTTCAGAATAATTGTAAGTTTCTGGTACAAAGAAAACTTACATATTTCCAAAGTTGGAAAATTTCTAAAATAGAAAATTTCTAAAATTGGAAAGTTTCTAAAGATGGGAAGTTTTCACAATTATTATAAAATTTTTTAGAAACTAGGATATTTCAAAAGTTTGCGAAATTTCATGAGGATTTCCAAACTTAGAAATTCCTAAATCTAAAATTTATTATAATTGGAAAGTTTCCATAATTGAAAATTTTTCCAAAATTGAGATTATGACAAAGTGTTCCGCAAAACAATTATATGATTATGTCGAACACTAACCGGCTCTGATACCACTGTTGAGACCGGGTGCATGTCGACAAGGATACGGGTTCGTAAAATTTTAAATTTTTACGTGCAGCGGAAGAATTAGCATAAAATAATTTCCTAAATTATTTTAACCACGTATCTAGCATGCAACCTTATGATGTGTTGACATAATCATAAATTAAAACTTTGCGGAAAAAGTAAACTAATTTACTAAGTACCTCTCGTAACTCGAAGTAAGGGACGAGATCCAACCGTAGCGTCCCTTGGAAGCTCCGCCTCTATTCGCGTCCACGCCAAGTTCTCTTCGGGATGACTTCGCAAAGCCACGAGTTTTGTGCCGACGAGAACTACCAGATTCTCCGAAGACACAACTAGAAGAACAAGAGAAAAGATAGGAAACCAACCACCTGAGAAACGGAATCGAATTCCGAGAAGGAAGGAGATGTGATTCGCTTCTTCTTCTTCTTGGTTGGCTTCTCCTTGGTGTAGATTGCTCACGCCAACTCCTTGGAGAACAATGAAGGTGCGCCGGCCCTAGGAGATCTAGGTTGGGCGCCGGCCCTAGATGGGAGGGAGAAAGAGAAGAGAATAAGAGAGAGAGAGGGAGAGGATTAACTCTTAATCAACTGATCAATTGATTGGAATTGAAGGCTAGCCTTTGTATCCTTTATATAGCAACCTCTACCTTGCTAAGTCTCCACTTTAACGGAATTAACGGAATTAATTTTCATAAGAAATTTATCTTATAAATTTTCTTATAAATTATTCCGTTAGACCTAGTTTTATTATAACTAACTTTATAATAAAACAATTAATTCTCTTCTTTAATTATGGAATAAATTTTATAAGAAATTTATAATTTTTCTTTTGATGGAAAAATCAATTCATAATTGATTTTATAAAATTAAAATAAACCATTCCACGGATTATTTTAATTTCCAAAGAAATAAATTTCTATAAATTTATTTATACAAATTTATTTATCCATAATTTATAAAACAAATCGCACTAGATTTATTTTATTAATTAAACCAAATTAATTGGTTTTCTCCCTTTTAAGTGGCCGGCCAAACCAAGGGGGTTTGGCACCCTCCTTGGCCGGCCAATCAAGCCGCATCTATCGCGAATTAAACTCATTTAATTCGCCCAATAAGCCTTCAAAAGAGTTAGCCAATTTTAGGTTTCCGTTGCGCCTCTGATTAACTCAGATTCAACTTATTTCTCTTGATCGGAAAATTCAATTTTCAACTCGTTTTAAATCCCTCGGATTACTCATAGTGCGTGTGACTAAATAGGCTTTCGATTTATGTTGGCCGTCTATAATCAACTAATTATAGAACGATCATGAGTATCACCTAGTAGTACATCATGACCCCCAATTAATCGAAAGATCAACGGTTTGACCTCAGAAGTAATTCTGAAACCCTTCAGCAGCTCTAATGAGTCATGCCTCATTCCCTTCACCACCTTATACCCACTTGGTTCAGGACACGGTCTATATGTGTTAGTCCCCACTAGGCTGACTACGTCACACCTAGCCCAAGTAGTGTCTTTCTCGTCCTTTGGATTTCTAATTACTCTCATGTATTTAAGAGACTCGCACTCTAAACATGATATACTCTGGCCAGAGATTTTGAGTAACAATCCGACGATAGGCCTGGGTATACATCTCCTCGCAAGGAGTGGTGAATCCTTTGTAGGATGTTCAAACATCTTCGGGCACTTCGGCTTATACCCAATCATCCTGGGTCCACACCTCCTTGGAGATGCTTGCTTAAGATGTTAAAGTATAAGTCTCTATGACCAAGATGACTTGAACACCGTAAGTCAAAGGAACATCGCACTTAAGCTGCAGTAAGAACTTCATTGACATATCTACATGTAGATTCCCATATGAAGTCTTACAGCTAGTCACTCCAATGAACTAGTTCCCTTAACTAGCATCCATGTTTATCTCCGGACATCCCAATGTCACCAGCCAGTGAGAATCAGCTGATTAGAGAATAACCCATGCTAGTCTCAACAGAATTGATAGTGTCCGTATTTATCAATTCATCGACTAGGGATATTTTCAATACTTCACAATTGCACATTTAGAGATAGTCACTAGTTGTGATCCCATCACAAATTCTCTTATGCTGTGAATTGTATTGCGGACATTCAGTAGATGAGTTCAAGATCCCAATCAAATACACAAAACATGTATACTCAAATAGTGAATTATTATTTATTAATATAAATGTTTACATTATAAGGTGATTGCCTTAGGACACTTTTCTCATATTACTAACACCTAAGTGGCTACAGGGGCGCCCTCCACGTCACCGGTTCAGCCACATCCTTATTCGCATACTCGGCCAACCTTTATCCTGTTCATGGGCGCCTCGCAGCACTGGGCGCCTGGGAACAATGAGGCACTTGGGAGCTGACATGCCGCGTCCAACCAGCGACCGTCAACTCAACTTCACAACCTGCTAAGAAAACCCATCTGGAGTGCTTGAGTCCTCTCAGGCGCCTAAGCCCTCTCAGGCACCCCTTATCGCGGCAGCTGGTTCCTTTAGCCTGTAACAAAGGTTAGTCCTAGAATACAATATAATAAAGTAAATGCATGCATGAATGACAGCTAGAGCTATTTGGTTCTGACTTTTGACGGGGATGTCGAAACCACTAGATTTTGAAGAAATCACTAGAGCTTTGTGGAAGGGGATGTCGAGCTATCATTGGTGAATACCCTCTATAAATGCCACTTAAGGGAAGCATACCACAAGGAGCATTATCATCTGAATTACTTGTTGATGGTGATGAGAGAGTAGGCTGACATGATGATTTTGATGACAGACTTGTATTATCAAGGATCCAGAGCTAGAAAGGATATTATCTTATATTAGCGAGGCTTCTAAGATTAAAATAGCACACTACAAGAAAAATTGACTTCAACAATACTGAAAAGATAACGATTTTACGAAAAAACTATTGGTTCATTCTATTTAATAATAGTTTTTGTTAAAATCCTTGTATTTTTTCTGTTGTTGAAGAGTTGACAAGATTGGTTTTTGAAAAACTATTATTTTTCTTGATGCAACGATAACCATCACTAAAAATCATTGTCTATTTTGTAGCAACAACAATAGGTTTAATAACCATTGTTGTTTTTTGCTATTATATAGTATATTTTATATTAACTCATATTCTGTTCATCATAGTTTCGTCGTGCCTTCGCGTGTTTTTCCTTTGGCACCTTGAATTCACGTTTTTCCCCTTTGGTGCATGACTTCGCATTTTCCCCATCTTCGCATTTTTTTCCATCGGCGCCATGACTTCGCGTTTTCCCCACCTTCGCATTTTCTTCTTCGCATTTTCGCCCTCTTCACCAAAACCCTAAGCTTCAAAACTCCTTTCTCACTTTCCCCCTCTTCGCCAAAACCCCAAGCGCCCAAATACTACCTCTTCTTTGCATTTTCCCGCTTCTGAACATCTCTGTCAAGTCCCCCTCTCTCATCGATCGCTTCTGTTCCTCCTCTATGAATGCGTTCGAGCAATTTGGGTTCGTCGATGACGAATGCTTTCCGCCGGCTGCTCCTCGATCACTGCCGCTTGAGGCATCTCCCCTCCCCTTGTAACCCTCCTTCCAGTCCCTTTTCCTTCTTTGTGACTTGCTCTCTCTCTTATTGCAAGAATGCCCATTTTTTAGATCTTTGTTGCCGGCCCGATTCTTCGGACTGCTTGCTGATTAGACCCTCAGATGGCCTCCAGATCAGGAGTCATGGTCATTTCTTCTGATTCAGCAGTGAGTCTTTGATGCCTTAACATTCTGTTTATTGGTTTGTGTGTGATTCACTTTGATTGAGTTTCTAGGTTTTCCACTAGCTTCACAAGTGTCCATGGGGAGAGGCGGTCAGCCGAGTATGCCAAGCTACGAAGGAGTCGTTAGAGACGCAGTTGGGGTATATCCTCGAGCCCACTGATCCAAGCCCTGGCTTTCTTATCATCGGTTTGGTCCCTTCTTGGCGCTGTATAGAGCGGCGATCATTTCCTTTTACCTGGCTAAACTGACCATATGACATTTCTTTATCTGAGATATAAGGAAGCGAGCTATCAAGGTGAACCAGTCATCCTCTATAACATCTTTTTCATGCTATTTGCTAATTAATCGCAATTCATAAATTGATTCAGCTTTTTTTTTAATCTATTTTTTTAGAATTTTAAACTACACATTGAATTTTTGTGTAGTGGAAGCTTCCAAAATTTTATACTAGTTTTACTAATCTTAATCACACTAATTTTGTCTTCCTTCTCCTCTGTTTGATTAAGCAAATATAAATTAATGCATATCGAAGAAAATATTAGTTGTGTATATAGATTTACTCTTTAGCTTGTAGTAATGACTTAGAGATGAAAATGGGAGTACAACAGCTACAAAAAATGTCTGTAATGCTTCCTTCATATTAAACTGAGTTTATATTGTGTACAAGGATTCAAGAACTTATTTGCAACCTGTAGAGAAAGGAAGATGAAGGGTATGGTGACCTTTGGTCACTAATGCTAAAAAGAATGACAAAGGAGATATTGGCAATTCTTAGCATCAGTTAGGCTGAGTAGATGCTAAAGCTAAAGGTATTTCATCGAGTTTGCTTTATTTCATGTTTCTCCCCTACGCTCTGCATGATAATCATTCATGAACCTGAAACATGTTTGCCTGTCCTATTAGATTAAATTCTATTAGATTAAATCCTCTAATTTATAAACCTCGTGACCATGTAAAACCCTTGTTTTCTTACTTTGCTTATATGCACATTTATATAAACCTATAGCCTTAAAATGGTTGCTATGGCATTATGCAAGATCTTATAATATGGTAATATAATAAAAATAAAAATAATATAAGAATAAAAATAAAATAAAGATAATATAATAATAATATAATTTAATATAATATTATAAATATAATAAAAATATAATATAATATAATAATAAAATAAAGATAATATAATATAATATAAATATAATAAAATAATAATAATAAAGATAGTATAATATAATATAATAATAAAATAATAATTAAGATAATAATAATAAATATATAATATAATATAAAAATAAAAATAAAATAAAGATAATATAAATAGCAACCCAAACTATAAGAGCTTATGTATGTCTTTGATAATTGCCAGACATATTGTTTATTGAGTTTGTATCTCTTTGGTGTGCATGTGCTATTGAATGAGTAAAAGTATGAAAGTTTTTGGTACTAAATAGCTATTTTAGTACAGTTTATGATGTTCCTACATGTAGTAAATTAGATAATCTAATAATTCATTTTAACTTGTAATCACTTTTTTTTTAGAAATATGAATGTTATTTTACCGTCTTAACATTTGTAGAATGATATGCTACAATGTGAATGGCGATAGAAGACACGATGGAGAGCTGAGGGAGTTGAGCGGCGACAGATTCATCTCTTGTGCACACTCGGCAGAAGCTGATGAAGCAGCAGTAGTAGCGCCAAAAGTTGGATGTGTATAACGAGGTCCTCCGTCGCTTGTTGAAGCTATTACTGCACTTAGTTGATTTTGTAAAGCATTTTGCCATTGAATCTAACCTGATCCTATAGTTTTTTCTTTCCCTCATCTTAGTTATTGCCATTGAATCTGTCTTAATCGTATAGTTTTTTCTTTCCCTCGTCTTAGTTATGCCTTGGATGTTAACGTGGAGAGAGCAGAAGATGTCTTTGACTCATAAAAAGTTGCTGGAACTGACTGAAGAACCTCAAAATAGGCCTATCTTTGCCGTGCACTTGGTCTAGGTAAACAACTACTGTTATCAAGGCATGTGGTATCTAGGAGCTAAATTCTCAATTGCTTTCCTATTGCTATAACTACAAGTAGTGGAAGTTTGGAACTCACATCTTATCTTGCTGTATATTCTGATTAGTGGCTTCTAAGTGAACGTAGTATGCTTTATCAAGTTGTTTTGCATCTATTCATTTCATTCTCCAATTTGTTTGTTAAGTTGTAGTTTCCCTAATTGAATGGTATCTAACCTTAATGTGCTCAATGAATTTGCTTACATTCTTCACTTTTGAGTCTCTAACATGTTGATTGCAGAAATTAGTTGGTGATGGTTATAGGATTTCTGTGCTTAGATTGATTGGAATACTAAGGCCAAAGGTAGTAGCGTTCTGCTCATATGTTTAAATTAATCCACTTTTTTTTCAACTTCTAACCTGTCAATTGCAGTAAGTTAGAGGTGGTATGGGCCTTTTCTTTTATAGTTTTGAGGGGTGTTAAAATAGTTGGAATTTGGTGAATGAGAGGTCAATTTCATTTTTTTTTTTTGGTTTTCTCTTTTGTGGGTGGACTTTGCTGGCTCACTTGGGAATTCTAGTTGTAGCCTTTTATTTTTTGGCTCACATTCATAATCCTATTTGTCATATGAGATCCTTCATGGAGGTTATTGTATTTAGCTAATATCGGTCATTTTTATATAGAAAGAGCTTTTAAGGCTGTTAAAGAAAAAAAAAAAATTCAGCATCTCTTTATGTGTTTGTAAGATTCACTTTTAATATTTATTGGAGGAAGAGCCTATGGTGGTCGGTCCATTCCAGACATCAGAGATATCCCTTTCTTTGATCCTACACATCAAAGTAATTAATTGCATGCATGTGGGAAGAGTTGAATTAAAGGGACATCCTTCCTATGCAGTTTGAGCAATGTGATGTTGGATACAATAGTATTTTTTACCTCCAATTTGACTTTTTTTTGAGGTGATAGGCCATATTGGAGATGACTTTTTCAAGATCAATTGGCAATTTTGAGTGTATTATTTTTTTTGTCGTAAGAGTTTCTAAATCCTTACAAATGCTTACGAGTTATAGTTACTTTATAAGAAACTCCAAAATTTTTCTTCATAAAATTCTATTGTTAGACTTTTTTTTTTATCATTTTTCTCACTATGTTTCATGAGTATGTGTTTCAGAGTTGTAATAGGATATGATGAAGGAACCATTATGGTGAAGATTGGATATGATGTTCTAATTGCCAGCATAGAAGGCGGTGGAAAAATCATTTGGGCAAAGCACAATGAGATTCAAATAGTTAATACTAAGACAATTAGAACATAATTTGAGGTTAGATAGTTCTAGTATTCTCTTTAGAAGAACATGAAGCATCTGAGGACATGGTATTTGTTATTTCCACAAGTCACAGATAGTGAATGATTGCCTTTAGCCGTCAAGGAATTAGGAAGTTGTGATCTCTACCCACAAGTAAGTTTTT
Source organism: Boesenbergia rotunda (assembly GCA_024364735.1). Lineage (NCBI taxonomy): Eukaryota > Viridiplantae > Streptophyta > Magnoliopsida > Zingiberales > Zingiberaceae > Boesenbergia > Boesenbergia rotunda. The sequence goes on along the minus strand of JAGFNQ010008862.1, from coordinate 138,732 downwards.
GTACACATTGTCTTAATTGTTGAGCAGTGTTGGGGATGTTGGTGTCGGAAGCACCAGATCGAATCTTATTTTGATAAGTGACAAATGGTTCAAGTTAAGCTAATATGTTGTACTAATGGATTTGTGGAGATTGCAGAAAAGTTCTAGGTAAACTAGGCAAGAAGTCTTGACCTGCAGGGTTGAGCACGAAGTTTTGATAGGGGATCGGACAACAAAGACTTGGCGAGTGAAGCCGAGCACAAAGACTTGGTCCGAGGGACCGAGCAGAAGACTTTGCCTAGCGGGGATCGCGGATAAGAGTCGAGACGGGTCAAGGTCGAACGTTGACAAGTTCCAGATTCTCGAAGGCCGAGCAAAAGTCCAATCGGAGGTTCTGTGTGGCAAAAGGTAAACTCTCCTGAGAGGAGTAGGTGAGGATGCGTCCCCCGATGAGGGAACAGTAGGCGCCGGTTCAACCTAGGGTTTTGGACGAAACCTGAAAGTCATGACCAAGACAGCTCTGGCTGTAATTCATACATGTTTTCATTATATATTATTGGATGTATAGAACTAACCTATGTTGCAGCTAAAAAGAGAAAGTAGCATGACTGGGGTGCTTGAATGGGACTCAGGTGTGTGCGAGTTGGTAGACGGCGGCTGAGCTGGCGTAATGGTCAGATTCCTGGTTGCGCGGCGAGTGCTGAGTGGAGGTCCCACGTCAGCACTCAGGCGCCTGATCAGGATATAATTTGACTGGGTAGCAAATAGAGTTTTCGCCCGATTCGCTGCGACGGAGGCGCTTGAATGGCCATTTAGGTGCCTGAGTAAGGACTATAAAAAGGAATCGAGTGCAACAGTCCAGAACATCAATTCAAACATTGCGATCAATTTCTTTTTCTGTGTGTTGCGTGATCGAAGTTCAGATAATGTTGAAACACCGTCCGACTCTCCGAACGAAGATCTGTCCTCACATTTTAGGAGTCGATATAATTGTTCATTTTTTATTGTACACTTCAGTTTGTAACTTGTAAACATTCTTGCGAATTTTAGTAACGCTCAAAGTAAACCATCAAGGATCGTGAGCGTTGCAGTAGGAGCTGGTCAAGACTCTGAAACAAGTAAAACCAACTTGAGTTAGTGATCGTGATTTGTTGCTTATTTCTGTTGCTCTCTCTAATTTTTACGCTTACTCTCAAAGTTTTCGCTGTGCACTTTGCTTACTTTATTTAAGTGTTAAATCCAAAATTTTTATGAAACGATATTCACCCCTCTATCGCTCAATCTCGATCCTACAATTGGTATTAGAGTGGGGGCTACTCAATTTTGTTGAAACAACCACTTGAGCACTTTTCGAATTTTCTATAGTTTTTTTGGTTAATTTTGTCACTTTTTGAAATTCTCTTTGGTTGTATTTTTTTGTCCCACTGCTAATCCAAGACGAAAGTTTTGGTATATTTTGTTGTTTTTGTTTTTGCAAGTTCAGAATTCTCTCTATTATCCTTATGGCATTGTAAGAGAGTTATAGTACTGCTCACCCCCCTCTCTTTTTCTGGAGAAGACTTCGGTTATTGCAAGAGTCGGATGGAAATCTATCTGAAAGATTAGGTGGACATGTGGATAATAATCCAAATCGGATTTTATCTTTCAAGAGACGAACAAGGGGTGGTACTAAGCTACGACAAATGGGATATTAGCGCCAAAAAGAGAATCGAAGCTGATGTAAAGGCGGCACAGACCCTCCAATGTGGACTTACAAAGGAGCTTAACCGCGTCGGTCTCTTCAAGAGCGCCAAAGAACTCTAGAACAAACTCATAGAACTCCACGAACGAACCTCCGACACTAAGGTGAGCTGTCGCGATCTTTTATTAAATAAACTTTATAATCTAAATGTTAGGATGTATACTAAAAGCCTAGTTTTTTGTATGAACATTTACATTTTTAAAGAGAATCACATGATCACTAATTGCATATTTATTAGTTATTTATGTATATATTATCTAATACATTACATTTTAGATAACATGGTGTGTGGTGTCACACAAAAGATCATGTTATCAGCCCCTTGTAGAGTATAAGTAGATGCTTATAACCGAGATGATTTTGGACAAACCATTGGGATAGTTATGGATAAATCATTGGGATATTTGTAGTGTAATTTGATATTGGTTTATCTTGACCATAAAATTACACTAATACACTTTATGTGTATTGAGCAGGACCGATATAGAAGTGATTCAATTTATATTGACTGTATAATTGAATCAAACCTCAGATATTATGGAATACATGTTCTTAATCCCGATATAATATCGGTCACATATATTTAATATTTATTTATTTAATTTACCAATAAGCAAGATTTATTTGTTAAATCGATAGACCCGGTAAGTTGGGAAATAATATTATTTACATGGTGTGTCGTTGATTATGGAAGGAAATTATGTTCTGGTGAGTCAGGTTGATGATGTCTCTTTTAGGAGTTCATAAAGCTCATCATATTAAATCCTGTAGGTGAACTTGGTCCGACATGATAATAAAGTTGAGTGGTACTACTCATAGAGTTAGATGTTAATTAATTAAATTGTCAGTAATTTAATTAATTAACGGGACATTCGATATCTTAAACATTGGGAGAATTTTGTATTCATAATGTGGAGCCTATATTTAAATATGGAGGTTGGTAAGGTAGATCAATGGTGATCCTCTAGTGGAATGGATCATCATTAATGGATCAGGCTTTGATCCATTGGGTGACTAAGATCCAACTCCTTCTCATGACCCCTATTGTAGTCCTATATATATACCTCATGGTGTCATGAGACTATGACATTCAATTAATATAATTCTCTCCTCTCCTCTCCACTTCTCTCTCTCTCCTAGGGTTAGAGCACCGACGGTGAAGGAGGAGGAAACCCTCTTCTCTTTTCTTCTCATGTCTTCTCTCCTCCTAAGGCTTGGGCAAGGAAGGTTCTCTTCATTTTCCTTGGCCGGAGCAAGCTTGTGAGGGAGAAGGGAGTGGCTGGCGACAATCCATCTCCTTGCTTGGCCAGCGGCGAAAGGTGAAGACGAAGAGACCTTCCAAGGTGGTCGGCGGCAGCGACAAGCAAGGAGAAGGGAGAGTCTTCTTCCATGGTGGCCGGCGACAGCTACAAGTGAGGTCCATCCCTTGCTTGGTCGACAGCACAAGGGAAGAAGAAGAAGAAGTTTTCTTCCAACATGGCCGGCGATAATCCATCTCCTTGGGAGGCCGGCGGCGCAAGGTTAAGAAGGGGAGGGAGTCTTCTTCAAAAGTGGCCGGCGGCAACTCATCTTCTTGGGAGGCTAGCGGCGCAAGGTGAAGAAGAACAGGAAGCCCTCTTCCAAGGTTACCGACGGCAACCATCTTCTTGAGGTTGGCCGGTGCCGAGCAAGGAGGAAACACAAGGGCTTGCGGCTAGGTTTTTGTCTGGAGAAGAGGATTGTTTCTCTTCATCCTCATCTTCATTTTCTTCGTATCTCCTTTTGGTGGCTGGTGCAACTCTTCTTTGAGTCTAGGATTCCGGCGGCAAGGTGGAGGTATCCCTAGGGTTTCGGCCAAGCTAGGGATTGGAAGAAGACGCCTTGGTGACTTCAGTTCTTGGAAGATCGTCGCCCATACGACGTCCAAGAAGAGGTGGAATCATATAGTAGAAGATTGCGAGGTAAACAAGAGGTATAACCTTTTATTTTGGTTTGTTTCCTTTGATCGTGCTATTATTTCATGTTGATAATTAATTACATGTTAATTATTGTTTAATTAATTGTGTTAATTAAATATTTTGGACCTCGATGATAAACATAAAAATTGGCGATCTACTCATCGTCTATTTCGTAGCTAATCGGTTGGATGAGATTGATTACTAGAACAACACGTTTGTTCAAGCGGTCGCTCGAATCAGTTAGGTTGACGATGAGACGGTCGTTTGGGAAATTTTTCTCCATTCGGATTGGAAAATTTTTTAATCCGTGGACATGGAGAGGTTTCCCATGCGCGACTCGAAATTCACGACCCAATAATTGATATCAGAGCCAATGGTTTTCGGTTTTATGTGTTTTGGATTCGGTTACATTTTTTCACTTTATCATATATTTTATTTTGTCGGATAATAGTAGGATATTCGTAGGCTAACTCTTTGGTTGCAGGCACGAGATTCGACTATTATGACTAAATATGTGTGTATGTGATTCTGTGTGCATATGTGTAATTTTTATTTGAATCCTCGAGGTTGACGAGATTAAATTTGGTATTTAATTTTTGTAATTAAATACGACAATTGTTTGGCCGCGCTTTTTTATTTACTTTCAATCTAGACTTATTTTACATTCCTTTGTGAAGTATAGAATCGATGAATGTAAATTAAAATAGTATTTTATCTCGGCTCGGAGTTTTCTTCATGATGGCTTGCGCATGGTGTAGGGAGGAGCATACGAGGTGGCGACACAACTGAAGGCATATTGAAGACAAAAGCCATAATAGTTGGAAAAATTAGTTTTTCTTATTTATTGCTTTTAGTTTATATACTTGTCGTGCATGCATGTGAAAATTCTTCAATTATAAATAAGTGGGAGAGGGACACTAAGAGTCCCATGACCTTCATTATTAATTTAATATGTGATGCGAACAAGCTTACGCGTTGGCTCTGAGTGCTTTCTTCCATATCGGATAAGCTTGTTTTGCGAATTATTAGGTCAGACATGATTATAGGAAGTTATTTAGGAGCGTATGATTTTTTCCATCGGAGTATACATAATCCTAGATAATTGTCTTTGTATCGTGTAATGGTAAATACTTAGATACAAATAAAAGTTTTCTCTCCATCGGAGTTACTGCTATTATTTGTAGGGCCGAAGAGGAATCAACTATTAATTTTATTTGTTAAAAAGTTAGGTTGACAAAATAATAAAATTAATGGGTAAAATTTTCTATTACAAATATAGAATTCGTATACGTTTACACTATCATGACATACGATATTCTTGGTGTTTTGAGGTGTTGGTTGATTTTAAAATTTATTGTTTGAGAAATCAATATTTTTTGAAATTTAAAGTATGTGATTATTGTGATTCTCAGGTTTTTCAAAATGGTTTTCAACAAATGCTGTAATATTAAAAGAAAATAAACTTACAAGCCTTAACTACATTGATTGGAAACGGAACCTAGACATTGTCGTAACTGCTGAGGAATATAAATTTGTACTTTTTGTGTTCTGTCATGAAAAACCTAACGAGAATTCTGGTAAAGAAGAGAAGAAACGCTATAAGAAGTGGATAAAAGCAGATGAGATGATGCGGTGTTACATTTTAGCTTCGATGTCAAATGTATTGCAACATCAGCATCAGGTTTTTTCCACTACTTATGATATGATTTTTAATCTCAAGAAACTCTTCGGACATCAGAATCGAGCCGCTAGGCAGGAGGAGACAATGAGGAACTTGATGACGACCACCATGATTGAGGAGACACCCGTGAGGGATCATGTCCTTAAAATGATGACACATCTCAATGAGATGGAAGTCCTTGTAGCAATGATCGATGGGGAAACCCAGGTCGATATCATTCTGTAGTCTCTATCTATGAGTTTTGAACAGTTCGTCTGAATTATAATATGAACAAATGTACATATTCGTTAGCAGAACTTCTGACAGAATTTCAGGCGGCAGAGGGGCTTTTTCGTCAGAGTGCTCATTCTTTGGTTGCTCAGAAGGTTTCTACTTCTAAGCCGAAAGACAAGAAGAAGAAGAAACCAGGTGTGGTAAAGAAGGCAGGATCTCAGGGACCTCAGGTTGGCGTGAAGAAGCCAAAAGGTAAGTGCTTCATGTGCAAGCAGACTGGATACTAAAAGGCGGATTGTCCCCGTCGTCAGGATAAAGGTATATCTTTTTGTTTAGTTGTTGAAACATGCTTAGCGATGTTATCTACCGATACCTAGTGTGTAGATACGGGAGCCACTGATCATGTCTGTAATTCTTTGCAGGGGTTCTAAGAAACCCGACGACTAGCTGATGGAGAGATTACCGCTTATATGAGCAATGCTACAGAGGTGACGACTATTGCAGTGGGAGACATTTATTTATCTTGTGAGAGGAATAAAATTTTAATTTTGAGAAATTGTCTTTATGTACCTACTTTTAGAATGACTCTTGTTTCAGTTTCTAAACTAATAAAGGATGAATATTCTATTTATTTTAATGACAGAGTTGTTATAAAATAGAATAGAGACATTATTTGTTTTGGTGTGATAGTTGACAATTTGTACACTCTTGAACCAAAATTTCCCACGATTCAAATAGAGATAAATAACTCATCATCTAATTATAATAAGAAGGAATATGACTTTTATGGAGATGGTTAGATTGATAATGAGTTACTCCAAGTTGCTAGAGTCATTCTGGGGATATGCTCTGGAAACGATAGTGTATATTCTGAACTTGGTACCATCTAAGTCAGTACCTTTTACTCCCATAGAATTGTGGACTGGGCGAAAGCTTAGTCTGAGACATATTCGGATTTGGGATAGTTCAACACATGTGCTGAAGGAAGATGCTAATAAGTAGGAATCTCTTACAAAAATATGCTTGTTCGTAAGCTATTCTAGAGGAACGAAAGGCGGTTTATTCTACAGTTCTAAAAATCAGAGGATAATCGTTAGCACAAATGTTTGATTTTTGGAGGAAGACTATGTGATGAACCACAAGCCCATGAGTAGGATTATTCTTGAGGAATTAAAAGGGGAAGTTCCTGTAACGACCCGGAAAATTTTCTCAATATTTTCTTTAAAAATATTGACTATGCCTAGATGGATTCTTGAGGAACGTAGGGACACTAGTGTAAACCTTAGTATGATGCTCCATGATTTTTGATATAGAATAAGAAGCTAAGTGCTAATAGACCTTATATGGATTTTTCCTAGTATCATGGTTATTAGTGGATTCTAGATAGAATTTAATATAAATAAAAATGGGTTTTAATTAGGAATATTAGCATGATTATGAGTGGGCCTTAGGCGAATTTTCGAAATTAATAAAAAGTAAAATAAAAATAAAATAGGAAAAAAATAATAAAGTGCATGCACCAAGGATTGAACCTTGGACCTATGATACCACCATGCATGTACTAACTAATTCACCTAGCAAGGGAGTGCTAGAAGAGAATGAAATGGATTTTTGTTAATGCTAAAGGGAGTGAAGAGTCATAGCATCATGTCTCTTCACTTGCCTCCTTCATCTAGTATATAAGATGGAGGAATGGAAGAGACACGTTAGCACTTGAGCATTTGTCTCTTCATCCACCAAAACTCCTTCTTCTCTTCTTCTTTCTCTTCCTAGCCGAAACCTACAAGGAGGGTTTCCCTTTGGAAAAGTCTCACAAGGAGACCTCTTCTTCAAGATCTAAAGGATTTCTACAAGGCTACAAGGGATAAAGAGAAGTTTAGGGTCAAGGAGGTTTCTTTTTACTTTCTATTCAAGGTTTATAAGCAAGATCAAGGAAGGTAAGACCCCCTCACCTGTGGTATGATAGCTTCCAAGTTGTTTGTCATGATCTAAGTTCGTGTTGGCATACTATGTTGGGAAATCCATGATTAGAGCTTGTGAAGGTTTCGGCCAAGCAAGTCTTTGAGGCTAAAATTATATTGAAAACCCGTATTATGTTTCTTAATGTTTACTCATGATAAGTTAAGTATAAAAGTATGATTTTGGAAATATGGTAGCACCCTAGAACCCCCTTAGGGTTTCGGCCACATCAAGGAACCATGGCTAGGTGTAAACTCCAACCCTTTAAGTATGATTAGTATGTTTTCTATGATATCATATGGGTAATAATGGTGATTATATGAATTTTTCTATGGGCTTATTACTCTTCTAGGGTTTCGGTCAACACATGGTTTAGGTCTAGGATTTAGGGTTAAATCCAATCAAGGGTTCAAATGGTTTTTCATGGCATGATATGTAAGGTATTGGATGTTAATCATGACCTATGTGAATTTTCCATGGACCCATGGTCCTTTAGGGTTTCGGCCAAGTCCCTAATTTAGGGCTTGGATTGGGCTAAGGTCTCAAGGATACATGTTTATAAGTTACCATGATGTAAGAATATAGTTAAGCACGATTTAAGGATCTTTATATTACTAAAATCTTAGCTTATGTGTTATGTAACATGACCTTATATGTTAGGTTTTATGTTATGCTTTACTCATGAATATTTAGATCATATATCATGAACATATGTAATTGATGTAGGGGTATGTTATGTTAAATAGAATGATGCATGTAGCAGGTTAAATGCTTATAATAGATGTATGTGTATGAAGGTTTATGCATGTTCTATGATGAATGCCATGTACTTAAGTAGTATGCATCATGTTCATATATATCTTACCATGCATGCTCTATGATGGATACTAGGATTGTGTATGCTAGGTGAAATGTATCTTGTATGAATTGCATGTTTATCTATGTACCATGATCATGCAAGCGTTATAAAACCAAGATAATGTTTATGCCTGGAAACATGATTATGCATGTATGTTATATTTTATGAATAAAGAAGATGGATGAAGATGATGTTTATGCCTTAAGTATGAATGATAAGTATGAATGATGAAGGCATAATGATGTTATGAAATAAGTATGAATGATGAAATGTCAATCATGTTTATGTCATGCTTCATGTAACAAGATTATGTTTATGCTCTAAGATATGTCAAGTATGAATGATGAAGCATGCATAGTTATTTTAATTTATAAATGAGCTTGTATCGGTTCGAAGTAAGGGTCCAAGGGATGAGTACCTTAAGAACGCCCCGGTTCTGGACTACCGATTATGCTGTCCACGGTTCTGGGACTACCGTAGCTGTCTAACAGGGATGAGCACCTTAAGAACGCTTCGGTTTTGGAACTACCGTAGCTATTCCTACCCTAGTAGGTCGATACTAACTACTTCGTATTTATTTAGCGATGTGCGCTTATGATGTATGTATGTGATACTAGCCGGGGACCCCAATGATGTTATGATTATGTTTAAGTATTTAAAAGTATGATTTTAAATTAAGCATTCTTATGTATACGCATTTGACTCATGCATCCATTCATGTTATTCATTATGCCCTGATAAGTATGTTTTATGCATATGCTTATGTTAGGACTGTGCTTATGCCCATACTAAGAATTATGTTCATGAATAAATATGTTATGCCATGATAAGTATGTTTCATGCTCATGTATGGTAAAAATTATGCCATGATAAGTATGTTTCATGCTCATGTATGTTAAGAATTGTGCCATGCTAAGTATGTTTTAAGTTTATGTTAATGTTAAGAATCATGCTATGTTAGTTATTCATATGCTTATGATTTACGCCAAGACTATACTTATGTTTTATGTTCAGAATTATGTTATATGCTTTATATGGTTATGTTTAAGTGACGTATGGTTTTAGTGAGTAGGAAAGGGTCTTACTAAGCCTATGTGCTTATAGTCTTATTTTTCTCGTACCGTAGATCAAGCAAGAGGTTACTAAGGGAAGCAGCAGGAGGGGCAAGAGCATGTGTGTGTGTGGCGGTGACTTGGCAAAGGATTCTTCTATTTACACCTATCGCATGTCTTGTGTTTATAATGCCTCCTTTGGTTTATTCTAAACTCATGATAGTTATGCCTAAGAAACAACTTACTACTCCTGATGTTTATGGATAAGTTACTTGCTACTCATGATCCTTATGGATAAGTTATGGAAAGTTTATATCATGATGCTAGGTATGCTGGTAATATGCTAAGTTACAACGTCACCATGTTCATGAATGATAATTTAGGCATGTATATATGTTTCATGGAGTAGTATGGTTAAACGCATGTGTAGAAGAAAAAAAATTATTCCGCTGCATTAGGATGTTTATATGTGTACAATGTATGTTAGCGTAACGTCGCTTTCTCGCCACACCATAAGGTGTGGGAAAAAGGCGGGCGTTACAGGTTGGTATCAGAACAGTTGCCATCTCACTATACACACATCAAGCCTTTTTCCTGCCGCTTCCAAGTAAGTACTTTTATGCATATTTGATTTCTTTCTTTATGATTCTAGAATATGCAAGTATGAATGATACTTTATAGTAGCAAGTACTTCTGGAATATGTAATGTGAACAACACTTTACCTTATTTTTATGAAATTAATACTTTAGAATTTAATATGGAGGGTAGGAATAACGATAACTCATATTATACATACTTGTCCTTCATGAAGGAAAGCATGGCTAGAAGACAGAGTAACAGACTTAATGAAACTACTCCCTCGCCTGACCTGATGCAATTAGTGACCCAACTTCAGCGTCAAGTTACCGAGCAGCAGCAAACCATTAATACCCTGAAAAACTAACAAGAAAATTCTACTACTCCACCGGCGAACTAGACTGCTATACCCGTCGCGCCTACGGTTACGCAAACTCCTCTAACAGGCTCGACCACTGTAGTACGACAAGAGACTTATTTGATCCAGTGGTTGAGGGTGAAATCGGAAAATTTCTTGGGTGTTGATGAACCGTGGGACGCCCAAGCGTGGTTCAAAACCGTAGAGAGTACAATGGAGCTGTTGGACTGGCCTGAACATGAGAAGATCAAGTGTGCATCATTCTGTCTTTCTGGGGATGCCAGAATGTGGTGGAAAAGGGTCAAGGCCAAGAGACAGGTGAACCAGATGACGTGGTCAGATTTCGAATCAGAGTTCTTCGAAGAATTCTTCAATATGCATGTCACAAACAAACATTATGACGAGTTCACGGAATTCCGACAGGGCAACCTCTCGGTCGATGAAGCTGTAAAGAAATTTAACCGATTGGCTCGTCTATGCCCTGAGCTGGTTCGCACTGAGAAAGAAAGGGTCCGACTTATGTTGAAGATGTTGCGGCCCGAAATAGCTCTGAACGTAGCCGGCGGAGTTAACAGATCGCAGACTGCAGAGGAGCTGTTTAGTAGGGCCCTATTCACCGAACATTACCTGAACAATATCAACCAACAAAGGAAGGCATTAAATGAAAGTAAGAATCAAGTTCACTCCGGGATTCTCGATTCGTTATCTTTCATTATCCCTAATGTTCCTTCTTTTTATTAACATTCAGGGGGTCAGAAACCTCAGAGTACCAACGCTAATTGGAAAGGAAACCAGGGTGGTAAATGACCGCCATTGAACAACCCCCAAGGGGGCCCAGCAAATAAACAGTCACGGTTTCCCCTGTGTGCTACATGCGGGAAAATGCACCCCGGGGAATGCCGCAAAGGTACGAACCGGTATTTCATCTGCGGAGTGGAAGGGCACATGTCCTCTTATTGTCCTACCAGGAACCAGGTACCTCCCCAACAGCTTGTTCAGTATTAGGGCGCACCCGCGAAACTACATTATATGCATCCAGAGCCGGAGAGTACCCTGATGAGCCAAGGAGGGAGATTGGAGGCCCCACCAACCATGGAGGATGCCAGGGTTTTCTCTATTACTAAGGAGGATGCCGCGAATGCTTCAACGGTGGTCACTGGTTAGATACTTATTTACAGTCAGCATGCTACTGCATTATTTGATATTGGGGCAACACACTCATTCATCTCTACATTCCACACTAAGAAGATAGATATGTCTCCACAAGTTTTAAACTGTAAGTTCTTAACAACCCTGCCTTCGGGAGAAATAATGACATCCATTCACGTGCTGCGTGCGGTGCCGGTCGGAATTGCGGGAAGAGAACTCTACTGCAATCTGATAGTATTCGACATGCATGACTATGATGTTATAATGGGAATGGATTTTGTTAGCAAATACGGTGCTTCTGTCGAGTGCCGAAATGAAGGGTGGTCTTTCAACCCGAGGTAGATTCTACGTTTGAATTTATCGGAGAGCCAAGGAAAAGAACCGGGAAATTCTTATCGACTCTCAAAGCACGGAAGATGTTAGACAAGGAATATACTGGTTTTCTAGCACATGTGGTTGACGTAGGTCAAACAAAGGATCAGAAGTTGGAAGATGTCAGAGTTGTATGCGAGTACCCAGAGGTATTCTCGGATGAATTACCAGGGTTAGCTCCTGATAGAGAGGTGGAATTCGAGATCGAATTAGTTTCTGGTACTAACCCGATCTCCAAGGCACCCTACCGTATGGCGCCGGTTGAATTGAAGGAACTTCAAGAACAGTTACAGGAGTTGCTCGATAAGGGACTTATTCGCCCTAGTCATTCCCCATGAGGAGCTCCGGTACTGTTTGTGAAGAAGAAAGACGGATCTATGCGAATGTGCATAGATTATCGAGCACTGAACAATGTAACGATCAAGAATAGGTATCCCCTTCCGAGGATAGACGACCTGTTTGACCAATTAAAAGGAGCTACCGTGTTCTCGAAAATCGATCTGAGGTCTGGTTATCATCAAGTCAAAGTAAAACAGGATGATATTCCTAAGACGGCCTTCCGGACAAGGTACGGGCATTTCGAGTTTGTTGTCATGCCCTTCGGCGTGACTAATGCTCCTGCTATGTTTATGGACCTTATGAATCGGGTGTTCTCGTCTTTTCTCGAAAAATTTGTAATCGTCTTCATCGACGATATCCTTATTTATTCAAGAGATCAAGAAGAGCACGCCAAGCATCTGAGGATAGTACTACAGACTATTCGGGAAAAACAACTGTACGCCAAGTTCTCTAAATGTGAGTTCTGGCTTTGACCAAGTGGGCTTTTTGGGCCATATTATTTCCAAAGATGGGTTATGGTAGACCCAACAAAGATTGAAGCTGTGAATAACTGGAGTCGGCCAAGGAACGTCAGCGAAATCAGAAGTTTTCTTGGGTTGGCGGGCTATTATCGGAAATTTTTGGAGGACTTCGCAAGAATTGCAGCCCCTCTAACAGCTCTCACCCGGCAGGATAAGAAATATGAATGGACGGAAAACTACGAAAAGAGTTTCTTGGAGCTAAAAAGGAGACTTACAAGTGCTCCAATTCTTACCCTTCCGGAAAATAACCAGGGCTTCGACATGTATAGCGACGCCTCCCGACTGGGACTTGGAGCTGTGCTTATGCAGAATGGTAAAGTCATTGCCTACGCCTCTAGGCAACTTAAAGAACATGAACAGAATTACCCTACCCACGATCTAGAATTAGCCGTTGTGGTCTTCGCTCTTAAGATATGGAGGCACTATCTGTATGGAGCGCAGTGTAGGATTTATACAGACCACCAGAGTCTGCGGTATTTCTTCACTCAGAAGGACCTAAATATGAGACAACGCCGGTGGCTGGAGTTGGTAAAGGACTACGATTGCGAGATCTTCTACCATCCAGGAAAGGCAAACAAAGTGGCCGATGCACTCAGCCGGAAGTCAAGTGCCACCTTGATGTCCATATCTACATTACCCCAACCACTCGAAAGGGAAATTATGAAGTCTGGGGTCGAGGTCATCTCCGGATGGCTTTCTACTATGACCTTATCACCGACGCTGTTCGAGGACATATTGGACAAACAAGATGGTGATTTGAGCCTTCAGAGAATCAAACGGGAGATCCTAGAAGGAAAGGGTGATGGTTTTCATATCGCCAACGGGGGAGTACTCTATCTTAGGGATCGTTTATGTATTCCTAATGATCCGGGGCTGCGGAGAGCGATATTAGTAGAAGCTTACGAAACCCCTTATTCGATGCATCCGGGATCCACTAAAATGTATCAAGACCTGAAAGAGAAATTCTGGTGGTTCGGTATGAAGAGAGATGTGGCTCAGCATGTTGGCACTTGCCTGACCTGCCAACGAGTGAAGGCAGAGCACCAGCGACCCGGAGGAGTTCTGCAGTCACTTTCGATTCCGGAATGGAAATGGGAAGATATCTCTATGGATTTTATTTCAGGACTTCCCAAGACGACAAGTGGATATGATGCAGTATGGGTAATTGTGGACAGGTTAACAAAGTCTGCTCATTTCCTAGCAATCAATATGACTTATTCGATTGAGCAACTAGCTCAATTATATGCTAAGGAGATAATCAGACTCCATGGAGTTTTCAAGACCATCATCTCAGATAGGGATGGTCGCTGTACTTCACATTTTTGGGAATGTGTCCAGAAGTCCTTTGGCACTAAATTACGATTCAGTACAACTTTCTATCCTCAGACTGACGGGCAAACTGAACGAGTGAATCAAGTGCTGGAAGACATGTTACGGGCTTGTGCTCTGGATTTCAAAGGGAGTTGGTGCCGATATCTATGTTTAGCGGAATTTGCTTACAATAATAGCTACCAAGCTATTATCGGCATGACACCTTATGAAGCTTTGTACGGGAGGAGATGTAAGTCTCCGATCTGTTGGTATGAAGGCGGTGAAAAGAAGGCGATGGGGCTCACGATGGACCTCATCGACGACACCACCCGAGCTATACAGAACATTCGACGACGGATAGAAGCTGCTCAGAGTCGGCAGAAGAGTTATGCAGATGTCCGGCGTAGGCCACTGGAATTCAATATTGGGGACCTGGTATTCCTTAAAGTGGCTCCTATGAAAGGGGTAACGAGATTCGGGAAGAAAGGGAAACTAAGTCCGCGTTATGTGGGACCGTATCCGATACTGGAAAGAGTCGGCAAGGTAGCATATGAGCTAGAGTTGCCTCCAGAGATGTCGGCTATCCATAACGTGTTCCATGTGTCAATGCTCAAGAAGTGTGTTCTAAATACAGATCAGGTGATTGAGCCACTGACAATACAAGTTCAGGATGACCTAAGTTTTGAAAGCCGACCTATTCAGATATTGGATCGAGAGATCAAAAAGCTAAGGAACAAGAAGGTACCCTTAGTCAAGGTCCTATGACAAAGTCAAAGGTTCGAGGAAGCTACCTGGGAACGTGAGGACGAGATAAGACGTAAGTACCCGGAGCTATTCTAAGCTCGAGGACGAACTTTCACGAGGTATGGGGGATTGTAACGACCCGGAAAATTTTCTCAATATTTTCTTTAAAAATATTGACCATGCCTAGATGGATTCTCGAGGAACGTAGGGACACTAGTGTAAACCTTAGTATGATGCTCCATGATTTTCTATATAGAATAAGAAGCTAGGTGCTAATAGGTCTTATATCGGTTTTTTCTAGTACCATGGTTATTAGTGGATTCTAGATATAATTTAATATAAATAAAAATAGGTTTTAATTAGGAATATTAGCATGATTATGGGTGGGCCTTAGGGGAATTTTCGAAATTAATAAAAAGTAAAATAAAAATAAAATGGGAAAAAATAATAAAGTGCATGCATCAAAAATTGAACCTTGGACCTATGGTACCACCATGCATGTACTAACCAATTCACCTAGCAAAGGAGTGCTAGGAGAGAATGAAATGAATTTTTGTTAAGGCTAAAGGAAGTGAAGAGTCATAGTATCATGTCTCTTCACTTGCCTCCTTCATCTAGAATATAAGAGGGAGGAATGGAAGAGACACCTTAGCACTTAAACATTTGTCTCTTCATCCACCAAAATTCCTTCTCTTCTTTCTCTTCCTAGCCGAAACCTACAAGGAGGGTTTCCCTTTGGAAAAGTCTCACAAGGAGACCTCTTCTTCAAGATCTAAGGGATTTCTACAAGGCTACAAGGGATAAAGAGAAGTTTGGGGTCAAGGAGGTTTCTTTTTACTTTCTATTCAAGGTTTATAAGCAAGATCAAGGAAGGTAAGACCCCCTCACCTGTGGTATGATAGCTTCCAAGTTGTTTGTCATGATCTAAGTTCGTGTTGGCATACTATGTTGGGAAATCCATGATTAGGGCTTGTGAAGGTTTCGGCCAAGCAAGTCTTTGAGGCTAAAATCATATTGAAAACCCCTATTATGTTTCCTAATGTTTACTCATGATAAGTTAAGCATAAAAGTATGATTTTGGAAATATGGTAGCACCCTAGAACCCCCTTAGGGTTTCGGCCACATCAAGGAACCATGGCTAGGTGTAAACTCCAACCCTTCAAGCATGATTAGTATGTTTCCTATGATATCATATGGGTAATAATGGTGATTATATGAATTTTCCTATGGGCTTATTACCCTTCTAGGGTTTCGGCCAACACATGGTTTAGGTCTAGGATTTAGTGTTAAATCCAATCAAGGGTTCAAATGGTTTTTCATGACATGATATGTAAGGTATTGGATATTAATCATGATCTATGTGAATTTTTCATGGACCCATGGTCTTTTAGGGTTTCGGCCAAGTCCCTAATCTAGGGCTTGGATTGGGCTAAGGTCTCAAGGATGCATGTTTATAAGTTACCATGATGTAAGAACATAGTTAAGCACGATATAAGGATCTTTATATACTAAAATCTTAGCTTATGTGTTATGTAACATGACTTTATATGTTAGGTTTTATGTTATGCTTTACTCATGAATATTTAGATTATATACCATGAACATATGTAATTGATTTAGGGGTATGTTATGTTAAATAGAATGATGCATGTAGAAGGTTAAATGCTTATAATAGATGTATGTGTATAAAGGTCTATGCATGTTCTATGATGAATGCCATGTACTTAAGTAGTATGCATCATGTTCATATGTATCTTATCATGCATGTTCTATGATAGATACTAGGATTATGTATGCTAGGTGAAATGTATCTTGTATGAATTGCATGTTTATCTATGTACCATGATCATGCAAGCGTTATGAACCAAGATAATATTTATGCCTGGAGACATGATTATGCATGTATGTTATATTTTATGAATAAAGAAGATGGATGAAGATGATGTTTATGCCTTAAGTATGAATGATAAGTATGAATGATGAAGGCATAATGATGTTATGAAATAAGTATGAATGATGAAATGTCAATCATGTTTATGTCATGCTTCATGTAACAAAATTATGTTTATGCTCTAAAATATGTCAAGTATGAATGATAAAGCATACATAGTTATTTTAATTTATAAATGAGCTTGTACCGGACCGAAGTAAGGGTCCAAGGGATGGGTACTTTAAGAACGCCCCGGTTCTAGATTACCGATTATGCTGTCCACGGTTCTGAGACTATCGTAGCTGTCCAATAGGGATGGGCACCTTAAGAACACCTCGGTTTTTGGAACTACCGTAGCTGTTCCTACCCTAGTAGGTCGAGACTAGCTACCTCGTATTTACTTAGGGATACACGCTTATGATGTATGTATGTGGTACAAGCCGGGGACCCCAATTATGTTATGATTATGTTTAAGTATTTAAAAGTATGATTTTAAATTAAGCATTCTTATGTATACGCATTTGACTTATACATCCATTCATGTTATGCATTATGTCCTGATAAGTATGTTTTATGCTTATGCTTATGTTAGGACTGTGCTTATGCCCATACTAAGAATTATGTTCATGAATAAGTATGTTATGCCATGATAAGTATGTTTCATGCTCATGTATGGTAAGAATTATGCCATGATAAGTATGTTTCATGCTCATGTATGTTAAGAATTGTGCCATGCTAAGTATGTTTTAAGTTTATGTTAATGTTAAGAATCATGCTATGTTAGTTATTCATATGCTTATGATTTACGCCAAGGCTATGCTTATGTTTTATGTTCAGAATTATGTTATATGCTTTATATGGTTATATTTAAGTGACGTATGGTTTTAGTGAGTAGGAAAGAGTCTTACTAAGCCAATGTGCTTATAGTCTTATTTTTCTCGTATCGCAGATCAAGCAAGAGATTACTAAGGGAAGCAGCAGGAGGGGCAAGAGCATGTGTGTGTGTGGCGGTGACTTGGCAAAGGATTCTTCTATTTACACCTATCGCATGTCTTGTGTTTATAATGCCTCCTAACTCATGATAGTTATGCCTAAGAAACAACTTACTACTCTTGATGTTTATGGATAAGTTACTTGCTACTCATGATCCTTATGGATAAGTTATGAAAAGTTTATATCATGATGCTAGGTATGCTTGTAATATGCTAAGTTACAACGTTATCATGTTCATGAATAATAATTTAGGCATGTATATATGTTTCATGGAGTAGTTATATGGTTAAATGCATGTGTAGAAGAAAAAAAATTATTCCACTGCATTAGAATGTTTATATGTGTACAATGTATGTTAGCGTAATGTCGCTTTCTCGCCACACCATAAGGTGTGGGAAAAAGGCGGGCGTTACAGTTCCAACCTCAGTACCAACGGTACAAAAGGACATACCACAAGTGACTGCACCGCATGTCACAGAGGATACATAGATAGTACTTGTCGTAGTGGGAGGGTTGTTAGACAATCCGATAGATTCATGTTCTTCGGAGAGTCTTCGGACTTGGTCCCTGGTGAACATGAATCTGATCGCTGGATATATGACGATGCGCTTGGCAAAGGGGAACATCCGGTTTGATGAGGTAATCCAGTAATATGGATTTATTCAGAGTCCGAATGAGTCTTATATATATATAAGAGATGTGACGGAAATGTAATGGTATTTTTTGGATTATACGTAGATAATTTTTGCTCATTGATAACAATGTCAAAGTATTATTAGATGTAAGGGTATGATTGTTCAAACAGTTTGATATGAAGGACTTGGGAGAAGCAGGACCCATCCTTAGGATCAAAGGTATATGTGATCGTAAGAAAAGGATGTTGTGCTTATCTCAAGCTTTATACATAGATACTGTCCTAGCTTGTTTTAGCATGAAAAACTCTAAGAAAGGTTTTCTACCTTTTTGACCTAGAATACCTCTATCTAAGGAAATGTGTCCTAAAGCAGTAAAGAAGATAGAGGAGATGAAGGTAATTTCTTATGTTTCGGCTGTAGGAAGTCTCATGTATGCTATGCTATGTACGAGACCGGATATCTGTTTTGTCGTAGGCATGATTAGCAGTAATCAGAGTAATCCAGGACAGGGACATTGGACTGCGGTAAAACATATATTGAAGTACCTGAAAAGGATTAGGGATTATATGCTTGTTTATCAGACAGATCAATTATTCCTTGTGGGTTATACAGATTCTGACTTCCAATTAGATAAGGATAAAAGTAAGTCTACCTCGGGGTATGTGTACTTAAGGAGGTGGAGCCATAATATGGAGGAGTGTCAAGCAGAAATGCTTGACGGACTATACTATGAAAGTTGAGTATGTGGCAGCCTCTGAGGCAGCCAAAGAAGTTGTATGGGTAAGGAGTTTCTTGATGGACTTGGATGTGATTCCTAGTTTGCTCAGAGCTATCACAATTTATTGTGATAACAGTGGTTTAGTTGCAAACTCAAAGGAACTACGAGCCTATAAGGCAAATAAACGCATAGAGCGCAAGTACCACCTGATACGAGAGTTCGTAAAGCGAGGAGTTGTTATCGCCAAGATTACATTAGAGGACAACCTGGAAGATCTTTTCACTAAGGCCCTTCGAGTGAGAGCTTTTGATAGGCATGTGGAGGATATGCAAGTCAGATGTATGATATTGTGATTACAACATAATCTTTTAATATAAGTGGGAGATTGTTAGGATGTATACTAAAAGCCTAGTTTTTTGTATGGATAATCTACATTTTGAAAGAGAATCAGATGATCACTGATTACATATTTATTGGTTATTTATGTGCATATTCTCTGATACTTTACATTATAGATAATATGGTGTGTGGTGTCACACATAAGATCATATTATCAGTCTCTTGTAGAGTATAAGTAGAGACTTACAACCGAGATGATTTGGACAAACCATTGGGATGGTTGTAATATAATTTGATATTAGTTTATCTTGATCATAAAATTACATTAGTACACTTTGTGTGTATAATTTGCCTACAATCCATCTCCTTGCTTGCCCGGCGGCGAAAGGTGAAGAAGAAGTGAGCTTCTTCCAAGGTGGCCGGCGGCAGCTACAAGTGAGGTCCATCCCTTGCTTGGTCGGCGGCACAAGGGAAGAAGAAGAAGAAGTTTTCTTCCAACGTGGCCGGCGACAATCCATCTCCTTGGGAGGCCGGCGGCGTAAGGTTAAGAAGGGGAGGGAGTCTTCTTCAAAGGTGGCCGGTGGGAACTCATCTTCTTGGGAGGTCGACGACGCAAGGTGAAGAAGAAGAGGAAGCCCTCTTCCAAGGTGGTCGGCGGCAACCATCTTCTTGAGGTTGGCCGGCGGCATGCAATGAGTAAGAACAAGGTCTTGCATCTAGGTTTTTGTCTGGAGAAGAGGATTGTTTCTCTTCATCCTCATCTTCATCTTCTTCGTATCTCCTTTCGGTGGCTGGTGCAACTCTTCTTTGAGTCTAGGGTTCCGGCGGCAAGGTGGAGATATCCCTAGGGTTTCGGCCAAGCTAAGGATTGGAAGAAGACGCTTTGGTGATTTCGGTTCTTGGAAAATCGTCGCCTACACGACGTCCAAGAAGAGGTGGGGTCATATAGTAGAATATCTTGAGGTAAACAAAAGGTATAACCTTTTGTTTTGGTTCATTTCCTTTGATCTTGCTATTATTTCATGTTGATAATTAATTACATGTTAATTATTATTTAATTAATTATGTTAATTAAATATCTTGGATTTCGATGATAAATACAAAAATCGACGATCCACTTATTGTCTATTTCGCGGCTAATCGGTTAGACGAGATTGATTGCTAGAACAACACGTTTGTTCAAGCGGTCGCTCGAATCGGTTAACACCACGATGAGACGGTCGTTTGGGAAATTATTCTCCATTCGGATTGGAAAAAATTTTAATCCGTGGACATAGAGAGGATTCCCATGCGCGACCCGGAATCCTTGAACCAACACTAAAAATGCATGTCGGAGAAACAACTTCCCAACTACATGCCCGGATTCAGGAAATTATGAACGGACTCAATATCATCAGGCACACGATTGAGAATAGAGATCTAATCAGGTATACGTTAAATTCATTTCCTAGAAACTCGTTGTGGGCATTTATGGTTGATGCCTACAAAGTTTTTATAAACCTTTAAAAAATAAAATTAGATGAGTTATTTTTCTGAATTTGAGTTACATGAGCAGATTAACGGTTCGATTGTAGGGAAAGGAAGAAGAAGACACCAGAACCAGAACCGGATTCTGACTTGGAATTTGAAGAGGAAGAGTTGGCGGAGCTGTGAACGTCGTCTAGAAATTGTTCAGAGTTTGGAAGGCTCAAAAGAAGAAGAAAACAGGGCAGCCAAAGGACGATTCAGCTGAACCAAAGAATAAGGCGGATCTCACATGTTTTGGGTGTGGAAAGAATGAACACTTCAAGTCTGAGTGCCCAAACGCAAAGGAGACAAAGATGTAATGGAGGAAGAAGGCGTTGCAAGCAACCTAGGATGAGTCGTCTTCAGAATTAGACGTCGATGAACCAATGCACTCCAACCTCCTTGCCTTAACGACTAAAGACGAGATTGACATCGATTCCGAATCAGACGAAGAAATGGAGCACGGAACCATCTCACTATCGGAAACGGTCCAACATATGGTAACGGATTTTTTCGAACCGAATCTTTACGAATTAATTTTCTACTTATCTCGCAAACTGGCTAAGTTCAATGACCGGGTTAGATCTCTCCAAGAGGAGGTAAAACTCCTTAAGGAAGAATCCAGCTCGAGTCTTTTGACTGAGCAATTTCATGAAGAAACCTCAACTCAAGTCCAAAGGCTTGAGGAAGAGAATTTCTCCCTAAAAGCTCAAGTTAAAGAATTCAGAGCAAATTTGGAATAATTTACCCTGGGTTCCAAGAATCTTGATATGATTCTTGGAAAATAAAAATCTATTCTAAATCGATCTGGAATTGGGTTTAAATCCAATTCGCTAGTTAGGTCCTACTACTCAGTAATTAACCGCCCTAGCACCCGAGTCCAAGCATGAGTTCCTAAACTAAGCTTGACTAATCAAGTTGGACCAAATCAATATTGGATTCTCAAGGATCATATCTATTACTTAGATAGTGTATTTGAGATTCCATGCTATAGTGTATTTATTGATGCCTTGTTTTCCTCTCCTTCAATGTTATGCTTAGCTGTTTAATTGGATCACTTGCAGTAGGTTATGTTTAGATCATGCCATGCTCTATCTTGTTCAAACCATGTTTAGATCAGTAAATTACGAAGTTAAATGATCTTCCTATTATGTTGTAAATGCATATTGATATCTGAAACCTTGTTTGGTAAATTAGTCCCCAACAAGCATGCTTACTACTCTTCTTGCATTGTAATTGTTTCTACTTGATATACATGCTTAACATGATAGATGATATGAATGTATGGACCCGTAACCCCGCCTTTAGGGTAGATATAAGGGCGGGCGTTACAATGGATGTGTCCATCAACCCAAACGAGAAACAAAACTCCGGTTCTAACCATATCAATGGAAGGTGTTAGCCTTAATATTTTGTAAGGGATTTTAGGTCTCATCCTTTCTTTTCTAAGCACATTCATGACATATAATTATGTCATGACTAACGATTTCCTTAATAAAGTATGTATGTGACTTAATTTATCAAGTCTCATTAATTGAATTAGGAACCGGATCTCCTAATTCTATTTTCATACTTTATTCAAGGAATTGTTTTGGGAAACAATTTCCTAAATTGTCATAATCAATTTCAGAAATAATATGTTTAAGACTTTGATTTCTCTAAATCAAATCTTATTAAATTAAGAGACAATTCTCTTAATTCAACCACATATTATTTTCATGAAAATCTCATTTAAGAAAACTCTATAAGAAATCATTTTCCTAATTAATTTTGGAGACAACAATATGTAAAAGCATCACCTCTTAAATCATATTTTATTCATGGATTTAATTAATCACAACAAATCGTTTTCTAAGAGTGGCTCCCCGAGCCTCAGATACCCAAAGAAAAGTAATTTGTCGTAAATCAAATTTGGTCCGCTTCGGAAGCGTAACCAAATTAAACACGACAATTTCATTTAAAATTGGGAAATTACAACAACTAACTTTAAATTGGACGGCTCTCCGAGGCTCAATCCAAAATAAAGAATTTTGTTGTCAATTTAGAACCCAATTCAAATTTAATTGTCAATTAATTGTCCATAAATTTGTCTAGACTTTTTTTGAAATAAAGTGCCCAAAATTGCGAGATTTCATAATAGGTTTTCAGAATATTTGTAAGTTTCTGGTACAAAGAAAACTTACATATTTCTAAAATTAAAAAATTTCTAAAATATAAAAATTTCCAAAATTGGAAAGTTTCCAAAGATAGGAAGTTTTCACAATTATCATAAAATTTTAGAAACTAGGTCATTTCAAACGTTTGCGAAATTTCATAAGGATTTCCAAACTTCGAAATTCCTAAATCTAAAATTTATTATAATTGGAAAGTTTCCATATTTGAAAAAATTTCCGAAATTGAGATCATGACAAAGTGTGCCGCAAAACAATTTTATGATTATGTCAAATACTAACCGGCTCTGATACCACTGTTGGGACCGGGTGCATGTTGACAAAGATACGAGTTCGTAAAATTTTAAATTTTTACGTGCAGCGGAAGAATTAGCATAAAATAATTTCATAAATTATTTTAACCTCGTATCTAGCATGCAACCTTATGATGTGTGGACATGATCACAAATTAAAACTTTGCGGAAAAGTAAACTAATTTACTTAGTACCTCGCGTAACTTGAAGTAAGGGACGAGATCCAACCGTAGCGTCCCTTGGAAGCTCCGCCTCTATTCGCATCCACGCCGAGTTCTCTTCGGGATGACTTCGCAAAGTCACGAGTTTTGTGCCAACGAGAACTACTAGATTCTCTAAAGGCACAACTAGAATATCAAGAGAGAAGAAAAGGAAACTAACCACCAAGAGACGGAATCTAAATTCCGAAAAGGAAGGAGATGTGAGCCGCTTCTTCTTCTCCGAGGTCGTCTTAGTGGATGAAGCTCACGCCCTCCTTGGGAGTTGCGCCGGCCCTAGGGGAGGAGAGAGAGACGGCCCTAGAGAGAGAGGGGCGCCGACCCTAGAGAGAGAGAGGCGTGTAGAGAGAGAGAGAGCAACTAATCTCTTGATTAATTGATTAGGATTCAAGGCTTGTCTTTGGTTCCTTATATAGTTGCTTCTCCCGTGCCAAGTCTCTCTCTTAACGGAATTAATTTTTTAGAAGAAATTTATCTTATAATCTTTCTTATGAATAATTCCGTTATGCCTAGTTTTATTATAACTAATTTTATAATAAAACAAATACTTCTCTCCTTTAATTATGGAATAAATTTTATAAGAAATTTATAAACATTCTTATTATGAAAAAATCAATTCATAATTGATTTTATAAAATTAAAATAAACCATTCCATAGATTATTTTAATTTCCATAAAAAGAATAAATTTCTATAAATTTATTTATATAAATTTCTTTATACAAATTTATTTATCCATAATTCATAAAACAAATCGCGCTAGATTTATTTTATTAATTAAACCAAATAAATTGGTTTCTTACTCTTGTTGTGGTCGGCCAAACCAAAGGGGGTTAACACCCTCTTTGGCCGGCCAAACCGATCGCGAATTAAA
Source organism: Boesenbergia rotunda (assembly GCA_024364735.1). NCBI lineage: Eukaryota > Viridiplantae > Streptophyta > Magnoliopsida > Zingiberales > Zingiberaceae > Boesenbergia > Boesenbergia rotunda. Next base: position 114,264 of record JAGFNQ010008862.1, on the reverse strand, counting down.
CTCATTTAATTCGCCCAATAAGCCTTCAAAAGACTTAGCCATTTTAAGTTTCCGTTGCGCCTCTGATTAACTCAGATTCGACTTATTTCTCTTGATTGGAAAATCCAATTTTCAACTCGTTTTAAATCCCTCGAATTACTCGTAGTGCGTGTGACTAAATAGGCTTTCGATTTATGTTAGCCGTCTATAATTAACCAATTATAGAACGGTCATGAGTGGCACCTAGTAGTATATCATGACCCCCAATTAATCGAAAGATCAACGGTTTGACCTCAGAAGTAATTCCGAAACCCTTCAGCAGCTCTAATGAATCGTGCCCCATTCCCTTCACCATCTTATAGCCACTTGGTTCAGGACACGGTCTATTTGTGTCAGTCCCCACTAGGCTGACTACGTCACACCTAGCCCAAGTAGTGTCTTTCTCGTCCTTTGGATTTCTAATTACTCTCATGTATTTAAGAGACTCATACTCTAAACATGATATGCTCTGGCCAGAGGCTTTGAGTAACAATCCGACGATAGGCCTGAGTATACATCTTCTCGCAAGGAGTGGTGAATCCTTTGTAGGCTGTTCAAACATCTTGGGGCACTTCGACTTATACCCAATCATCCTGGGTCCACACCTCCATGGAGATGCTTGCTTAAGATGTTAAAGTATAAGTCTCCATGACCAAGATGACTTGAACACCGCAAGTCAAAGGAACATCGCACTTAAGCTGCAGTAAGAACTTCATTGACATATCTACATGTAGATTCCCATATGAAGTCTTACAGCCAGTCACTCCAATGAACTAGTTCCCTTAACTAGCATCCATGTTTATCTCCGGACATCCCAATGTCACCAGCCAGTGAGAATCAGTTGATTAGAGAATAACCCATGCTAGTCTCAACAGAATTGATAGTGTCCGTATTTATCAATTCATCGACTAGGGATATTTTCAATACTTCACAATTGCACATTTAGAGATAATCACTAGTTGTGATCCCATCACAAATTCTCGTATGCTGTGAATTGTATTGCGGACATTCAGTAGATGAGTTTAAGATTTCAATCAAATACACAAACATGTATACTCAAATAGTGAATTATCATTTATTAAAATAAATGTTTACAATCATAAGGCGATTGCCTTAGGACACTTCTCTCACATCACTAATAAACTCCCACTTGGCCTAATGCCAATCGCTACGGTATCCAATACCACAGGCTCTAACACGACTCTCAAACTTGCTTTGAGGCAAGGCCTTAGTTAAATGATCCGCTAAATTCCTTTCAGTGGGAATTTTCTCAATTTGTATGTCGTTCCTACTTATAATCTCTCTGATCAGATGATAGCGGCGAAGCACGTGTTTGGATCGTTGATGAGACCTTGGTTCCTTTGCTTGTGCTATAGCTGCAATGTTGTCGCAATAAACCGGTATTGCTTCATCAATGGTTGGAACCTCATCAAGTTTCGAGACAAACTTCTTGATCCAAACTGCTTCCGTGGTAGAATCCGCTACGGTTTCTTGTTTGGAATTTTTCCAACTTATTGCGCCTCCATCCAAAGTAAATACGTATCCAGACTGAGATTTGGAGTCATCCATATCTGTCTGGAAACTGGCATCTGTATACCCACGTATTACCATATCTCCTTCTCCATATATTAGGAACACATCCTTAGTTCTTCTTAAGTACGTAAGGATTGTCTTGACAGCCGCCCAATGATCCATTCCTGGATCAGACTGGTATCTGCTCGTGACACTCAGAGCATACGATACATTGGGCCTAGTACATAACATAGCACACATGATAGATCCTATCGCGGATGCATAATGAATCTTATTCATGCCAATTCTCTCGTCTTCTGTGTGCGGACACATAGACTTTGAAAGGTTGATCCCATGCCTGATGGGAAGGGAACCTTTCTTGGATTCCGACATGCTAAACCCTTATAGCATTCGGTCTATATATGTAGACTGCGAAAGACCAAGTAACCGTTTTGATCTATCTCTATAGATTCTAATCCCAAGGATATAAGTTGCTTCTCCCAGGTCTTTCATGGAGAAAGTTTTGGATAACCAAATTCCATTTAACCGACTGTAAGACTGATATATTGTTTCCTATAAGTAATATGTCATCGACATATAATACTAGGAATACGACTGCACTCCCACTAACCTTCTTGCACACACAAGGTTTGTCAGGATTTTGTGAGAAATCAAACTCTTTGATTGTCTCATCAAAACGGATGTTCCAGCTCCTGGATGCTTGCTTCAGTCCATATATGGATCGCCGAAGCTTGCATATTTTGGTTTTGTCAACCGATGTGAAACCTTCAGGTTGTATCACGCATACATCCTCAAGCAGGTTTCCATTAAGGAAAGCTGTTTTCACATCCATTTGCCATATCTCATAATCGTAATGAGCTGCTATGGCCAGAAGCATCCGAATGGACTTACCTTCCATGTCGGTTTTCTTCTTGAAAACCCACTTGCACCCTATGGGCTTAATCCCTTCAGGTGGGTTAACCAAGTCTCATACTTGGTTTTCCTACATGGAATCCATTTCCGACTTCATGGCCTCAAGCCATTTGTCCCTTTCCGAACTTTTCAGAATATCTTCATAACTGATAGGTTCATCATCGCTTATGAGTAACACGTCGTTCGATTCACTTACGAGAAATCCGTATCTCTCTGGAATATTGCGTGTCCTATCAGACCTACGAAGAGGTGGTGTTGTTTTTGGTTCAACTGATAGCTCATCACTATGAGTTGTCGGTTGTGGGTCTAGACTAGGTGTCTCTGTAATGTCTATTGGAGTTTCTTGAACTTCATCAAGTTCAATGCCACTCTCACTGTTTTCTTGTAAAAGAAATTCTTTTTCCAGAAATACAGCATGCCTTGAAACAAATACCTTTTGCTCCAAGGGATGATAGAATTGGCAACCCTTCGTTTCTTTAGGGTATCCAACAAATAGACATTTATCAGACATAGCATCCAATTTGTCTGATACAATCCGCTTCACATAAGCTGGACAACCCCATATCTTAAGGTGAGTTAAGTGAGGTTTCTTACTATTCCATATCTAATATGGAGTAGTAGAGACTACCTTGGTCGGGACTCTGTTTAGCAAGTAAACAGCTGTCTTAAGTTCATAGCCCCAAAAGGATTTTGGAAGAGTTGCATGGTTCATCATGGATCTAACCATGTCCATCAAGGTTCGGTTACGCCTCTCAGATACACCATTATGCTGTGGTGTATACGGCGGAGTCCATTGAGACAATATCCCATTGTCCCTAAGATAATCTTGAAACTCTTGACTCAAGTATTCACCATCCTGATCGGATCGAAGTATCTTAATACTTTTGCCATGCTGTTTCTCTACTTCATTTCTGAACTCTTTGAATTTCTCAAAAGCTTCAGATTTGTGTTTCATCAAGGACACATACCCGAATCGTGAGTGATTGACAGGCCCAAACTATGTGTCACAAATGTGGGCCTCAAATTTAAAATTTATAAATGAATGAATGAAATGCTGGAAACCCTTTTACAATCAGAAATATGAAAATGTAATATAGGGGCCACAGGTCGTATTTTTCTCGGGGACTAGTTGAAGATTTATTTGATTCGCGCTTGTATTTATGTGTCGTTTGTGTTTTCGGGTTTCAAATAAATCTGAATTGGGTTCTGGGTTACAATTGGAAATGAAGATTCAATAAGGAATAGAAAACTCAATCATGGAACTTAACAAATGAACTCAAACAATTTGGAGCTTAATTGCAACTTAACCTAATGTAGAGAGTAATTCTGATTCAAGGCAAAACAAAGCTGAGCAATGAAGCACAATTCAAGCCATCTAAGACAGTCCAATACAAATAAATACCGAAACTCATTTGATACCAAATGCCTTCAACTAGAATTGATATGCAAGGTTTAAACTTAAACTTCAGATTCAAGTTGGATTTACAACAATCTGTTTTCAAGTTTAATAGCACACTTAAAAGCATGTTTAGACTTGATACATTGCAATGCTGACAACAAACTTGATATAACATGCAGAAACTAATGTGCCAACATAGACTGCAACTTGCAGAATTTGTGAACTGCTCTTCACCAGTAAAATGGTCACTTCGGCTAGAAAAATAAGGCTATGGATGCTCAGAATTGAAGGAAGAATTGCGACATCCAAAGACAGGTCAATTCAGGATCAAACACGGGCAGAAATAAATGCTGAAGTACAGAAATAAGAATGCAGAAATTCAAGGTGCAGAAATTAGTGAGTTGACTGCAGAAAAAGTGATTGCAGGGGAACCTTTTGTGCCAAACCGAAGCTTTTGTGCCAAGGATGATGCTAAACTTGATACACACACAGGCTACATGCAGAAATAGATGTGCATGTACGCAGAGATGAAATACAGAGTTTCAGAAACTAAGGTTGCAAAGAAAACAACACTGAATTTAGATTTGATGTGCAGAAATGAACTCAAGGGTTCAAATGAAGAAACTGATATTCAGAACAAGGAATTAGCCGAACAAACACTGAAATGCAAGAAACAAAAGCAAAGAGGTAACCACAACTCAATTGCAGCTACAAAAGGAAAAGACTGACATCAAACTCATCAACCTCAGTTGCAGAAAAGAAGAAGAAAGCCAAACTGAAATTGGCTGAATTCTAAACTGATACACAGGGATTTAAAATGAAGAACAATCTGAAATTCGGATTTACCAAAGCTAAACAGAATTCAGGAATGAAACTAAGATCTAAACAAACTTAAACTAACTAAATTAACTCACCGAATGTGAAACAAACTGAAAATTCAGAAACTGAAATTGCAAATTCAGTAATAACATGGCACGCAAGGAATGAGATTGGCACAGCTGATACTCAAGCTTAAAATTGTAAAACGAGTAAAATTAAGTGGAGAATTAACTAAACAAACTAGCTAACTAATAGAAGAACAGATTGAAACCACTAATTAAACAGAATTAAATCCGAAATGTTAACTACAGCAGCTGAAACTAAAGTGCAGAAATAGAACATGGCAGTACTGAAATTACAGCTACAAAAACTGAAATTTAACTATCTAAGCTACTCCTCAATCTTCCCTAAGCTCAAATTCTTCTTGGTCGTCAAGCAAGAGCTGGCTTCGAACCCCTAGGCTCAGCAAATCAGTGGAAATCAGCCTCGCATGATGAACTCTGCTCAAACTGCGTCATAATGGAATTTCAACCCAATTTCCTTGGCCTCAGTCGATGGTGGTTGTTGTGGTGATTCGCGGACCACCTGGGCTCACGTGAGAACCCCTACAGCCGGCTCAGATGGTCGGAAATGGCTTATGGAAGAGGCGCAAGTGACTGGACTGCTGAGCTGCCGAAACCCTCAAACAACCCTCTTCCGGCGCGAATTCGAGCTGAATTCTTCCACAAAAATGACCTCCAAAGATCCAGAAGATGATCTTGATGAATAATTGAGGGGTCGCGCCCCGGAAATGGAGAAAAACGACTGGAAACGAAGAAGAACCGATGAAGGCTACTGTAGCGGCGGAGACGCGACAAAGGAGAAGGCTGCGTGTTTTTGATTAAATAGTAACAAATGGACGGCTCAGATTGATCGGAGGAGATCCAACGGTAGATCTTGGTCTGATTTGAGCCAAACTTTTATGATGATGATCTGGGGTCAGGATCTGCCTTTTGGTAGCTTGGATCCTCCAGATGTGCAACGGATGGTCCAGATCAACTCTATCTGTGAATGGACGCTCTAGAGCTCTCCTTGCTTGATCCAACGGTTGATTTAGCTCTGATTGGGATGAAACCTTCAGATCTTGATCATAGAGCTTGATCAACCCTAATCCTAGCTCGGATTGCTTCAGATCGTCTCGGATGGCTCAGATCTAGCCGCTCTTGAATCGGACGGCCCGGATTAATCGTAGGCTTGATAATTCGATCCGGTTCACTTCCGACTCAAGTTTGACCCAATATGCCCTAGGTCCAGGATCCTTTCTTGCTTACAAAAATATATTAGAAAATTAGTGGCCAAATAACCCAAAAAATGTGTAATTTTACAATTAAGTCCAAAATAAGATAAAGTTCCAAAACCTAGGGTAAAATCATAATTAAGCAATAAAAACATGGGTCAAACATGGATTTTAGCAATTAAAATAATTAATAAAATGGTGCTTATCAACTCCCCCACACTTAACCTTGAGCGTCTCGTGAAACTAATAAGTCAGTATCCCTTAGGTTTTCTAAAGCATAATTAGAAGCAAATGAAAAGAAATTACCTAAGGTTGTAAATTCTCATAAATCTAAACTCTATGGATTACTATCTTGTCCTTAAATCAACAACTTGGCCTTTTCATCTATCATGAGTCATTGAGATGAATCTAACTCATAGCCTTTCAAGGAAAATTTTGGTGGCTCTCTCCTTAAGTTCTAACTTGATGATGGAAGTGGAGCTCACTCATATACACATGCTTCTTGCACTACCATAGGCTTGCTTATTATCTAATCTTAACCATTAATCATGAATAAGATCAACAACTATAAAAACAAATGAAAACATGAAAAATGGTAAGGAGTGAAATCAAAGCTAAGGAAATGGAAAAATTGACTAAGTGGAAGACTTGAGTGCTCAAGGATGTTTCCAATGAACTTTGCCCTCTCATCAGTCCCCTAGTGAATTCCAAAGTTTGATGGAGTTCAATTTGAATAATTCTTTTGATTTGGATGAAGAAAACTCCATTTGATCTCAATGTGCCACTTCCTTCAATTTCGTGCCATTTTGATCCTTCTCTTTTCTTCTTTCTCTTGGTCAGCTACTGCATTCTCAGCTCTTGACACTGATTTTCTGCACAGATTCTGCCTTAATCAAATATGATCAGCTGAAAATTATGGCTCTATCAGATTGTGGCTAAACTTAGCTTCCACAATTCCAACTTCCAAATTCTTGATCCAAGTTAATTTGATCCAAGTTAGCAGATTTTTTCCATTGGCACAAACTGCTTTTCTCTTCTTTTTTTTTTTTTCTGTTTTTGACATTTGTTTTCAATTCAACTTTGAGTGCCGAATTCAACTTGAGGTTCAAATCCCTTGGATCTTCAAATGATGATCAAGAATCTTCAATGGTTTCCATCTCTCTTGCTCATTCTTGGCACCAAACTCACTCACTTGGCACCTTTTGGCTTTAACTTGGCAAAAATTTTTTTTTTCCTACATGAATTGCATCCTTAATAAAAATTGATTCCAAATCACCAATCACTCCCTCACACTTAATTCTTTGTCCGTCTCGGGCAACTTAGTATCAAGAAAACATCCCAAGCAAACAAATCCATAGACAAAATGGGGTTAAGATTAGAAATAAGGAAAGACAAATAGAATAGACATGATTTTTGCCAAAATTGAGATGGAAAGGTAAACAAGGTGATTAGTCTCTATAGACGTGATCCAATCATTGAAATATGATTTTGAAAGAACCTAAGCAAGTTCTAGAGTTCAATAACATGTGTGTCACAAATAATAGGCTAATCTCAATAGGTAAAAATAATTCATCTCAAGTCTTCAATTAAGACTCTAAAGCAAAATCGTATTCAAGTATCCAAGATTTCATCCATGAACTCAAACCCCTAAGTTTTGACAACCAAATTTAATTTATTTTCAAAAGACTCTAACATGACATGAAGATAACCTAAAGGGATACATTTATTTCGACTCATGCAAGAAAAAGTGCTAAAAGAAAAGACATGGTATTTACAATGTCTATTTATTCAATTTACTCTAGAAAACATAAAAGTGAAAAATGTGATAAAAGAAAATGCAAGAAAGAAAAATCTCCCTTTTATTTCTGGTGGACGGAGTCGATCCAGAAGAAGCCTCCATCGTGGTAGTGGAGGAAAATGGGTGGCCGGGAGAATTCGGACTCCCCCACACTTGAACTTTGCAAAAAATTTCTCTGGTGGCCTAAGGAGATTCAGGTTCAGGAGCCATTCAAGGGGTGGAGTGCTATTAATTAAAGTAAGATCATCTCCTCCTTCTTGATGCCCTTCAGAAGTCCTTCCAGGAGGCTGGAGTCTGTTCAGTTGGAGCACCCACTCCTGAAGTCTTCTAGACCCTGCAAAACAATGTAATACCTCTCTCAAGCGTGCAGGGTCAGAAAGAAATAAAATAATGTCAATCTCTGTATAAAATGAATCCAAATCTGCATCATGTCCAATTAAATCAATGCTTGGTGTCTCAATAAATTTTTCACAGTTATTTCCTACAAAATTTGCATCCAAAAACTCATCACAAATAATAAAATCACTTTTTAGCACTTCAATAAAAATATCACAATTATTTTCTACAAAGGATGAATCAAGCAATGTATCACAGCCAATAAAATCAATTTGAGGTGCCTCAATGAATTTTTCACAATTATTTCCACCAGAAGATATATCAAGAGACTCATCACAAAAATCAACATCAAGTCTAGGCTCTTCTAAAAAAATTTCACACTCAGCATTAGCATCTGATGTAGTACAACATGCTTCATTTTCAGCAACTTTAACACTAGGTACCTCTAGGGATATTTCACAATCAAATTCTACAAGAGATGTATCCCTAAGTATATCACAAACAATAAAATCAGTGTGAGGTATCTCTATGCATTTTTCTGAACAAAGAGGAGAAATACTTACCTGAGCGTGCTGGATAATACCTGAAGGTTCAATAATAGTAGATGTATCTGTGGTCTCCTCCTGGTCATGTACATGCTCCTCTTCAGCCTCAGGCTCTGGTGGACAATCAACTGGTGATCCTTGGGTGCTTGCTTCCACTATGCAAGTCCCTACACTTCCTGGTTCGTTCTCTAAATCTTGTGGTGGTCCCTGGGGCTTAGTGCAATCCCCTACACCTATGGAATCATCTCCTCTGCATGCTTCTCCTGTAATATCTGCAACAACAGTATCAGAAAAATTAGGATCATCAATAATGCTATCATCACAAAATAAAAAATGAGAATGGTCCTGTGGAGCTTCAATTTCTTCTTTTGGAGCTGAAAAATTTGGCAATGGATTTTGAGTAGGAATCTCCGGAGGAATGCATGCTGTAGGTGCCCAGACTTTAATGTATTCTTCTTCTTCTTCTTCTACTAAATTTGCAGGATTAATTGAAGAAGGACTTTGCCATGCACTAGGGTCACCTTGAACTGATATAAAACCAACTCCGGGGCTCTCAGAATTACAAGCAGCTTGAGAAGATAATTGTTCTGCTCTTTGGGCTTTTATCTGATTCAATCGATCTTGCACGTTTTGAAACCATTGTTGTTGTTGTTCTTGAAAAGTTTGCTGTTGTTGTTGGATTTGTTGACACATCTCCCTAATCCTTTGGTGTAGAGCCTCATCCCAATCAGGATCATCAAAACCTCCTTGGTTAGTGTGGAACCCCTGTTAGTCTTGAAATGGAAAATAGGGCTGCTGAAGTCCAGGAGGAGGCTGTGCATGCTGAAATGGAGACTGTGGGGGCTGATCAAATGGGGGTTGATCAAATGGTTGAACATGCTGAAAATTTGGTTCACAAGTTGGTGGAGATTGCTGAAAATTGTAACCCTGAAAATTCTGATCATAGGGCTGAAATTGTTGGTTGGAAAATTGGAATTCTGGTGGCTGAAAATTATGATTAGGCTGCTGAAAATTCTGATTGCAAGGGTGAAATTGCTGCGATAATTGACATGGTTGCTGGAAATTCGAATTATCTGAAAACCCTTGCTGAATTCCTTGAGAAAATGATGGATCTTGTTGATAAGGTGGCTGAGAGTTAGGTTGAAATTGTTGAATTTGGGGCTGAAAACTTTGCAATAGTGGCTGCCCAATCTGATTTTGCTGGAAAATTGGTTGAATTGGCTGAAAATTCGGCTGAAATTGTTGGAATTGCGGTTGAAATAGTTGTGGTGGCTGAAATTGTTGTAGTTGCTGAATTTGAGGCTGACAAAACTGATTTGGTTGCTCAAAAACTGAAAATTGGGGCTGCCAATTCTGAAAATTCTGATTTGGTTGAAAATTTTGAAATGATGGTTGATCTTGTGGCTGAAATTGAAAAGGCTGAAAAAACTGATTTGGTTGTTGAAAATTTGCACAAGAATGTTGGAAATCTTGATTTGGTTGCTGATTTTGTTGGAATTGTTGACACGGCTGCTGGTAAGTAGATGGAAACATTCTGAACTGGCAGTCCTGTCACAAAACAAACAAGAAAAATGGCAGCAACCGTATACAAAAATAAAACACAATAAAACAGAACCCAATGATATGTCTAAAAATACACAAGCAAAAATCAAACAAATCAACTAGTTGCTTCCCCGACAATGACGCCAAAAATTTGACAGGCCCAAACTATGTGTCACAAATGTGGGCCTCAAATTTAAAATTTATAAATGAATGAATGAAATGCTGGAAACCCTTTTACAATCAGAAATATGAAAATGTAATATAGGGGCCACAGGTCGTATTTTTCTCGGGGACTAGTTGAAGGTTTATTTGATTCGCGCTTGTATTTATGTGTCGTTTGTGTTTTCGGGTTTCAAATAAATCTGAATTGGGTTCTGGGTTACAATTGGAAATGAAGATTCAATAAGGAATAGAAAACTCAATCATGGAACTTAACAAATGAACTCAAACAATTTGGAGCTTAATTGCAACTTAACCTAATGTAGAGAGCAATTCTGATTCAAGGCAAAACAAAGCTGAGCAATGAAGCACAATTCAAGCCATCTAAGACAGTCCAATACAAATCAATACCGAAACTCAATTGATACCAAATGCCTTCAACTAGAATTGATATGCAAGGTTTAAACTTAAACTTCAGATTCAAGTTGGATTTACAACAATCTGTTTTCAAGTTTAATAGCACACTTAAAAGCATGTTTAGACTTGATACATTGCAATGCTGACACCAAACTTGATATAACATGCAGAAACTAATGTGCCAACATAGACTGCAACTTGCAGAATTTGTGAATTGCTCTTCACCAGTAAAATGGTCACTTCGGCTAGAAAAATAAGGCTATGGATGCTCAGAATTGAAGGAAGAATTGCGACATCGAAAGACAGGTCAATTCAGGATTAAACACGGGCAGAAATAAATGCTGAAGTACAGAAATAAGAATGCAGAAATTCAAGGTGCAGAAATTAGTGAGTTGACTGCAGAAAAAGTGATTGCAGGGGAACCTTTTGTGCCAAACCGAAGCTTTTGTGCCAAGGATGATGCTAAACTTGATACACACACAGGCTACATGCAGAAATAGATGTGCATGTACGCAGAGATGAAATACAGAGTTTCAGAAACTAAGGTTGCAAAGAAAACAACACTGAATTTAGATTTGATGTGCAGAAATGAACTCAAGGGTTCAAATGAAGAAACTGATATTCAGAACAAGGAATTAGCCGAACAAACACTGAAATGCAAGAAACAAAAGCAAAGAGGTAACCACAACTCAATTGCAGCTACAAAAGGAAAAGACTGACATCAAACTCATCAACCTCAGTTGCAGAAAAGAAGAAGAAAGCCAAACTGAAATTGGCTGAATTCTAAACTGATACACAGGGATTTAAAATGAAGAACAATCTGAAATTCGGATTTACCAAAGCTAAACAGAATTCAGGAATGAAACTAAGATCTAAACAAACTTAAACTAACTAAATTAACTCACCGAATGTGAAACAAACTGAAAATTCAGAAACTGAAATTGCAAATTCAGTAATAACATGGCACGCAAGGAATGAGATTGGCACAGCTGATACTCAAGATTAAAATTGTAAAACGAGTAAAATTAAGTGGAGAATTAACTAAACAATCTAGCTAACTAATAGAAGAACAGATTGAAACCACTAATTAAACAGAATTAAATCCGAAATGTTAACTACAGCAGCTGAAACTAAAGTGCAGAAACAGAACATGGCAGTACTGAAATTACAGCTACAAAAATTGAAATTTAACTATCTAAGCTACTCCTCAATCTTCCCTAAGCTCAAATTCTTCTTGGTCGTCAAGCAAGAGCTGGCTTCGAACCCCTAGGCTCAGCAAATCAGTGGAAATCAGCCTCGCATGATGAACTCTGCTCAAACTGCGTCATAATGGAATTTCAACCCAATTTCCTTGGCCTCAGTCGATGGTGGTTGTTGTGGTGATTCGCGGACCACCTGGGCTCACGTGAGAACCCCTACAGCCGGCTCAGATGGTCGGAAATGGCTTATGGAAGAGGCGCAAGTGACTGGACTGCTGAGCTGCCGAAACCCTCAAACAACCCTCTTCCGGCGCGAATTCGAGATGAATTCTTCCACAAAAATGACCTCCAAAGATCCAGAAGATGATCTTGATGAATAATTGAGGGTTCGCGCCCCGGAAATGGAGAAAAACGACTGGAAACGAAGAAGAACCGATGAAGGCTACTGTAGCGGCGGAGACGCGACAAAGGAGAAGGCTGCGTGTTTTTGATTAAATAGTAACAAATGGACGGCTCAGATTGATCGGAGGAGATCCAACGGTAGATCTTGGTCTGATTTGAGCCAAACTTTTATGATGATGATCTGGGGTCAGGATCTGCCTTTTGGTAGCTTGGATCCTCCAGATGTGCAACGGATGGTCCAGATCAACTCTATCTGTGAATGGACGCTCTAGAGCCCTCCTTGCTTGATCCAACGGTTGATTTAGCTCTGATTGGGATGAAACCTTCAGATCTTGATCATAGAGCTTGATCAACCCTAATCCTAGCTCGGATTGCTTCAGATCGTCTCGGATGGCTCAGATCTAGCCGCTCTTGAATCGGACGGCCCGGATTAATCGTAGGCTTGATAATTCGATCCGGTTCACTTCCGACTCAAGTTTGACCCAATATGCCCTAGGTCCAGGATCCTTTCTTGCCTACAAAAATATATAAGAAAATTAGTAGCCAAATAACCCAAAAAATGTATAATTTTGCAATTAAGTCCAAAATAAGATAAAGTTCCAAAACCTAGGGTAAAATCATAATTAAGCAATAAAAACATCGGTCAAACATGGATTTTAGCAATTAAAATAATCAATAAAATGGTGCTTATCAGTGATCATCGATAAAGATGATGAAGTAGCTATAGTCTCCTTGTGCAAGAGTTGACATTGGTCCACATACATCAGTATGTATTAGACTAAGCAATTCTCCCACTGGATTACCTTTTCCGGAAAAGAGTAATTTGGTCATCTTGCCTTTTAAGCATGATTCGCATGTATCAAATGAACCGGGTTCAAATGATTCCAGAATTCCATATCGGTATAATTCGGTCATGCGTTTCTTACTTATATAGCCAAGACGACAATGTCATGTGTAGGAGTCTATTCGATTATCTATTCGAGCACGTTTGTTGCTAACTTCGATATTGAAAACGTCACTGGATAAATCTAACGTGTAGATACCATTGCACAAAGTTCCATTCCCATAAAGAACGCAATTTAAAGTTATGTAACAACAATTGTTACTAAAAGTTAAATGATAACCCTTTTCATTCAAACATGAAATAGATACAATGTTCTTTATTAACGAAGGAATGAAATAACAATTATCCAATTCTAAGACACGTCCAGTGGGGAGCTTTAGCAAATATGTTCCGATGGCAACAGCAGCAATCTTTGCTCCATTTCCAACTCGCAAATTCGCTTCTCCTTTGACGAGTCTTCTTCTATTCCTTAGCCCCTGTATGTCATTACATATATGTGAGCTACACCCAGTATCAAGTACCCAGGTATTTGAGGAAATAGAGTGACATTCAATAACGAAGATACCTGAAGAGGATGGGGCATCGGATGCCTTATTCTTCAAGGACTCAAGATAAACCTTGCAGTTTCTTCGCCAGTGACCCTCCTTGCCACAATGATGGCAAGTTCCTTTTGGTTTCTTTTCAGTCTTCTTGGCCTTTTCCTTCTTCCCTTTGTTCTGTTCTTTGGCCTTCCTTTTAGAACCTTTCTTCGAGAAACCAACTAACAATACCACCTTTTGATCCGGCTTTACAGAAGGCTCTATAGCCTTCAGCAGGTTGAGCAACTCAGGAATGGTGGTCTCTAGTTTGTTCATCCGATAGTTCATCACAAATTGTGAATAACTCTTGGGCAAACAACTCAGAATTAAGTCAATACTTAGTTCATGATCCATTGCAAAACCGAGTGTGCTCAGTCGCTTAATGTACCCCAACATCTTTAACACAAACTGCGAGGCAGAAGTGCCTTCCTGCATCTTAGTGGTGAATAGGAGTCTGGAGACTTCGAACCTTTCGGATCTCGCCTGCTCTTCAAATAACTCATGAAGATGGAAGATGATGGTATAAGCATCCATATGCTCATGCTACTTTTGTAGCTCAGGTACCATAGAGTCTAGCATAATGCAACTCGCAAGTTCAGAATCGGTCACATGTTTCTGATAGGCCAACAATTGGTCTGGAGTTACATTCTCTGGAGGATGGTTGGGAAGTTGATTTTCAAGGACATAAGCAAGCTTCTCTGCCTTGAGGACTATCCTTAGGTTTCGAAGCCAGTCCATGAAGTTCGGCCCAGTCAGTTTATTGGTGTCTAAAATGGAACGCAAGTTTAGAGAAGACATGATCGAGTGATTATCCTAGAAATACAAATTGAGCTTATGTGAGAAGAATGATTAAAGAATATGTCAACATACATAAATAAAATCCTATTTATTTTCAAATTGAATAACCCTTTTTATCAATTCGGGAGATCATAGGAACTTCTCCAAATAGGTTGATATCCAACCATAGATAAGAACAACCATGGCTGTGGCCATCAAGTCATTTTTAGCTATGAAGGTGTAACACCCAATAAATTCCTGGTATTATTAGGAATTTTTAGGAATTTTTCTAGTATTTTTCGGAATATTATAGCATTTTTTCGGATCAAAATAAGAAGAAAAAAATTAAAGGGGTCGAGTGGGAATCGATCTCGCGACCACGCGAGAAGCAGTTACCTGAGCGAGTCCAAGGAACCAGCTGGGCTAGGGTATCAAGCACAGAAAAGAATGAAACGAAATAATGTTATAGTTGATTTAGTCCGTTTCATGAAGAGGTATTTAAACTCCCACTTAAGTTGTGTTAAGACCCATTTTAGGGTTTCGGGAGGCCGCGCGAGCAGGGGTTGGGAGCTGCGAAAACAGGGAGAAAACAAGGGGTTTTCTTCCTCCTTCTTCCTCCTCTTGAGTGGAGAGCCTAGGGCTTCTTCCCTAGGGCTAAGGAGTGGAGATTTCTTGCAAAGGAAGAGGAAAAGAGCCCTACACTAGGAATTTCGAGATACTTAGTGAGTTTTCTTCAAGAAAAGAGTAAGTAAATCACTCACCTGCAATAGGAGTAGCTTCGCATGTAGTTTTCTCGTTGTAGGACCTTGATTTTGTGATTTATATGCATGCTTGGAGAATATTGTTTATTGTGTGATTAAGTTTCTCAAGAATACATGTTTTTAATCATAGAACTTGAATTGTAGTAGATTTTTATATATGTGATCTAAGTATGGGAGACCAAGTTCTTGAAAAGTCCCAAAATTGAGTTTTGGGTTAAGGGCACGCAAGGTGCTCGATGGAAGTTCCAAGTAAGAAAAGGTAAAGGTTTATAGTGGAAAGTTTATGAAAAAGAAAGTTAGCTTGATAAATACAAGCATTATGAGTAAGAAAGTATTTTACTTTTGTAAAAGGACATGTACCGGGCAAAAGAGAGGCCCACAGAAAGTTAGAAAGAAGCTCTAATAGGGTGCGGTGGCTAGCTACCCCAAAACCTATTAGGGATGCGCGCATTGGTACACTAATACCAGGTACATTGTTAAGGCCTGAGAAAGTTGATTATTATTTTGAAGTATATGAGTATATGAAAGTGTTTCAATTTCTTAAGTGTATGTTTTGTTATGTATGATAACATAGTTATGTTACAAGCATGTTAAAGAGAAAGAGCAAAGAAGTTAGTGTTTGAAAGTGTGGAAATGTATCATTAGTAAGTTTGCAAAAGAAATCATGAGCATGTTAAGTTTGCAAGTGTTTTGATGCTAGTAAATGTTTTTAAGCATTATTGAGCATGATAAGTGTATGAAAGTTCTCATGTGTAATTATTTCCAAGTGCATATGTTTTGAAGCAAGCATTACTTGAAAAGAGCATGTTTATCCCTTATCGTTGGATTTGTGAGTTAGGATTTACTTACTAAGCATTTTGCTTATTAGTTGCATTTCCTTCTATTGCAGACAAAGGTAAAGAAAAAGCATAAGTTAAGGAGGCGAAGGGACTTGCATTGATGTTCAGTGGCGGCGGAACCGTGGAAGAGATCATTGGGCTAAGTCTTGTAGAACATGTGTTTTGGTGTTTCGAAGTGGTAGAATGAATGACTGACTTTGTTTAAACCTTGCATAGATACAAAATTTGGTACAAACTCTAGTCTAAAGTTCACATAGATTTTGATAGCTTATTTACTTCCGCAAAAGTCCTAATTTCAAGTTTATGAAGTTGTTTGGATTGGCTAAAATGTTTAAAAAACTAGTATAGAGTATAGAAATGGTGTTATGCCTTTATATGACTTGAAAGTATGTGAATTGTGGACCTTTGAAACAAGTTTTCAGGTCTGAAATGCAGGTTTTCAGGCGTGCCAGTCGACTGGTTCAGAACCAGTCGACTGCCCTATCGAACAGTAGCTTCTGTTCGATGCACCAGTTGACTGCCAAGAGGCCAGTCGACTGGTGCCGCGCCCAGAAACTTGCTGTGGCCGATACCAGTCGACTGGCTATATAGCAGTCGACTGGTACCATTAAAAAGAAGTTGTGTAGAGCAGCTGGTTAGTGCTTTAGTGTTACAACTAAGAGGTCTAGGGGTCAAATCCTTGCAAAGCAAATAAAATGAAAGTTGTTTTGTTTTTTTTGGAAAAAAAAAGAGAAGGAAGAAAAAAAAAAATTTAGAGCGAGTTAAGGGAAGTCAAGTAGTAGTAACTTAAAGCTTAAGTAAGTAACGAAAGGTGGGTCGTTACAGAAGGTAGGTAATTATACCGATTACATATCACATATATGTAACTATCACATTATGCTATCAACTAATTGAATGTTTGCATAAATCATTGGGTTGTTAACTCATTAACAAGTATGCATCATATACATAACACCCAATTGCACCTCTCTTTACATCGACCTTGGCTGTGGCACAACAAATCGATGCTCCAAGCTTAAGGCTGACCCATTAATCAAGAAATAGTTTTAATATGGTTGTAGCTCATTCAACCGTTTAGTCAGGCTTGAATGTGTCCAACAACCAAAACTAAGGATTGACCTCTGACTCCAACTATATTATTCATAAATTAATTCCATGGTTTGAACATGTTGAGGTTCAAGCCGGGCATGGATGTGTCCATCAACCCAAACGAGAAACAAAACTCCGGTTCTAACCATATCAATGGAAGGTGTTAGCCTTAATATTTTGTAAGGGATTTTAGGTCTCATCCTTTCTTTTCTAAGCACATTCATAACATATAATTATGTCATGACTAACGATTTCCTTAATAAAGTATGTATGTGACTTAATTTATCAAGTCTCATTAATTGAATTAGGAACCGGATCTCCTAATTCTATTTTCATACTTTATTCAAGGAATTGTTTTGAGAAACAATTTCCTAAATTGTCATAATCAATTTCAGAAATAATATGTTTAAGACTTTGATTTCTCTAAATCAAATCTTATTAAATTAATAGATAATTCCCTTAATTCAACCACATATTATTTTCATGAAAATCTCAATTAAGAAAACTTTATAGGAAACCATTTTCCTAATTAATTTTGGAGACAACAATATGTAAGAGCATCACCTCTTAAATCATATTTTATTCATGGATTTAATTAATCACAACAAATCGTTTTCTAAGGGTGGCTCCCCGAGGCTCAGATACCCAAAGAAAAGTAATTTGTCGTAAATCAAATTTGGTCTGCTTCGGAAGCGTAACCAAATTAAACACGACAATTTCATTTAAAATTGGGAAATTACAACTAACTTTAAATTGGATGGCTCCCCGAGGCTCAATCCAAAATAAAGAATTTTGTTGTCAATTTAGAACCCAATTCAAATTTAATTGTCAATTAATTGTCCATAAATTTGTCTAGACTTTCTTGAAAGAAAGTGCCCAAAATTGCGAGATTTCATAATAGGTTTTCAGAATATTTGTAAGTTTCTGATACAAAGAAAACTTACATATTTCCAAAATTAGAAAATTTCTAAAATAGAAAAATTTCCAAAATTGGAAAGTTTCCAAAGATGGGAAGTTTTCACAATTATCATAAAATTTCAGAAACTAGGACATTTCAAACGTTTGCGAAATTTCATGAGGATTTCCAAACTTCGAAATTCCTAAATCTAAAATTTATTATAATTGGAAAGTTTCCATATTTGAAAAAATTTCCGAAATTGAGATCATGACAAAGTGTTCCGCAAAACAATTTTATGATTATGTCGAACACTAACCGGCTCTGATACCACTGTTGGGACCGGGTGCATGTTGACAAAGATACGGGTTCGTAAAATTTTAAATTTTTACGTGCAGCGGAAGAATTAGCATAAAATAATTTCCTAAATTATTTTAACCTCGTATCTAGCATGCAATCTTATGATGTGTGGACATGATCACAAATTAAAACTTTGCGAAAAAGTAAACTAATATACTTAGTACCTCGCGTAACTTGAAGTAAGGGACGAGATCCAACCGTAGCGTCCCTTGGAAGCTCCGCCTCTATTCGCATCCACGCCGAGTTCTCTTCGGGATGACTTCGCAAAGTCACGAGTTTTGTGCCAACGAGAACTACTAGATTCTCTAAAGGTACAACTAGAATATCAAGAGAGAAGAAAAGGAAACTAGCCACCAAGAGACGGAATCTAAATTCCGAAAAGGAAGGAGATGTGAGCCGCTTCTTCTTCTCCGAGGTCGTCTTGGTGGATGAAGCTCACGCTCTCCTTGGGAGTTTCGCCGGCCCTAGGGGAGGAGAGAGAGTCGGCCCTAGAGAGAGAGGGGCGCCGGCCCTAGAGAGAGAGAGGCATGTAGAGAGAGAGAGAGAGCAACTAATCTCTTGATTAATTGATTAGGATTCAAGGCTTGCCTTTGGTTCCTTATATAGTTGCTTCTCCCTTGCCAAGTCTCTCTCTTAACGGAATTAATTTTTCATAAGAAATTTATCTTATAATCTTTCTTATGAATAATTCCGTTATGCCTAGTTTTATTATAACTAACTTTATAATAAAACAAATACTTCTCTCCTTTAATTATGGAATAAATTTTATAAGAAATTTATAAACTTTCTTATTATGAAAAAATCAATTCATAATTGATTTTATAAAATTAAAATAAACCATTCCATGGATCATTTTAATTTCCATAAAAAGAATAAATTTCTATAAATTTATTTATATAAATTTCTTTATACAAATTTATTTATCCATAATTCATAAAACAAATCGCGCTAGATTTATTTTATTAATTAAACCAAATAAATTGGTTTCTTCCCCTTGTTGTGGTCGGCCAAACCAAAGGGGGTTAACACCCTCTTTGGCCGGCCAAACCGAGCCGAACCGATCGCGAATTAAACTCATTTAATTCGCCCAATAAGCCTTCAAAAGACTTAGCCATTTTAAGTTTCCGTTGCGCCTCTGATTAACTCAGATTCGACTTATTTCTCTTGATTGGAAAATTCAATTTTCAACTCGTTTTAAATCCCTCGGATTACTCGTAGTGCGTGTGACTAAATAGGCTTTCGATTTATGTTGGCCGTCTATAATTAACCAATTATAGAACGGTCATGAGTGGCACCTAGTAGTACATTATGACCCCCAATTAATCGAAAGGTCAACGGTTTGACCTCAGAAGTAATTCTGAAACCCTTCAGCAGCTCTAATGAATCGTGCTCCATTCCCTTCACCATCTTATAGCCACTTGGTTCAGGACACGGTCTATTTGTGTCAGTCCCCACTAGGCTGACTACGTCACACCTAGCCCAAGTAGTGTCTTTCTCGTCCTTTGGATTTCTAATTACTCTCATGTATTTAAGAGACTCATACTCTAAACATGATATGCTCTGGCCAGAGGCTTTGAGTAACAATCCGACGATAGGCCTGGGTATACATCTCCTCGCAAGGAGTGGTGAATCCTTTGTAGGCTGTTCAAACATCTTCGGGCACTTCGGCTTATACCCAATCATCCTGGGTCCACACCTTCATGGAGATGCTTGCTTAAGATGTTAAAGTATAAGTCTCCATGACCAAGATGACTTGAACACCGCAAGTCAAAGGAACATCGCACTTAAGCTGCAGTAAGAACTTCGTTGACATATCTACATGTAGATTCCTATATGAAGTCTTACAGCCAGTCACTCCAATGAACTAGTTCCCTTAACTAGCATCCATGTTTATCTCCGGACATCCCAATGTCACCAGCCAGTGAGAATCAGTTGATTAGAGAATAACCCATGCTAGTCTCAACAGAATTGATAGTGTCCGTATTTATCAATTCATCGACTAGGGATATTTTCAATACTTCACAATTGCACATTTAGAGATAATCACTAGTTGTGATCCCATCACAAATTCTCGTATGCTGTGAATTGTATTGCGGACATTCAGTAGATGAGTTTAAGATTTCAATCAAATACACAAACATGTATACTCAAATAGTGAATTATCATTTATTAAAATAAATGTTTACAATCATAAGGCGATTGCCTTAGGACACTTCTCTCACATCACTAATAAACTCCCACTTGGCCTAATGCCAATCGCTACGGTATCCAATACCACAGGCTCTAACACGACTCTCAAACTTGCTTTGAGGCAAGGCCTTAGTTAAAGGATCCGCTAAATTCCTTTCAGTGGGAATTTTCTCAATTTGTATGTCGTTCCTACTTATAATCTCTCTGATCAGATGATAGCGGCGAAGCACGTGTTTGGATCGTTGATGAGACCTTGGTTCCTTTGCTTGTGCTATAGCTGCAATGTTGTCGCAATAAACCGGTATTGCTTCATCAATGGTTGGAACCTCATCAAGTTTCGAGACAAACTTCTTGATCCAAACTGCTTCCGTGGTAGAATCCGCTACGGTTTCTTGTTTGGAACTTTTCCAACTTATTGCGCCTCCATCCAAAGTAAATACGTATCCAGACTGAGATTTGGAGTCATCCATATCTGTCTGGAAACTGGCATCTGTATACCCACGTATTACCATATCTCCTTCTCCATATATTAGGAACACATCCTTAGTTCTTCTTAAGTACGTAAGGATTGTCTTGACAGCCGCCCAATGATCCATTCCTGGATCAGACTGGTATCTGCTCGTGACACTCAGAGCATACGATACATTGGGCCTAGTACATAACATAGCACAAATGATAGATCCTATCGCGGATGCATAAGGAATCTTATTCATGCCAATCCTCTCGTCTTCTGTGTGCGGACACATAGACTTTGAAAGGTTGATCCCAAGCCTGATGGGAAGGGAACCTTTCTTGGATTCCGACATGTTAAACCCTTATAGCATTCGGTCTATATATGTAGACTGTGAAAGACCAAGTAACCGTTTTGATCTATCTCTATAGATTCTAATCCCTAGGATATAGGTTGCTTCTCCCAGGTCTTTTATGGAGAAAGTTTTGGATAACCAAATTCCATTTAACCGACTGTAAGACTGATATATTGTTTCCTATAAGTAATATGTCATCGACATATAATACTAGGAATACGACTGCACTCCCACTAACCTTCTTGCACACACAAGGTTTGTCAGGATTTTGTGAGAAATCAAACTCTTTGATTGTCTCATCAAAACGGATGTTCCAGCTCCTGGATGCTTGCTTCAGTCCATATATGGATCGCCGAAGCTTGCATATTTTGGTTTTGTCAACCGATGTGAAACCTTCAGGTTGTATCACGCATACATCCTCAAGCAGGTTTCCATTAAGGAAAGCTGTTTTCACATCCATTTGCCATATCTCATAATCGTAATGAGCTGCTATGGCCAGGAGCATCCGAATGGACTTACCTTCCATGTCGGTTTTCTTCTTGAAAACCCACTTGCACCCTATGGGCTTAATCCCTTCAGGTGGGTTAACCAAGTCCCATACTTGGTTTTCCTACATGGAATCCATTTCCGACTTCATGGCCTCAAGCCATTTGTCCCTTTCCGAACTTTTCAGAACATCTTCATAACTGATAGGTTCATCATCGCTTATGAGTAACACGTCGTTCGATTCACTTACAAGAAATCCGTATCTCTCTGGAATATTGCGTGTCCTATCAGACCTACGAAGAGGTGGTGTTGTTTTTGGTTCAACTGATAGCTCATCACTATGAGTTGTCGGTTGTGGGTCTAGACTAGGTGTCTCTGTAATGTCTATTGGAGTTTCTTAAACTTCATCAAGTTCAATGCCACTCCCACTGTTTTCTTGTAAAAGAAATTCTTTTTCCAGAAATACAGCATGCCTTGAAACAAACACCTTTTGCTCCAAGGGATGATAGAATTGGTAACCCTTCGTTTCCTTAGGGTATCCAACAAATAGACATTTATCAGACTTAGCATCCAATTTGTCTGATACAATCCGCTTCACATAAGCTGGACAACCCCATATCTTAAGGTGAGTTAAGTGAGGTTTCTTACTATTCCATATCTCATATGGAGTAGTAGAGACTACCTTGGTCGGGACTCTGTTTAGCAAGTAAACAGCTGTCTTAAGTGCATAGCCCCAAAAGGATTTTGGAAGAGTTGAATGGTTCATCATGGATCTAACCATGTCCATCAAGGTTCGGTTACGCCTCTCAGATACACCATTATGCTGTGGTGTATACGGCGGAGTCCATTGAGACAATATCCCATTGTCCCTAAGATAATCTTGAAACTCTTGACTCAAGTATTCACCACCCCGATCGGATCGAAGTATCTTAATACTTTTGCCAAGCTGTTTCTCTAGTTCATTTCTGAACTCTTTGAATTTCTCAAAAGCTTCAGATTTGTGTTTCATCAAGGACACATACCCGAATCGTGAGTGATCATCGATAAAGATGATGAAATAGCTATAGCCTTCTTGTGCAAGAGTTGACATTGGTCCACATACATCAGTATGTATTAGACTAAGCAATTCTCCCACTGGATTACCTTTTCCGGAAAAGGGTAATTTGGTCATCTTGCTTTTAAGCATGATTCGCATGTATCAAATGAACCGGGTTCAAATGATTCCAGAATTCCACATCGGTGTAATTCGGTCTTGCGTTTCTTACTTATATGGCCAAGACGACAATGTCATGTGTAGGAGTCTATTCGATTATCTATTCGAGCACGTTTGTTGCTAACTTCGATATTGAAAACGTCATCATCGCTTATGAGTAACACGTCATTCGATTCGCTTATGAGAAATCTGTATCTCTCTGGAATATTGCGTGTCCTATCAGATCTACGAAGAGGTGGTGTTGTTTTAGGTTCAACTGATAGCTCATCATTATGAGTTATTGGTTGTGGGTCTAGACTAGGTGTCTCTGTAATGTCTATTGGAGTTTCTTGAACTTCATCAAGTTCAATGCCACTCCCACTGTTTTCTTATAAAAGAAATTCTTTTTCCAGAAATACAGCATGCCTTGAAACAAACACCTTTTGTTCCAAGGGATGATAGAATTGGTAACCCTTCGTTTCCTTAGGGTATCCAATAAATAGACATTTATCAGACTTAGCATCCAATTTGTCTGATACAGTCAGTTTCACATAAGCAGGACAACCCCATATCTTAAGGTGAGTTAAGTGAGGTTTCTTACTATTTCATGTCTCATATGGAGTAGTAGAGACTACCTTGGTCGGGACTCTGTTTAGCAAGTAAACAGCTGTCTTAAGTGCATAGCCCCAAAAGGATTTTGGAAGAGTTGCATGATTCATCATCGATTTAACCATGTCCATTAACGTTCGGTTGCGCCTCTCAGATACACCATTATGCTGTGGTGTATATGGCAGAGTCCATTGGGACAATATCCCATTGTCCCTAAGATAATCTTGAAACTCTTGACTTAAGTATTCACCACCTCGATCGGATCGAAGTATCTTAATACTTTTGCCAAGCTGTTTCTCAACTTCATTTCTGAACTCTTTGAATTTCTCAAAAGCTTCAGATTTGTGTTTCATCAAGAACACATACCCGAATCGTGAGTGATCATCGATAAAGGTGATGAAGTAGCTATAGCCTCCTTGTGCAAGAGTTGACATTGGTCCACATACATCAGTATGTATTAGACCAAGCAATTCTCCCACTGGATTACCTTTTCCAGAAAAGGGTAACTTGGTCATCTTGCCTTTTAAGCATGATTCGCATGTATCAAATGAACCGGGTTCAAATGATTCCAGAATTCCACATCGGTGTAATTCGGTCATGTGTTTCTTATTTACATGGCCAAGACGGCAATGCCAAGTGTAGGAGTCTATTCGACTATCTATTCGAGCACGTTTGTTGCTAACTTCGATATTGAAAACGTCACCGGATAAATCTAACGTGTAAATACCATTGCACAAAGTTCCATTCCCATAAAGAACGCCATTTAAAGCTATGTAACAACAATTGTTACTAAAAATAGATACAATGTTCTTTATTAACGAAGGAACAAAATAACAATTATCCAATTCTAAGACACGTTCAGTGGGGAGCTTTAGCAAATATGTTCCGATGGTAACAGCAGCAATCTTTGCTCCATTTCCAACTCGCAAATTTGCTTCTTCTTTGACGAGTTTTCTTCTATTCCTTAGCCCCTGTATGTCATTAAATATATGTGAGCTACACCAAATATCAAGTACCCAGGTATTTGAGGAAATAGAGTGACATTCAATAACGAAGATACCTGGTGAGGATGGGGCATCGGATGCCTTATTCTTCAAGGACTCAAGATAAACCTTGCAGTTTCTTCGCCAGTGACCCTTCTTGCCACAATGATGACAAGTTCCTTTTGGTTTCTTTTCAGTCTTCTTGGCCTTTTTCTTCTTCCCTTTGTTCTGTTCTTTGGCCTTCCTTTTAGAACCTTTCTTCGAGGAACCAACTAACAGTACCGCCTTTTGATCCGGCTTTACAGAAGGCTCTATAGCCTGAGGCTATAGAGCCTTTATGGTGGAGCATACAACGTGAAACTCATGCAGGTATCTATTTGGATCTTCTCCAGATAATTCTTGAAACTTAGGTAGCAAGTGAATGAGTCCAGATCTGAGCTCAAAATCGCCAGCCAGCTCTGGATAAGCAATGCTGGAATACTGAAATGTGTTGTCTGGTGCTGCGAGTTCCTTCATAGTCTTCTGGTGGTCTGCCATGATACTGCCTGAATGAGTGGGAATGGTCTGAAGAGAAGGAATATCAATGGTCTCTGAAAGTATGCCTTGGTTCCTCCTTGCTCTGAAAGTTCTCTCAATTTCAGGGTCAAATTCTTCAAGATCACCACCTGTAGACTTGGACATAAAATCAAAAACAAATCGCAGTAAAAGTATATAGAAAGATGAAACAAGTAAAGCAAATCACATGATATAGCAATAAGCACAAAAATGAATCAAGAAAGATATGAAACAAGCATACAAGTAAAAATCAAACAACTCAACTAGTATCCAAAAATTTTGATGGACCCGAACTAGGTGTCACAAATGTGGGTCTCAAAATTTAGATATGTGTAAAGCTGGAAACCCTTTTTGCTATCAAAGAATAAAAGCGTAGTAAAGGGGCCACAAGTCGTATTTTTCCTAGGGCTAGTTGAGGTTATGTGATTCGAGCTCGAGTTTATGTGTCGTTGATGAATTTTGGGTTTCAAATAAAATTTGGGTTTTGGGTTGCAATCGGAAATGAAATCGTAATGAAAATGAAGGAAAATTAACTAATAAACTAAACAAGTGATAACAAGTTAACTCAACCAATGGGCAATTATATCAACTGATGCAACTCTGCAAAAATTCAGGAAATCAAACTTGAACTTAAATGCAAGAGTACACTACAATTGGTTTTGAACTTCAGAGATTATCACTCAAAACCGAAACATTCACTTGATACAAAAGCATGCAGCTAACACTTGATACGCAAGGAATAAACTTATGTGCCGAAAATGCTTAAACTAAGTGCAGAAATCATAAACTGACAATTCAGAATAAATTGGTCAATTCAGTGGGGAAAGCAAGACTCTAAGTGAAATGCCATGCAAGATTGAGTGAAGGAATTCAGAATTGGAAGCAGAAATTCAGAACAAGGCAAAAATTCAGAAATGACAACAACAACTTGAGCAGAAATTAAGTGCCGAAGCTATAGCTGACAATTCAGACATTACACTGCTCAATTCAGCTAGGAAAGACAAAGCTATCAATAAAGGAATTTGCAGGAATGAATCAAGGAAGTCAAACCAAAAACTGCTCAACTTAGACACAACCAGAAGCAAAAATGAATGTGCAGGAAATGCAGAAACTGTATGTAGAAGTTCAGCAACAAATCAAAGCAAAAACAAACAAATCAAACTCAGATTCAAGGGCACAAATGAAATGTTTCAGAAATGATCTCGAAGAACTAATGTTTACTAACACACAATTCAGAACCTGTCGACCAATACTTGCCGAAATAAGACTGAAATTGCAGAAATGGGGTCTGATACGCATACAAGCTAAGCTAAAAATTCAGAAATAAAACTGAATGAGAAACAAACTCAGATCTAATGCATTAACACACTAAATGTTGTCTTCAATTACAGGAATTAAACTAGACACGAATCGAATTGGAAATAAGCTGAAGAATTCAGAAACTAAACTGAAATTTGGAGAAACAGGGCTGATACGCAATGACAGGAACACCAAACTGATACACAAGAATTAAATTGCAAAGCGACTGAAATTAAGTGCAACTAGTCACTAACAAGTAATCTAACTAATTAAAATGCAGAATCTGAAACTAACAACTACAAAAACAATTCAGACAAATTAAATTCACTGAAACAACATTCGAAACTGAAGACAGCTTGCAGAAATTGAAACTACAGCTAAGAAATTGAAAATTAACTAAGTAAACTAATCCTCAATCCCTTCTTTAGCTCAAGAACTCCTTGCCGTCACACAAGGGTGAGCCTCGAACCCGTAAGCTCCACAAACCACTGAGAAATTTTCTCTGCGAATCAAATCCGAGCTCAACTCTGCTCAATCTGAAATCCCCATTCGATTCCTTCAATCCAGCTGTGCCCGATTGCGATGATGCTTGTGGATGATCCAAGCAATCCAGGAAACCCCTCTGAACTACTCAGGTGGATGAAAATGCCGTACAACCGATCCAAGGGAAGCAAACGACAGAGCTGAGGAAATCTCACATTAGCTCTGTTTCTTTGGCAATTCTGAGCTGGAACTTCACCGAGAGACCTTCCCAATGACCTAGGACTTGATCTAATGAAAGAGTTGTGTGGTCGCGCCCCTTAGATGAAGAACATGAAGAAGAACATGAAGAACAATCGAAGAAGATGAAGATAGCGGCGAAGACGCGACAAGCTGCAGCTGAGGAGAAAGTTTGATTAAATACTTTGAATCCAACGGCTGAGATTGCTTTGGATGAATCCAACGGTCGGATCTTCTCTGATCGAACGCAAAATTTGATGATGTTGATCAATGGTCAGGATCTGGCTTCCAGTAGCTCGGATCCTCCAGATTTGCAATGGATGGCCCAGATCAACCTGATCTTTGAATGGACAGTCTAGAGCCCTCTGAGCTCGATCCAACGGTTGAATGATCTCTGATTTGGATGAAAATCTCAGATCTTGACCTGAGTGCTTGATCAGTCTCAACCCTAGCTCAGATTGCATCAAAGGTTCCCAGATGGCTCAGATCTAGCCGTTTTTGAATCGGACAACCAAGATTTGTCTGAAACTTGATCACTCGATCCGTGTCCTCTTCCGACTCAAATCTGACCCAGCATAACCTAGGCCCATGATCCTTCCATGCCTTCAAGAAAATAGCTTAAAAATTTAGTGGCCAAATAATTCAAATGTATCGAGATTTACAATTAAGTCCAAAATAGCAATAATTTCTAGAACCTAGAACAAATGCAAGATTAAGCAAGTAAAATATAGATCAAACATGGATTTAATAACCTGAAATGATCAACAAAATAACACTTATCAACTCAAATTTGATGTGCTCGTGTGTCGTACCGTGAGTATCAAATACAATTTAATTATCGAACTCCTCTACACTAATGTAGCATAGAGTAACTCGAGTCGTCTCCCAACGAATGTAGTTGGTACATGATAAATCTCAAGATCGTATTTTATTGCTTTTGGATTTTTGATATCAAACTGGGGTTTGGATTTGAACTTTAAGACTACGAAAAGACATAGCAAAGCAGGTATGAAATCTAGTCTAATTAAGGAAAGACAGTACAGGTATGAAAATCTAATTTAACCTAATTACAAGTGCAGTAAAGAAAAAGACAACTAGAAGTTAAGCATCAACAAAACTAACATAGAATAAAACCTATAGCAATAAAGAAATCTAATTTCCTAACTTAATTGCATGTAAATGAAGACATGAAACTTAAGCAATTGGAAAAACAATCCAAATAGAAGTTAAGCAACTAAGAGACATCACAATTGAATGTACTGTTCTAAGAGGCATTTAACCAAACACAAGATAGGCATGTAATGAAATTGCTTCAAGTAAGTGAAATTTGAAATGGGAAGATCGATCCAATACAAAATTCATCAATTAACACACACATTCCTCAATTAACACAAAAAAACTCAAAGAACAACACAATTAAACCACCAATTGATCCAATTGATGAACTGCTGCAGAACTTCTGTGAAAGAAATGAACTATCGAAGGGAAATAATTAGATGAGTTGCTGAAGTGAGACTGATGAAGAACTGATCTGAAGAAAAGCTACTGTGAATTAAGAAGATCGAATTGCTGGGAATTGAAACTGCTGTGAAGTGGATCGAATTGCTGTGTAGGAATTGAATTGCTGTGAATCCGATGATGTGCTGGAATTGAAACTACTATGATTGTGAAGAGGAAACAAATCTGATGAAGAATTGCTGCGAATCTGATTAAGCTGGACAAAGAAACTGCGAAAGAAACAAACTGTGAAGATACTACTTCTGGAAATGAAAGAATTGCTGTAAGTAAAACTGCTGTGAAAAACTTAAATTGCTGTAAGAACTGGATCACCGACTGTGAAAATGGATCGGAGGTAAGCTAGGGTTCGGAACCCTTGAGCCCTAGCTCTGGTGCGATGGCTGCGAAGAAATGGATAATCCCCTTTCGCCCCTCTCCGCTCCCGAGCAACCGCATCGAGAGTGAGATGGCGAGGATGGTAGAGAGTGGATGGAGAAGATCTGATCGAGTCGGGAACCCCTCAAACTAATCGATCGAAGCTCCGGTTGGCGGCGATGAAGTGGGAGGAAATCGCCGGCCCTTGGTGGAGGTGGAGAGGTTGAGTGAGATGGGAACCCCTCGTCTCAGCCGCCTCTCCCCGATCGCCCTCATGTGGAGAAGATGGATCGAGAGGATGTCCCCTCGCTGTGTGTCGAAGCCGAGAAAACCCCAATCCTCTTCTGTGTGTGGGTTTAGCCAAATCAACTCAAGCCTTGGGTTCAACAGATTGAGTCCAGCTTGGGTTCAGCCAAGCCACTCACAGATCAGCTTGGGTTCAGTCTTCATTCAGTTCGGTCCAGCTTGATTCGGCTCAGAAATTGGTTCAGACCATCCTTGGTTCAGCTCAACTCAGCTCATCAGTTGGGTTCAATCCAGACTTGTGTTCGGTCCAATCAGCCAAGCCAGAACTTAGCTCAGAAGAAATTAGCGATGGACGGCTGAAATCGATTCGGCTTCATCCAATGGTCGGATCTCTTCAGATCTGAACCAAACTCCACAGATCCCAATCAAAGGTCCTGATTTACCTATCCCCAGCTCGGATTAACCAGATCAGTGGTGGATAGTCCAGATCTTCCCTTGTCTTGAATGGATGGTTTAGAACATCTTGAGCTTGATTCAACGGTCAGATTACTTCTGATTTGGCTGAAATTTTCAGATCTTGATCTATGGTCATGATTGATTCTATCTTGAACTCGGATTGACCAGCAGTTGACCGATGGCTCAGATCTAACCGTTCTATGGAATGGACGGCTCCTATTAACCCGATGCTTGATCCCTTTGATCTGGATCCAATGCTGACTCAAGTCTGACCCGATTTGATCGAGGTCCATGATCATTTGAAGCCTACAAAATGATATTCAAATTTAGTGCCAAAAAAATATCCCAAATATACAAAGATTTTAATTAAAAGTCAAAATAGAGGAAATACGTGAAACCTAATACAACTGCAAACTTAAGCATATAAAATGTGGATCAAACATAGATTTTATAGCCTAAAACAATCAATAAAATGGTGGTTATCACTCTGCTGCCGTCAGGGCCATCTCTGAATATCGGGTTCCGACTCCTCTCGAAAAGTCTGGATCTGAGTCCTGAGACGGTGAGACTCAGTCCCTGAGACGGTGAAACTCTGTCTCGAGTAGAGTCTTTGATCTGTTGAGAGTGGAGGAGGCGGTGGTGGATCCAGCTGATGTGGATTCTACCCTAATGCGGCCTCGATCTCTATGACTGGATCGTCATCCTCATCATCGGCTAGTCCCGCTCGCCTACCCCACTTCCAGGTCAAGACCCCGTCAATGTTAACTTCTAACCTAGCTAAGGAAAAGTTTCTAAGTCCTATTCCGTTGCATTCAATCAACTGGATGACCTGACCTCTAAGGACATCGCATCCGAAGCGTGCGAAAATCAAGGATAGGAGGTGACAATAAGGAATGCGCACTCACTTGTGAGTAGAAATGCTAGAGGCATAGGTGATGACATGAAAGATATGAAGCCCTATGTCTATGTCCAAATGATGAATAAAGACATACATCAAAAAGGTGTGGAATAGCCTCATCATAGCGATGTCCCTAGTGGTGATAGGTAGGACACAACGAATAAGGACTCAGTAGAGAGCGTAGTGCTGGGGCTGAAGCTGAAGGTAGAAATGGTGGGGTCTCTCTCACCCTCAAAGAAGTAGGTGAAAAGTGTGTTTATGGTTATATGAGAGTAAGGATTAACAAAAGTGTCATCCGTAGGTGGATAGCACAAAAATGTGGACTCATAGTGGAGCAGCTCAAAATGCAGGTTGAACAGGGGCGCGTCTCGAGAAGGTGCCCGGAGACACACGACGACCGTGTCGTGTTGTGGTCAGACACTTGAATTCTTATCCAGGTGCTTGGTTTGGTTCAGAGAAAAAGATTTTAGTTTGAAGGAAATTTTGAAAGAGAAAATTTTGTAACAGTTAGAATTTTTTTTTGATAGAAATTTTGAATAAGAATTTTTTGTTAGAGAATTTTTGACAGAAATTTTGAAAAAAATTAAAATAGAAATTTTGTAATTGAAATTTTTGATAGAAATTTTGAAAAATGAAATTTTAAAATAGAAATTTTGTAACAGAAATTTTTGATAGAAATTTTGATAGTAATTTTGAAAAAAAAATTTGAAAATTTTTATAACAGAAAGTTTGATAGAAATTTTGACAAGGTAGGATTATTGTCTTGATTTTGCAAGCACACACAATTTCAAGATCTTAACCTATTTTAATTTGTGCTAACCAACTTAGTGACAAGTTGATTTAGCTACTTCAATTGGTTGGGCTAGATTTACTATTTTATCCTAAACACCTCACCCATTTCTAAGTGACAAAACAGGGATCCTTATATGATTTGTGAGATGCTTTCAATTTTATCTTGAAAATTAGATTAAGTTTCAGCTATGATTGAACCTTGAGTTAGATTCAAATTTAAGAATTAGTAATTTAAAAATAAACTTCAATATTTGGCTACCAGGTTTTGGCTAGGTACAGGGGCCTTCTTTGGCCTTAGCCTTATTGAATCAACAACCCGTTCCTAGACAAAGCTGCATAATGAAATAGTATTTTTAAATTCTTCATTTAGAAATCTTGGTCTAACTAGTCGAGGATGTAGCGAGGTAGGTTCAGCTAGTTTCGCCGAACTAAGAAGACTAATTAGGAGAGACCTTCCCCTACTTGACTCCCTAGGCGGCTTTCCTAACGTACTATTAGCTCGCCCCACCCTAATACTAGGTTATGCAAGTTTCAATTAGATCTAATTCTTAACTAATCATTTCTAATCCTTATCATGATAATTTGAGAAAAAATAGCAAAAAAATAAATAAACAAGCATCAAGAAAGGTATTCAAACAAAAACTATCTATCCACATGAATAGTTCTTATATTGGCTACCCCGGATCATATCCCCGATATGGTCTGTCTAAGTAATAGATATGATCCTTGGGAATCCAATATTGATTTGGTCCGGCTTGATTAGTCAAGCTCAGTTTGGGGACCCATGCTTGGATTCGGGTGTTAGGGTGGTTAATTACTTAGTAGTAAGACCTAACTTGCGAATTGGTTTTAAATCCAATTCCCGATCGATTTAGAACAGATTTATGATTTCTAAGAATCATATCAAGATTCTTGGAACCTAGGGTAAATTGTTCCAAATTTGCTCTGAGTTCTTTGACTTGAGCTTTTAGGGCGAAATTCTCTTCCTCAAGTCTTTAGACTTGAGTAGAGGTTTCTTCCTGAACTTGCTCAGTCAAAGAACTCGAGCTGGTCTCTTCCTTAAGGAGTTTTACCTCCTCTCAGAGAGACTTGACCCAATCATTGGACTTAGCCAGTTTACGAGATAAGTATGAGATTAGCTCGTAATGATCCGATTCGGAAAAACTAGTTACCTTATGTTGGCCCATTTCCGACAGTGAGATGGTTCCGTGCTCCATTTCTTCATCTGATTTAGAGTCACTGTCGATCTCGTCTTTAGCCGTTAAGGCGAGGAGGTTGGAGTGCATTGGTTCATCCTCGTCCGATTTCGAAGATGACCCATCCCATGTAGCCTGCAACACCTTCTTCCTCCGTTGCTTCTTTGTATCCTTCGCGTTTGGGCACTCGGACTTGAAGTGCCCCTTCTTTCCACACCCATAACAGGTGAGGTCTGCCTTGTTCTTTGGTTTAGCCAGATCGTCCTTTGGTTGTCTCATTTTCTTCTTCTTTTGGGCTTTTCAAGCTCTGAATAGTTTTCGGATGACGTTCAAAAGCTCCACCAGCTCTTCCTATTTGGATTCCGAGTCAGAATCTGGTTCCTGTTCCGGTGTCTTCTTCTTGATTTTTCCTATAATCAAAGTTACACCTTTCTTTACAAGAGAACCGTTAATCTGCTCATGTAACTCAAATTCAGAAAATAACTCATCTAGTTTTACTTTTGAAAGATCTTTAGAATCATTGTAGACATCAACCATAGATGCCCACACCGAGTTTCTAGGGAATGAATTTAATGTGTACCTGATCAGATCCCTATTCTCGATTGGGTGTCTGATGATGTGGAGTACTGATGGACCCAAAAGAGGCTGTCACGAATGTGGGTCTCAAATTTAGATATTTGTAAAGCTGGAAACCCTTTTTGCTAGCAAAGATAAAAATGTAGTAAAGGGGCCACAAGTCGTATTTTTCCTAGGGCTAGTTAAGTTTGTTTGATTCAAGCTCGAGTTTATGTGATGTCAATTATTTTTGGGTTTCAAATAAGATTTGGGTTTGGATTGCAATTAGAAATGAAAATGCAATGAAAAGGAAAGAAAAATTAACTATGGAACTTAGGCTAAGTAATTCCAACTAATGAATTCAAACAATTGGGAACTTAAATCTACCAATGCAAAGTATCCAAACTTGGAGGACAAATTTGATATCAAATGCAAAACCAGATGCTAAGCAAATGAATACACAATGCTGACATTTTCGATTGGAACTAATGCAAAAACTTGCTTCAAACTTGATGCTAAACTAATTGATTTCAAATGCAATGGAACTCCAATGTCGCAGCTTCACTGATACTAACTGCAGAAATGCAAACTGAATTGTCGAACTAAAGATTGAAATTCAGAACTAACTGAATGTGAAGAAAGCTGATTTCAAGCACAAAAGTACACTAAAATGTGTGGTTAATCTTGATACAAATCAGGGCTGAGGCTTAACCTGATACACATGCAGAAATGCAGCCAACTTGATACGCAAGGAAGAAAGCTTATGTGCCGAAGCTAAAACTAAATGCTTAATCCGTGAATTGACAATTTAGAACTGAAACTAATCAACTCAGCTTGTAAGGCAAAGCTTTAGGTAAAGTGATAAGCAAGATTAAGACAAACCTGATGTAGAAATGATATGAAGGAAGGCAGAATCTGAATGCAGCAATGCAGCTACAAACTAAAAATAGAACAACAAAACAACTAAAATTGATGCCCAAATCTAACTTCGGAAAAGATTCAAAAGAGCTAATGCTTAGATTGATATAAACTTCAGAAATGCAGCTAACAAGGCAGAACTCGAATGCAGAAAGGCAGCTCACAATTTACATGCAGAACCAAATAGGGTAAGCTGAATTTGAGTGCACAAAGCTGCTGTTCAGAAAAGATTAAGAAGAACTAATGTTTACTTGATACGAACTTCAGGAACTGGTAAACTAAAACTTGCAGGAATGAAAACTAGAGTTCAGAAATGAAGCTGAATTTTTGCAGAAATGAATTGATACGCAAACAAGTAATTAAATGCAAAGCTAGCTTATATCAATAGCAATGTTCACTAAACAAGCAACCTAATAATCGACTTGCAGAATTGAAAACTAATTAAGGCAGAAACAATTCAGAAAAGAAAACTAAGTCCACTTGATACAAAGTTCAGAAAAGATCGATACACAGAAATTATGGTTCAGATATGAAACTAAAGTGCAGAAATGAAATTCAACAAAGAAATAAAGCTTTGATCCCTTCCTTAGCTCAAAATCTTCTTGCCGTCACACAAGTGTGAGCCAAGAACCCCCTAGCTCAACAGATCGCTGAAGAATTCGACTCAGTGATCGATTCAAACCCAAACTCTGCTCCCAGCTGAAAAACCCATCCGATCTCCTCGATCTCGCGGTGTAGAACTGCGGTGATGATTTGGAGACGATTAGAACAATCCAGAGAACCCTCCGAATTGCTCAGATGATGAAAAGTGGTACAAAATCGAGATCCGATCAGTTGCAGGGCAGAGTTGATGAAACCCTCAATCAACTCTGTTCTTGGGCGAATTGGAGCTGGAATCTTCACGGAAACATCATCCCGACGATCTAGATCTTGATCCAATGTTGAAATCGAAGTGGTCACACCCTCAGGTGAAGAGATTTGAAAAAAAGAATGAAGAACAGTGGAAAAATGCGAAGAATTGAGCTCGGCGAAGATGCGACAAGCTCTGATCGGGGCAGATGACAGTTTATATCTATTAGCATTAGACGACTGAGATCATTTCAACTCCATCCAACGGTTGGATCTCATCAAATTTGAATCAAACTTTCCAGATATTGATCAAGGGTCAGGATCTGCCTCTCAGTAGCTCGGATCTTCCAGATTTGCAGCGGATGACTCAGATCAACCTGATCTTTGAATAGACGGTCTAGAACCCTCTGATCTTGATCCAACGGCTGAATGATCTCTGATTTGGATGAAACCTTCAGATCTTGATCCAAGTGCTTGATTAACCTTAACCCCAGCTCAGATTGCCTCAAAGTTCTCGGACGACCTAGATCTAACCGTTTTTGAATCGGACGACCCATATTAGTCGATGCTTGATCACTCGATCCGGGTCCATTTTTGACTCAAGTTTGACCCAGCATGACCTAGGTCCATGATCCTTCCAGGCCTATAAATGTAGATCAACAATTTAGTAGCAAAATAATTCAAATGTATCAAAATTTATAATAAAGCCCAAAATAGAATATATTCATGAAACCTAGGCTAAATTCAATATTAAGCAAGTAAAATATGGGTCAAACATGGATTTAAGAATCTGAAATGATCAATAAAATAACACTTATCAACTCCCCCACACTTAAGCTTGAGCGTCTCACGAAAACTACTAAATATGTATCCCTTAGATTCTTTCCAAACATGGTTAGAAGCAATTGAAAAGAAATTACCTAAGGTTGTCAGTTTTAAAAAATCTAAGCTCTATAGATTAGTATCTTGTTCTTAAATCAACAACTTAGCAATTTCATCCCTCATGATATATTGAAATGAATTTACTCACTAAGCCTTTCAAGGGAAATGTTGGTGGCTCTCTTTTTGAGTTCTAAGTTCATTATGAAAGTGGAGCTCACTCAAACACACATGCTTTTTGCACTACCATAGGCTTACTTGTTATCTACTCTCCACCATTATTCATGATTAGGATCCACATCTATAAAAGTTTATTTCAAACAAATTAAAGACATATGCATTGGTAAGAATGAAGTGAAAGCTAAGAAAATAGAGAAATTGATGAAGTGGAAGACTTGGATGCTTTAGAGTATTTCTAATGCACTTTGCCCTCTATATAGTCCTCTATTGAAGTGAAAAGTGTGGTGAAGTAAGACTTTGGCATTGCCCTTGATTTGGATGAAAAGAACCTCATTGGTTTCAATGTGCCAATTTTCCTTTTGCGTGCCAACCTTGATTTTCTTCTTTTTTTCTCTTCTTTCTTTTTTTTTTAACAACCCTCTAGCAAAGTCAGAATTGTAGTGGAGCAAGACTTTGATTTGGATGAGAATATCTTCACTAGTTTCATGGTGCCAAAACTACAATTGTGTCCAACCTTGTTTATTTCTTCTTTTTTTTTGCTTTCATTTTTTTTTCTCTTTTTCTTTCTGTTCTGCTCTCAATTCTTCTAATGGAGTCAATCTTCATTTGGAAACATTCGGACCAGGATTTGTGTCATAGAAAAACTTGAGACATCAAATAACAATTAGGGAATCACTCTTGATACACATCCTCTTCAAGTTGGCACACTTCTATCACTTTTTCTTTTTTTTTTTCTGTTTCAGATTCCAGCTCCACGGCATTACTTTCAGACCTTGCAATTCTCTGATTTCTCAAAGCAGTTAGCATCAATAGTAGTGGAGAATTTGATCCAATCTGTTTCGGATTCTAGCTTCACTACATTTCTCTCTTTTTTTTTCTCTGTTCTGATCTAAAAAGTCCAAACAGCCACAATTTTCTGTTTTGATCAGCAGTGGATATACTCAACACTCTTTTGATACATTAATGTACTTCATTCCGTGATTCACAGCCTTGAGAAAACCAAATTCAGTCTCAAGTTGATACAAAACTGCCTCACTAGCATTCCAACTATTTTTTTTTCTTCTTCTCTAGCTGCATTTTCAGCTCACATTCTCAACCTTGCTGCTCTCCAGAATTTCTGATCACTTGTCAGCAACCCTTTCAATTCCATTGCGGTTAAACAACTCCACTTATTGATTTCTTTCCAGCACTTTTCAGAACTCCTTTGCAATTAAACTGCACATGTTTCAGCCGGATTCACAATGAAAGAACAACTTCACCTCCAATTCATAACTGAATTTTTCACTTGTTTTTGATATCAACTCAACTCAAATTAGCATCTTACAACATAATGCCAAAACATTAGCCACCTCCCAAACTCGAATTGCCACTTGGTTTTTTTTTACATTGGCACAAATTTTTTTTCTTTTGCGTGCCATTTTTTCTCTTCTTCT
The DNA here is from genome assembly GCA_024364735.1 of Boesenbergia rotunda. Lineage (NCBI taxonomy): Eukaryota > Viridiplantae > Streptophyta > Magnoliopsida > Zingiberales > Zingiberaceae > Boesenbergia > Boesenbergia rotunda. Next base: position 76,652 of record JAGFNQ010008862.1, on the reverse strand, counting down.
TGTTCAGTTTTTTTTTTCATTGCATGCCACTTTGATCTTCAAATTATAATAAGGAATCTAGATGTCTCAATTGTTTTCCTCCTTAACTACTTCTTCCCACTTGTTCTTGATACCAAGCTCAATTCAACTTGGCACCTTTGAATTGAAATGAAATTAAATCTTCCTTCACTTTGGCAAAGATTTTTTTTCCTTGAAATGAAATGCATCCTTGATACAAAATGATTCTAAAACACTAGCCACTTCCCCCACACTTGATCTTTTGTCCGTCTCGGGCAAAGTAACATCAAGAAATATCCCCAAACAAACAAGTCCATAGAAATGTATGGTTAAGAGTAGGAAGTATGGAAAGGAAAATAAAATAAACTTGAGTATTGCCAAAAATTGATATGGAAAGGAAAACAAATTGATTAGCCTCTATAGATGTGATCCAATCATAGAATTATGGTTTTGAAAGAACCTAAGCAAGTTCTAGAGTATAATTACATATGAGTGTCACAAAAATAAGGCTAATTCTCACTAGGTACAAATCATTCATCTCAATTCCTCAATTTAGAATCCATAGCCAAGTAGTACTCAAGCATCCAAGATTTCATCCATTAGCTCAAACCTTAAGTTTTAATAACCAAATTTAATTTATTCTCAAGAGACTCTAAAATGCTATGGAGACAACCTAGAGGGATACTTTATTCCTATTCATTAAGAAAAAAATACCAAAAGAAATAATATGATATTTACAATGTCTATTTATTCATTTTATTTTGCCTAAGAATTTATTATCAACTACTTGTTGATGCAGTCTGGCCCGGTTGTTGTTTTGGTGTTTGACAATGATTTAAGTTTGGTTGAGCTAATTGTGATTAAGTCCTGATCGAGGATCAGACACGTTATGGGAAATCCTAGCTTGGAAGGCTAGGTGTTGGAAAATCCTAACCTGGAGGGTTAGGTGTTGAAAATCCTAGCTTGGAGGGCTAGGTGTGTGAAAAGTCCTAATTCGGAAGAGGTGGGTGAAAAGTCCTAGCTTGGAGGGCTAGGTGAAAAATCCTAACTTGGAGGATTAGGTGCAAATTCCCATCTTGGAGAATTAGGTGAAAAAGTCCTGGCTTGGAGGGTCAGGTCCTAGCTTGGAGGGCTAGGTTTGGAAAAGTCCTAATTCGGAAGAGGTGGGTGGAAAGACCTAGCTTGGAGGGCTAGGTGAAAAGTCCTAACTTGGAGGGTTAGGTGAAAAGTCCCATCTTGGAGAGTTAGATGAAAAAGTCCTGGCTTGGAGGGTCAGGTGCCTAGCTTGGAGGGCTAGGTTGGATGACGGTCTAACTCGGAGGGGTTGGGTGAAAAGTCCTAGCTTGGAGGGCTAGGTGAAAAGTCCTAGCTTGGAGGGCTAGGTGCAAAGTCCTAACTTGGAGGGTTAGGTGCAAATTCCCAACTTGGAGAGTTAGATTGAAAAATCCTTAGCTTGGAGGGCTAAGGTGAATGAAATCCTAGCTTGGAAGGCTAGGTCTGCGTCCCTGGATCGGTCTGGTGACCGATCAGGGAGTTGGCACGCTGCTCCTTCGTGGATCGGTCTGGTGACCGATCCAGCGATGTCTGATCGGTCTGGTGACCGATCAGGGAGTGTGTGTTTCACTCACTGCACAGCTCCTGATCGGTCTGGTGACCGATCAGGGAGCGAACAGTGAGTTGAGTTCCCCTGCTGATCTGCTCCTGATCGGTCTGGTGACTGATCAGGGATACTGCTCAGATCGGTCTAGTGAACGATCATTTGTCGCAAGGTTCTCACTATCACCGATCAGGATGACTCCTGATCGGTCTGGAAGCAGCCTGATTGGTCTGGTGACCGATCAGGCAGGAGCCTGATTGGTCTGGTGACCGATCAGGCAGGAGCCTGATTGGTCTGGGGACCAATCAGGAGTGTGCAGAAGACTTCTGGATCGGTCTGGTGACCGATCGGGGTCCTTCCTGATCGGTCTGGTGACCGATCAGGCGCAGAACTTTAATCAAATATGCTGTCAGAAGTCTGTTTTCACTGCCGATTCTCTGATACACTGCTGATATGTTTTGATATGCATTGCTAAGCCTCTGTTGGAGTGTGCAGGTGATAGCAGGTGATTCAAACACTCAAGGAGGGTCAATGGGAGGCTTTCCGTTGAGCAGGTTTGGCTGTTTCTCATTCTCAGGTTTCAACGAGCAACTGACGTAGCTGGCGACTGACGGAGGCTCAGCTGGAGAGGAGGTCTTCAGTGGACTGAGTGCTCAGGGAGGTCAGTGGGTTCAGGCTGGCTCAGTGGATGCTGATGAAGCTTGTGATGGTGAGCAGAGCTTATGTGACGAAGCTGGAAGCAGAGGAGCGGAGGCGAACAAGACAGAAACTTGGGAAGTTTGGCTGGGTTGTGTTCGTGCTCTCTGTTGCTTTGTGCTTGAGCTTTCTTGTACATCTTTGTGAGCTTGTCTTCTCGAGTGTCTCGTGTGCTTAACTTGTATCTTCTTGAGATCACTTGTGGAGAGGTTTCTCCACCGAGAAGGAGGCTGCTACTATCCGGAGTTCACCGGGGCTTGATCTGCTGACGATCAAGGCATCGCCCACCTTACGGGCACGCCAAGGAGTAGGGGCAAGTTATCCCCGAACCTTGTATATCGCTGTGTCTACTGGTTTGCTCATTTTGTGTTGATTTTTGTTCTTCATTTCTGTTTCTGCATCTTGTCTTCCGCTGCTAACATTTAAGTGCAGAAACTTGAAAAGAAAGCGATTTTTGTGTCCGGCTAGATTCACCCCCCTCTCTAGCCATCTCGTTCCCAACAAGTGGTATCAGAGCTTGGTGCTCTGTTTACGGCTTAACAACCGAGAGTTCACAACAAGATGGCTGGAAGAGAAGGATTGAGCACAAACCGACCTCCATTCCTCGACGGCACTGATTTTTCATATTGGAAGTCAAGGATGGAGTTCTATCTCAAAACCAACATGAGCTTGTGGTTCTCTGTCAAGGAGGGGTTTTCCCTTCCAAAGGATAATGAAGGAAAGGAGCTTGAGTTTTCCAAGTGGTCGGTTGAGCAAATTCGGAAGGGGGAAGCCAATGCCAAAGCTATTGTCACCTTGCAATGTGGGATGACGAAGGAGGAGTTGATCAAGGTGGGTTCTTTTACAAGTGCTAAGGATCTTTGGAACAAAATCATTGAGCTCCACGAAGGAACTCAAGACACCCGAATAGCCAAGAAGGACCTCCTTCACAGTCAACTCCAAAATCTGTCAATGGAAGAAAATGAAAAGGTAAGTGAACTCCATGGAAGATTCAAAGAGATCCTCAATGGCCTCCACTCCATCAATGAGAAGCTAGAAAATCGGGATCTAGTAAGGTTAGTTCTAAAAGCTTTTCCAAGGAATACATTATGGTCATCCATGGTGGATGCCTACAAGGTTTCCAAGGATCTTTCTTTAGTTAAGTTAGAAGATCTATTTTGTGAAATGGAACTACATGAGATCTCTAACCAAAGCCCAAAGGAGAAAGGGTTGGCTTTTGTGGCATGTGACAGGAAGAAGAAGAAGGAGAAGGAGGAGGAAAAGAACCACTGTCATGTGGCTCTCATAGCCTTAGAAGGATCATCCAATGAGAGCAGTGATGAATCAAGTGACTCCTCAACCGCGCCTTCATCATCTTCGGATGATGAAGAGGTAATTTCTCCCGAGCTAGATAAGTGCTATAGAGTAATAGCTTGCTTGACAAACATGCTCAAAAGGTCTAAGAACAAGATTAAATCCTTGAGATTAGAGGTAGAAAAATTGAAAACCTCTAAGGATGAGGATGCTAATGATTTTCATGATGACTTGCATGTTAAGACCCTTGAAAATGAAAATAAGGACTTGAAGAGCGAAGTTGAAAACCTCAAGAATGTTCTTGAGAAGTTTTCAACAAGCTCTAAAACATTAGATATGATACTCAACTCACAAAGGGCGATGTACAACAAGGTTGGTTTGGGTTACCAACCTAAAGAACCTAGTGTCATATCCTTAATGTCAAGAACCCAATTTAGAGCACAAAATAATTTTAGGGTTCAAAAGGTCAAAAAGAAATTGACTAAGGCATGGGTGCCTAAGTCCTTCATTGTTGACTCTTTAGGTCCCAAAATTTGGGTACCTAAAACCTCAATATTTAGAATTGTATAAGCATAAATTGAGGGGGAGCATCTATCAACATAGGTTGTTGATAAGTGGTGCTCCAAACCCAAGGCTAAGGTTACACTAGTTTCAAATGAGTCAACAAGCCTTGAAAATTATTTTTATATATTGCATGAAGGGTTTAGATTCACACATAATTTGCTCTTGCCATGAATTGCTTATAATAATTGGTTTTCGTGTAGCAATTTATGTTTTACTGCAATTTGTATTTTATGAAATTTCATGTGAGTAGTAAGGAAATTCTCATGCAATGGATGATTGTATATTCATGCTTCAAAATAAGCCAACTAGTTTTGAAAAAAAGAAAAATATATTGCATGAATGATTTAGGTTGACTCATGACAATGGATTGCTATAGTTCACGGTAAATCTAGAAGTTAGCCAAAATATCAAAACAGCAATTTCTTTTGGAATAAGTAATGATATATCTTAGGCTTAAGTTCTTCCTTAATGTATTGGAGGTGAACATAATCAAGTATGCCATGATTTACTCTATGTGCTGTTATCATTAATCTATGGCATGCAAATTTGATTTCAATCATGAACTTGATAGAAATGTGGGACTATGAATTCTCCAGTCCAATCTATGAACTATCAATAGAATGGAGAATTAGGATTCTAGACTTGGGACAAATCTAGATCTATGAGTTACCAAAATTGATTGAAGCAAGCATGTTATGAATACAATTGGAACATAATTAATCATGCATAAGTGTAGTTTACTTTTGTGTTAAAGTTTTACTATGATCAGTTTTGTTTCCAAAACAAAGAGGAAAGTAACTAGTTCATCTTTATCAAATAGCTATATACATCCAGGGATTGTGTGCTATCCATGCTTATGATTTTGTAAGCTGTCCATGTTTATGAATTTTCTAGTTAAATGATTGTATGCATGCATGTTTTGGAAGTCTGGTCATAGTTAGATACTAATTTGATACAAGTGTGTTTTGAAAATTTGATCATACCTTGTGTATCATGAAATTTGACCATACTTGGAATATTTTGATTCACACATGATCATGCCAAGAACATGCTTAGAACATAACTGATCATACAAACCTGGTTTTGGGACTCAAGTTCATGATTAAGAACATACTCATCATGCTTTGACACAGATTATGACATATATCTTGATTAAGGGAACCCTTAGGACCAAATGGATTAACATTAATTGAGTTAAGGGTTTGGGAAAGGTTTAGAGTGTTCAAACGTTGAAATAGAACCGTTTCTGAAACTTCTCAGTTTCAGAAACCTGTCTGTGTCATACCTGATCGGTCCACCGACCGATCAGGACTCACTCTGATCGGTCTGGCGACCGATCAGATCAATTCTGATCAAGGAACTCCCAGATCGTTCCAAATTGATCCAAAAACTCTTGAGACCAATCACCTTCCATAGAATTGTCTCAGTTTAATGATCATACTACAAACAAATCTGATACAAACCAAGTATAATTGGATCATCCTAGTCATACTCGGAGCAAATCTTATACTGATTCGATACAAGCCCGTGTTGAAATTTTTAAAATTCATATGAACGGGTTGTGTGAATCATGTCGTTTGATCTCTTGCTCCTTGATGAGGGATAATTTTCAGTCACGAAATCCAAATCATGACTCTTGTTCTTAATGTCGTGTTTCAGAAATTTTTCTGAAATACCGAATATCAATAGAGTCCTCTCTCCTGTTATGGGATGCAAATTGTTAATGCAGTCTGATCAGGAACGTATCAGAGTTTCCGAAATTTTTCTGAAATCTGATCGCTCCCCAGACTAATCAGATATCCTTCTGTATCACGTAATCAACAGACCTGGTTGGTCACGGAGACCAATCAGGACTATGTTTCAGATACAGTTGCATTCCTTACTCGTCCTATGAAGCATATACGTATTTGACCATGATATACTTCTGTATATGTCTTCACATGGAAGTCCAAGTGTTAATGCAGTCCGATCTTGAACGAATCAGAATTACAGAAATTTTTCTGAAAAATGATCGTTCATAGATAAATCAGAAATTTTTCTGTATCGATCATCAGTCTGATGGAACTGTGATAATTGTTGTCATATGATGCATATACATTGTTGCCATGATACATTTATGGTATATGCCTCTCATATGCAATTCCAGAATCATCCTTTGACTTACTTGCCATATGAAACATATACATGCTTGACCATAATATTATTCTGTATATGTTTTCATGTGCAATTCAAAACTTAACTTTGATTATTTTAGGTTTGGGGAGAGACCCGTGTTTGAGGGGGAGGTATGTTTAAAACTTAATAACCATACCCTTTTCGATGTTTGACAAAGGGGGAGAAAATGGCTGATTAAGTTTATGGTTATTATAGGGGGAGGATCATGATTCCCTTATGAGAATTGAACGGACTTCAATTGATTGATACCTAAACTTAAATCGGGTTGTCAAACAACAAAAAGGGGGAGATTGTTGATGCAGTCTGGCCCGGTTGTTGTTTTGGTGTTTGACAATGATTTAAGTTTGGTTGAGCTAATTGTGATTAAGTCCTGATCGAGGATCAGACACGTTATGGGAAATCCTAGCTTGGAAGGCTAGGTGTTGGAAAATCCTAACCTGGAGGGTTAGGTGTTGAAAATCCTAGCTTGGAGGGCTAGGTGTGTGAAAAGTCCTAATTCGGAAGAGGTGGGTGAAAAGTCCTAGCTTGGAGGGCTAGGTGAAAAGTCCTAACTTTGAGGGTTAAGTGCAAATTCCCATCTTGGAGAATTAGGTGAAAAAGTCCTGGCTTGGAGGGTCAGGTCCTAGCTTGGAGGGCTAGGTTTGGAAAAGTCCTAATTCGGAAGAGGTGGGTGAAAAGTCCTAGCTTGGAGGGCTAGGTGAAAAGTCCTAGCTTGGAGGGCTAGGTGAAAAGTCCTAACTTGGAGGGTTAGGTGAAAAGTCCCATCTTGGAGAGTTAGGTGAAAAAGTCCTGGCTTAGAGGGTCAGGTGCCTAGCTTGGAGGGCTAGGTTGGATGAAGGTCTAACTCGGAGGGGTTGGGTGAAAAGTCCTAGCTTGGAGGGCTAGGTGAAAAGTCCTAGCTTGGAGGGCTAGGTAAAAAGTCCTAACTTGGAGGGTTAGGTGCAAATTCCCAACTTGGAGAGTTAGATTGAAAAATTCTTAGCTTGGAGGGCTAAGGTGAATGAAATTCTAGCTTGGAAGGCTAGGTCTGCGTCCCTGGATCGGTCTGGTGACCGATCAGGGAGTTGGCACGCTGCTCCTTCGTGGATCGGTCTGGTGACCGATCCAGCGATGTCTGATCGGTCTGGTGACCGATCAGGGAGCGAACAGTGAGTTGAGTTCCCCTGCTGATCTGCTCCTGATCGGTCTGGTGACCGATCAGGGATACTGCTCAGATCGGTCTAGTGAACGATCATTTGTAGCAAGGTTCTCACTATCACCGATCAGGATGACTCCTGATCGGTCTGGAAGCAGCCTGATTGGTCTGGTGATCGATCAGGCTGGAGCCTGATTGGTCTGGTGACCGATCAGGCAGGAGCCTGATTGGTCTGGGGACCAATCAGGAGTGTGCAGAAGACTTCTGGATCAGTCTGGTGACCGATCAGGGTCCTTCCTGATCGGTCTGGTGACCGATCAGGCGCAGAACTTTAATTCAAATATGCTGTCAGAAGTCTGTTTTCACTGCCGATTCTCTGATACACTGCTGATATGTTTTGATATGCATTGCTAAGCCTCTGTTGGAGTGTGTAGGTGATAGCAGGTGATTCAAACACTCAAGGAGGGTCAATGGGAGGCTTTCCGTTGAGCAGGTTTGGCTGTTTCTCATTCTCAGGTTTCAACGAGCAACTGACGCAGCTGGCGACTGACGGAGGCTCAGCTGGAGAGGAGGTCTTCAGTGGACTGAGTGCTCAGGGAGGTCAGTGGGTTCAGGCTGGCTCAGTGGATGCTGATGAAGCTTGTGATGGTGAGCAGAGCTTAAGTGACGAAGCTGGAAGCAGAGGAGCGGAGGCGAACAAGACAGAAACTTGGGAAGTTTGGCTGAGATGTGTTCGTGCTCTCTGTTGCTTTGTGCTTGAGTTTTCTTGTACATCTTTGTGAGCTTGTCTTCTCGAGTGTCTCGTGTGCTTAACTTGTATCTTCTTGAGATCACTTGTGGAGAGGTTTCTCCACCGAGAAGGAGGCTGCTACTATCCGGAGTTCACCGGGGCTTGATCTGCCGACGATCAAGGGATCGCCCACCTTACGGGCACGCCAAGGAGTAGGGGCAAGTTATCCCCGAACCTTGTATATCGCTGTGTCTACTGGTTTGCTCATTTTGTGTTGATTTCTGTTCTTCATTTCTGTTTCTGCATCTTGTCTTCCGCTGCTAACATTTAAGTGCAGAAACTTGAAAAGAAAGTGATTTTTGTGTCCGGCTAGATTCACCCCCCCTCTCTAGCCATCTCGTTCCCAACACTACTCACTTCAAAAAGAAACATTTACTTCTAAAAACATGAAAATGATATATACAATGAAATGTAGGTGCAAGAAAAGTAAACTCCCTTTAAGTTGGGTAGATAGCGTCTTTGATGTCCAAACCATCCACCTTTAGCTCCTTTAACTCTTCAAAATACTTTTTGAGCCGGTGGCCATTGACTTTCCAAACAAAACCGTTAGATTCATCTTTAATCTCAATAACTCCATAGGGAAAAATGTTAGTTACAATAAATGGACCATCCCACCTTGTCCTGAACTTACCTCTTATCAATTTGAGTCTTGATTTGTACAATAATACCTTGTCACCAATTTGGAAGTCTTTCTTCAAGATGTGCTTGTCATGGAAATTTTTGGTCTTTTCCTTGTAGATTCTTGAATTTTCAAATGCTTCTAGCCTAATCTCTTCAAGCTCTTGAAGTTGAAGTTTTCTTTCTTCTCCCACATTGGTAGCATCGAAATTACACGCCTTTACTTCCCAATATGCTTTGTGCTCTATTTCCACGGGAAGATGACAAGCTTTTCCATACACTAAGCGATAAGGAGACATGCCAATCGGTGTCTTGAATGCCGTTCTATAGGCCCAAAGTGCATCATCTAACCTTTTGCTCCAATCTTGTCTATTGGGCCCAACTGTCTTTTCCAAAATCGATTTGATCTCTCTGTTAGAAATTTCAACCTGTCCATTTGTTTGGGGGTGATAGGATGTAGAAACTTTATGTGCAACCTCATATTTATTTAGCAAAGCTTTCATGTGTTTATTGCAAAAATGAGATCCTTGGTCACTTATTATTGCCCTTGGAATTCCGAACCTGCAGAAAATATGTGACCTAACAAAACTAACAACAACAGAAGAATCGTCAGTCTTGGAGGAAATGACCTCCACCCATTTTGAAACATAATCCACAGCAAGTAAAATATACAAATAACCATAAGATGCAGGAAAAGGTCCCATAAAATCTATTCCCCAAACATCAAAAATCTCACAAAAAAGTATAGTGTTTTGGGGCATCTCATTTCTTGCTCCTATGTTTCCAGTTCGCTGACATTTATCACAATTTTTATAAAATACATATGAATCATGAAATAGGGTGGGGCAATACAATTCACACTCTAGCACTTTCCTAACAGTTCTTTGGGGTTCGAAATGCCCCCTACAAGCTGATGAATGACAAAATGTAAGGACAGAAGAAAACTCATGATCTGGTACGCATCTCCTAATTATTTGGTCATTACAAAACATCCATAAATAGGGATCATCTCACACATAGAATTTTGCATCACTTTTAAGTTTATCTTTTTGAGCTTTAGAAAAGTGTGTAGGGAAAACATGTGCAACTAAGAAATTAACTAGGTCTGCATACCAAGGTGTCTCACCATGTACTACAAGAAGGTGCTTATCTCTAAAATCATCGTCAATGGTGGCAGGTGATCCATCTCCTTCAATTCTGCTCAGGTGATCTGCAACTAGGTTTTCTTTGCCACTTTTGTCTCTGATTTCCAGGTCAAATTCTTGGAGCATCCATCTGATCAGTCTAGGTTTAGCATCAGCCTTTTTCAACAAGTATTTTAGAGCTGCATGATCAAAAAATTTAACAACATATGAGCACAATAAATAAGATCTGAAACGGTCTAAAGCAAAAACTATGGCAAGAAGCTCTTTTTCAGTGGTAGTGTAGTTTACTTGGGCGGCATCTAGGGTCTTGGAGGCATAGCATATGACATGAGGTGCTCCATCCACCCTCTGTGCTAGAACAGCTCCCACTGCAAAATTAGATGCATCACAAATTAATTCAAATGGCAAATTCCAATCAGGTGACTTAATAATAGGAGCAGAGGTAAGAGCCTCCCTGAGTCTGTGAAAAGCTTCTTTGCACTTATCATCAAAAGAAAACTCAATATCTTTCTGCAAAAATTTTGTCAAGGGCCGAGCAATATCGCTAAAGTCTCTAATAAATCTGCGGTAGAAACCTGCATGTCCAACGAAAGCACGAATGTCCTTTACGTATACGGGGTAAGATAAAGAAGAAATAACACTTATTTTTGTAGGATCTACCTTTATACCTCTCCCAGAGACTATGTGTCCAAGTACAATACCATGCTCTACCATGGAGTGTCATTTTTCAAAATTAAGCACAAGGTTAGTCTCAATGCAATTGTGTAAAACCCTAGACAAATTTTCTAAACATGAATCAAAAGACGTGCCAAAAATTGAAAAGTCATCCATAAATACCTCCATACAATGCTCTATCAACTCACCAAATATGCTTACCATGCATCGCTGAAATGTACCGGGTGCGTTGCAGAGTCCAAAAGGCATGCGTCTGTAGGAAAAAGTACCAAAGGGGCAAGTGAAGGTAGTATTCTCCTGGTCCTCTGGATCTATACAAATATGAAAGTAGCCTGAATAACCATTCAAAAAACAATAATGGGACTTCCCTGCCAGTCTTTCAAGCATCTGATCAATAAAGGGTAAAGGGAAGTGACCTTTCCTTGTGACCTTGTTGAGCTTCCTGTAATCAATGCAGACTCTTCAAGAATTCTTAACTCTGGTGGGCACTAGTTCGTTGCTTTCATCTGCCACCACTATCACCCCAGATTTCTTGGGCACCACGTGTATGGAACTAACCCACTGACTATCAGAAATAGGGTAAATAATACCTGCCTGTAGAAGTCGAGTCACCTCTTTCTTTACAACGTCCAAAATGAGTGGATTAAGTCTCCTTTGTGGCTGCCTCACAGGTTTAACATTTTCTTCCAAGAATATCCTGTGCATACAGATAGCTGGGCTGATACCTGATAAATCTGATAACGTCCACCCAATCACCTTCTTGTAATGCCTCAGGACTTGCAATAATTTCTCTTCCTGCTCTGATTCCAAATGCTGTGCAATAATAACTGAAAATGTCACGCCCCGAGACCCCAGGAGTCGCTGATCCGATAGAAAATCAGACAGCACCTCCCCTGTTCGGCGGACAATTCACACATACATATTACATACATAGCATAAAACACAACCACGCAGTTTAAGTGGCCTCAGGCCTCAAATCAAGACAGATCATAAACTAAAACCGAGTAAATCATACCTGACTGCGGACCGGTCCGACTTACGACAAAACACAATGTATAACGGCCACCAGGGCTCACAAAAGTACAACTATACCGCCGTATAGTGTGACAAAACCCAATACAAAACAACAGCGGAAAAAGTAAAGTATAATCAAATAAGAAAATAACACCAAACCCATACTGCCAACAAAATAACAGAAAATTCCGGAAACATCTCGACAAGAACGCGAACCGGGACAGGCTGTCGGGCACGCTCCAATCAATCATCCTGAAATAAAAACAAGATGCGAACGGGGTGAGTCATAAAACTCAGCGAATATCTCATCATATATACAGGATAGTCTAAGTTAGCGATAGCGTAGCAGACTATCAAAATAACACATGTGCAAGCAGTACTAGGTACCACAGGAAGAGAGAATAGAAAATACCGATGTAGCAGATTCACCAAATCCTGACATAAAGGTTTCCTGTATGAACATGTCAAACATATGCAACATCCAAGTATAACAAGCACAACCAAATGCAAAATATGTGTATGCATATGGTGCAATGTCATGGTCACCCCTGTCATCGGTCAGACATCGTCACCTATGTATGGGAGGAAACTGAACGGAGGCCACCCTCCGACGTAGGGCTGTCACTGCCGTCCCTACTCTGCCATCGCTACTACTGAGCAACCGAGTAGACGGTATGTTGTGGGCGTAACACTCCTACGCGAGGCCTATCCTGGCGATATCACTATCAGCCTCAGGTCATCTCTGGAGTATATCTCCATCTGAGTGTTACCCCTACCCCATATATATAAATGGGGGAGAGATCTTTCTCTCTCATCTTCGGGTATATGAACTCCTCAAGGAGGAAACTCTGCCTGCCACCACGCTCTGATTCACTAACCCATGAGTGCATGAGCGGAGCAGCACAGAGTACACTACCCACACTCCGTCAACCACTAACCCATGAGTGGTCGTATGGGTAGGTCAGTATGCCTGTCGACCTAGCTCACCCAAATGGGGCCCCTGATCGACAGTTATGCACAGTGCACGATGATGCATGACACTGGTCAAACATCATCCACTATCTAGTCCACCTATATCAACATGATATGCAAGGATTGTAGATAATGCACCAGTAGCCTAAGTCCTAGAGGTATAGGTGTCACATGCTAGGTCTAGCATATACGGTATCAACAAGACAAATAGATGGGTTATATTATAATCCATTACTCTATTGCTAAACGTGGCATATCATGTATATATATCTGTGACTCATCTAAAAGAAAAAGTCAGAGATACCCGCCTCCGATGTAGAAATCAGGAAATGAAGAGAACCCCCGTCTGAATTATATCTGCCTCAAGTAGAATCCAAATAGCCGAGTCAATGACCTGTATCACCACACATAACTTTAGCAATGTAAGCAAATAATAATTAGACTAGACACCAAGGTAATTCCAGATCAACCCAAACAAACTCTATGTGTGGTTTACGATAATACTAAACCACACTATTAGGCTAACTCTAAATTCGATTAAACTAGCCTTAATCAAAGATTAATCCCACTTAATCCTAAACATAGGAGACTTACAAGCCAGATTTAAACCTCTGATTAAATTAGAGTTAAACCTATTATCAACCCTAATTAGTCCAACAATACCAAAACCTAATAGTAAGATAACTCTCACAAATACAGATCACTCTTGTCCATCCAAGAGCCCACGACATCAGCTACATGATCAACCAATCCTTTCAAGTTAGTCCAAAACACAATCACCTCCCAACAGCCAACTTCACGATCAGAGCAATAACAACACAGCTGATTTAACCAGATCCAAATCCACACAAGAATAGCTCTACAATTCGGAGTGAAAACCTAGAATCAAGATCCAAGAAAAACGGAGATCGAAATTCGAACACCTGAAGCTATCCAAGCTCGAACCGAAAACAGAACTCACTGTACATTCATGGAAAGAACAGCAAGGTAATGAAAACGTGGCAGCAAGAACAACACCGATCATAGCAAGGGAAACTTCACCTGACTTCAGAGCCGACGATTTCTTGTTGGCTCCTGAAACCCTAGCTTCGATCCGAGTCTCCCCAGCCAAACCCCGATTGGAAAATCCAAGATCACTCCAACGGAAGGAGACGTGGGGAAGAGGAGAAGGCGAGATCGGCCCAAGGTCCGGTTCCCGCAAGGTCAGGGAAGGAGGAGAGGCGCGTTTGGGGAAAGAAGAAGAGCCGACGAAGACGAAGGCTTCGGCGTCGATTCAGGCTTCGGGCAAAAAGGGCAAGGAGAAAATAAAAGAACGGAAGAACAGAAACAGCCATCAATGAAATCAATTGGGTTAATAAAAGACACCTTGGTATGCAGACCTAGTTGCAGATCGTAGGGTCGCCGGCCTAGAGGGTTGCCTGCGGGGACCATAGAGGCGGGGCCACTACAGAAAAATTTCGCTCCTCTCCTAGGTACACATACTTCAAGTGGCCTGATAGTGGCTTAAGCTCAATTTGTGCTTGCTCAGAAGGTATGAGTAATCCTTGGGGCTCAGTGCAATCCCCTACACTATCACACGTAAACTTTGAATCCTCTGATATGTCAATAGAAATAGGTGATCCTTGGGGTTCAGTCCAATCCCCTACACCTAGAAAATCCTCACCAGCTGGAAGTAGATCTGAAATAAACTCTGAAATGGCCTCAGTCTCAATAACAAGTACTCCCTCAGCCTCCTCTGCAGAAATATCTCCTCCAGAAAAATCATGTGAAACTTCCTCAGCCACTGAATCTGTATCAACCAGTCCATCCAGAATGACAATGCTTATAATAGAGTGATCTTCTCTAGGGTACTTCATGGCATCGAAAATACTAAACTGGACTAATGTATCTCCCACTTCCATCGAAAGTGTGCCGGCATAAACATCAATCTTTGTCCTGGCAGTCTTCAGAAAAGGCCTCCCAAGGATAAGTGGGGATCAATGTGCAAGATAATCTCCTTCCATGTCCAGAATATAGAAGTCTACAGGGAAAATTAACTCCTTAAATTTTACCAAAACATCTTCAATAACTCCTGCTGGATGTGTCTGGCTTCTATCAGCTAACTGAATCACCACTCCAGTGGGCTATAGAGGGCCTATACCAAGCATCTGAAAGACTGACCTGGGCATCCCATTAATGGAGGCTCCTAAATCCAGCATAGCATCATGGAACATGGTCCTCCCAATCTCACAAGATATAGTAAAAACTCCAGGGTCTTCACACTTCTGAGGAATGACATGAATAAGTGCTGAAACATTTTTCCCCAAGCTAACCAACTCATTCTCCTTAAGCTTCTTTTTGTGAACACACAAATCTTTCAGGAACTTAGCATACTTAGGAATCTGTTTAATCATGGTCAATAAAGGTACATTGATCTCTACTTTGCTAAACAATTTTACAAGATCATTGTATTCTTTGGTTTTCTCCTCCTCCACTTGTCTTGTGGCTTGAATTTTCCGCTGTGGAAAGGGCAGGGACACCCTCATTTCTTCCTCTTGAACCGAATTTTGAGGGGTTGAATTTTGAGCTGTTGTCCCACTCGATGTAGCTGCTGTGATGTTGGTTCCGGGGCTGATTTCTCCCTCATTTTCCACTAAAATCACAGGATTACTTGATGAAGGAGTTGAACATGGACTAGGGGTGGAACCAACTGATTTTGAAGTGATTCTAGGGCTGATTGGTGCTGAAAATGCAGATGTTGCCCTGTTTCCAGAAAAATCTGCTCTTGGACCCATTTTAGTTGAAGTAACCTTCTCACTCCTCAAAGTAATAGCGCTAACATTTCCCTTTGGATTGGGAGTAGGTTGAGAAGGTAGCTGGCTTGATCCTTGAGCTTGACTTTGATTCATTCGACTAGCCAATTGTCCAATTTGCCTTTTAATGTTTTGTAAAGTGCCAAAAATATTACCCTGCTGTGATTGTTGGAATTGGGGCTATTGGGGCTGATAGGAGGGCGAAAATTGTTGCTGAAATGGCTGATAATTAGGCTGAAATGATGGTTGAACTTGCTGAGAATTATAGCCTTGAAAATTCTGATTTTGAAGTGGTAATGGTTGTGGTGAAGATTGCAACTGAGTGGGCTGAAATCCTTGATTCTGTGGCTGAAAATTTTGATTCCAAGGTTGAAAACCTTGCTGTGGTTATTGGAGTTGCTGCTGTAAGGGTTGATATTGCTGTGGAAAATTCAAATTCCTTTGGAAACCTTGTTGATTCCCTTGAAACGGTTGCTGGAAATTTTGAAATGTTGGCTGGAATTGCTGATTTTGGGGCTGGAATTGCAGATTTTGGGGCTGAGATTGCTGTGGTTGCAGGAAATTTTGTTGAGACTGTTGAAATTGTTGTTGTTGTGGGTTCTGTTGGTAGAAAGAATTTTCATACCTCAGATTTGGATGATCCCTCCAACCAGGGTTATAAGTAGAGGAATAGGGGTTATTCCGGGCTTGAAATTGTCCCCAAACCAATGTCGCTATTGTCTTATCTTGTTGGAGGTTGGGACATGAATCTGAATTATGTTCTTGACTAGAGCAAATACCACATACCCTCATCACTTGGCTTGATTGTAGAGGTACCGAAAAGTTAGAATTTTGGCTTGCATTATTAAGAGTCATTTGCTTTATCAATGATGTGAGCTCTACCAATGAATTCTTGATTTCTTTCTGCTCATTTGAAGCCACATGAACCTCATTCACTCCTCTGGTGGGCAATGCTCTGCTTCCAAACTGTTGAGAATTTTCTGCCATGTTTGAAATAAGCTCCCTAGCTTGATCTGGCATTTTGTTAACTAAGGCTCCTCCAGCTGCAACATCTATCATGATCCTATCCATCTGCAATAATCCCTCGTAGAAGTACTGAATGAAGAGCTGCTCGCTAATCTGATGCTGTGGGCAACTGGAACAAAGCTTGTTAAATCTCTCCCAGTAATCATAAAGTGTCTCCCCCACCACTTGCTATATACCACATATACTCTTTCTGATGATTGCAGTTCTGGAGGCTGGGAAATATTTTTCTAGAAATGCCTTCTTCATGGAAATCCAGCTAGACGCGTGCCCAGTAGGTAAATAGTAAAACCAATCCTTCGCTGCTCCAGTTAGGGAAAATGGAAAAGCCCTTAGCTTGATATCTTCCTCTGAAATACCCTGAGGCTTCATAGTAGAGCAAATAACGTGAAACTCATGCAAGTGTCTATTGGGGTCCACCCCAGGCTGTCCTTGAAATTTAGGTAACAAATGGATGAGTCTAGATTTAAGCTCAAAATCACAAGTCAGCTCTGGATAAGCAATGCTGGAATACTGAAATGTGTCATCTGGTGCTGCAAATTCTTTCATGGTCTTCTGGTGGTCCACCATGATAATGCCTGAATGAGTAGGAAAAGTCTGAAGAGGAGGAATATCAATAGCCTCTGAAAATATGCCTTGGTTCCTCCTTGCTCTGAAAGTTCTCTCAATTTCAGGGTCAAATTATTCTAGATCACCACCTGCTGACCTGGTCATAAAATAAACAAATCGCAGCAAAAGTGTATGGAAAAATGGAATAGATAAAGTAAATCACAAAATATAGAGATAAGCACAAAAAATGGATCACGAAAGATATAGCAATAAGCACACAAGCAAAAATCAAACAACTCAACTAGTGTGTTCCCCAGCAACGGCGGCAAAAATTTGATGGACCCAAAAGAGGCTGTCATGAATGTGGGTCTCAAATTTAGATATTTGAGAAGCTGGAAACCCTTTTTGCTAGCAATGATAAAAATGTAGTAAAGGGGCCACAGGTCGTATTTTTCCTAGGGCTAGTTAAGTTTGTTTGATTCAAGCTCGAGTTTATGTGTCATCAATTATTTTTGGGTTTTAAATAAGTTTGGGTTTGGATTGCAATTAGAAATGAAAATGCAATGAAAAGGAAAGAAAAATTAACTATGGAACTTAGGCTAAGTAATTCCAACTAATGAATTCAAACAATTGGGAACTTAAATCTACCAATGCAAAGTATCCAAACTTGGAGGACAAATTTGATATCAAATGCAAAACCTTATGCTAAGCAAATGAAACAACACAATGCTGACATTTTCGATTGGAACTAATGCAAAAATTTGCTTCAAACTTGATGCTAAACTAACTGATTTCAAATGCAATGGAACTCCAATGCCGCAGCTTCACTGATACTAACTGCAGAAATGCAAACTGAATTGTCGAACTAAAGATTGAAATTCAGAACTAACTGAATGTGAAGAAAGCTGATTTCAAGCACAAAAGTACACTAAAATGTGTGGTTAATTTTGATACAAATTAGGGCTGAGGCTTAACTTGATACACATGCAAAAATGCAGCCAACTTGATACGCAAGGAAGAAAGCTTATGTGCTGAAGCTAAAACTAAATGCTTAAACTGTGAACTGACAATTGAAACTAATCAACTCAGCTTGTAAGGCAAAGCTTTAGGTAAAGTGATAAGCAAGAATTACTGAAGGAATTTAAGCCGATGACTAATCAATCAAATACAAACCTGATGCAGAAATGATATGAAGGAAGGCAGAATCTGAATGCAGCAATGCAGCTACAAACTAAAAACAGAACAACAAAACAACTGAAATTGATGCCCAAATCTAACTTCGGAAAAGATTCAAAAGAGCTAATGCTTAGATTGATACAAACTTCAGAAATGCATCTAACAAGGCAGAACTCGAATGCAGAAAGGCAGCTAACAATTTACATGCAGAACCAAACAGGGTAAGCTGAATTTGAGTGCACAAAGCTGCTATTCAGAAAAGATTAAGAAGAACTAATGTTTACTTGATACGAACTTCAGGAACTGGTAAACTAAAACTTGTAGGAATGAAAACTAGAGTTCAGAAATGAAGCTGAATTTTTGCAGAAATGAATTGATACGCAAACAGGTAATTAAATGCAAAGCTAGCTTATATCAAGAGCAATGTTCACTAAACAAGCAACCTATTAATTGACTTGCAGAATTGAAAACTAATTAAGGCAGAAATGATTCAGAAAAGAAAACTAAGTCCACTTGATACAAAGTTCAGAAAAGATTGATACACAGAAATTAAGGTTCAGATATGAAACTAAAGTGCAGAAATGAAATTCAACAAAGAAATAAAGCTTCGATCCCTTCCTTAGCTCAAAATCTTCTTGCCGTCACACAAGAGTGAGCCAAGAACCCCCTAGCTCAACAGATCGTGGAAGAATTCGACTCAGTGATCGATTCAAACCCAAACTCTGCTCCCAGCTGAAAAACCCATCCGATCTCCTCGATCTTGCGGTATAGAACTACGGTGATGATTTGGAGACGATTAGAACAATCCAGAGAACCCTCCGAATTGCTCAGATGATGAAAAGTGGTACAAAATTGAGATCCGATCAGTTGCAGGGCAGAGTTGATGAAACCCTCAATCAACTCTATTCTTGGGCAAATTGGAGTTGGAATCTTCACGGAAACATCATCCCGACGATCTAGATCTTGATCCAATGTTGAAATCGAAGTGGTCACACCCTCAGATGATGAGATTTGAAAAAAAGAATGAAGAACAGTGGAAAAACGCGAAGAACTGAGCTCGGTGAAGACGTGACATGCTCTGATCGGGGCAGATGACAATTTATATCTGTTAATATTGGACGACTGAGATCATTTCAACTCCATCCAACAGCTGGATCTCATCAGATTTGAATCAAACTTTCCAAATCTTGATCAAGTGTCAGGATCTGTCTCTCAGTAGCTCGGATCTTCCAAATTTGCAACGGATGGCTCAGATAAACCTGATCTTTGAATGGACGGTCTAGATCCCTCTGATCTTGATTCAACGGCTGAATGATCTCTGATTTGGATGAAACCTTCAGATCTTGATCCAAGTGCTTGATTAACCTTAACCCCAGCTCAGATTGCCTCAAAGTTCTCGGATGGCCTAGATCTAATCGTTTTTGAATCGGACGACCCATATTAGTCGATGCTTGATCACTCGATCCGGGTCCATTTCTGACTCATGTTTGACCCAGCATGACCTAGGTCCATGATCCTTCTAGGCCTGCAAAAGTAGATTAACAATTTAGTACCAAAATAATTCAAATGTATCAAAATTTATAATAAAGCCCAAAATAGAATAGATTCATGAAACCTAGGCTAAATTCAATATTAAGCAAGTAAAATATGGGTCAAACATGGATTTAAGAATTTGAAATGATCAATAAAATAACACTTATCAAGTACATTCATAATTTCCTGAATTCGGGTGTGTAGTTGGGAAGTCGTTTCTCCGTTCTGCATTTTTAGGTTTTACAGTTTATTCAACAAGAGATCGCGATTGCTTACCTCAATATCCGAAGTTCCTTTGTGGAGTTCTATGAGTTTACTCCAGAATTCTTTTGCGTTGTTGAAGGGACAAACACGATTAAGCTCCTCTTTCGTAAGTCTGCATTGGAGGGCTTGTGTTGCTTTTGCATTAGCTTCGATTTACTTTTTAGTAGTGACATCCCATTTTTCATAGCTCAGAATCACCCCTTACTCATCTCTTGGAAGATCGAATCTGATTTGGATGATTATCCCATATGTCCACCTGAGTTTTCAGGTGGTCTTCCATTTGGCTCTTCCAATACCTGAAGTCTTCTCAAGAGAAGTGAGGGGGACGAGCAGTAGTGTAGTCCTCTTGCAATGCCATAAGGATAGTAGAGAAAATTTCCTAAACTTGCAAAAACAAAAATAGCAAAATGTACCAAGACTTTTATCTTGGATTAGCAGTGTGGGATAAAATAATAAAAGAAATGTAACTAAAGAGAGTTTCAAAAAGTAAGTCAAATTATCAAAAAAATGAGAAATCCGAAAAGTGCTCTAGTGGTGGTTTCACCAAAATTGAGCAGCCCCCGCTCTGATAACAATTGTAGAATCGAGGTGAGAGATAGAGGAGGGTGAATATCACTTCGTTAAAAATTTTAGATTTAATACTAAGTGATCAAAGTGCACAGCGGAAGTTTCGACAATAAGCGTAAGAGTTAGGGAGATAGAGCAGCGGAAATAAACAACAAAACAAGATCGCTAACACCAGTTGATTTTACTTGGTTCGGAGTCTTGACCGGCTCTTACTGCAAGATCCACGATCCTTAATCGTTTACATTGGGTGTCACTAATAAATCACAACGAGTTTATAATATTAAAAATCAATGTGTGCAATATGAAATTAACAACAATACCGTCTCCTGAAGTGTGAGGGTAAGTCTTTGTTTAGAGATTTGGACGGTGTTTTCGGTGTTGTCTGAGCTTCGGTCATGCAACACATAGGAGAAGAGAGTGATCACAGTGAATGAGTTGTTGTTTTTGATTGCTGCACTCAACCCCTTTTTATACTACACATTTAGGCGCTTGAAAGGTCATTTAGGGTCCCTAGTCGCAGCCAATTGGGCAGAAACATTATCTTCTGCGTAGTCATACTCTATCCTGGTCAGACAATTGAGTCCCTTTTAGATGCTTGAGTGCTGACGTGGAACCTCCACTCGTCACTCACCACGTTAGTCTGACCGTTGCACCAAATCAGTCTCCAACTGCCAGCTTTCAGGCACCCAAGTCCCATTCAGGCGCCCTAGTCAAGCTGCTTCTGTAACGCCCGCTTTTTTTTTCTTTCGTAAGCGGCGTTACGTTAACATGCTTAGGGCATGTAGACATCATAAGGCAGCGGAATAACTTTAACTTATACATGCCCTGTTATCATTCTTAACTTAATGACATAGGAACCTTAGCATATTAACTTTGAACTTAAGCATCATATCATATCATGTCATACGTAACATCATATCATAAGGTTCCACAGGTCATTATTCAGACATATAAGTAACCAAGGTGAAGTTCTAGCATAAACCGTAAACATAAAGTTTCCTGGGCCAAGTCACTACTACACACATGCGTTCTTGCCCTCCTGCTGCTTCCTTCATTGTCCCCTTGAATGATCTGCGGTATAAGGAAATAAGACTATAAGCACACAGGCTTAGTAAGACTCTTTCCTACTCACAAAACTATTCATCATTCATCATCTCATAATGAGCACATAAAACATTAACATACTTGGTGCTCTACTTGGAACATAACATCTTACATCACTTATCGTATACATAGCATGGCATGAACATAAACATAGTAGACATTCTAAGCATAGCATAATTCATGGCATAACTCATAAACATAGTAGACATTCTAAGCATGACATAATTCATGGCATAAATCATAAACATAGTAGACATTCTAAGCATGGCATAATTCATGGCATAAATCATAAACATAGTAGCATGGCATAATTCATGGCATAAATCATAAACATAGTAGCATGGCATAATTCATGACATAAATCATAAACATAGTAGCATGACATCTTTCATGGCATAAATCATAAACATAGTAGCATGACATCTTTCATGGCATAAATCATTTGTTCTCATGCATATTTCTTAACATGAAGCGTAAGCATAAAATCTTATCATCATAGCATAATGCATAACATGAATGGAGGCATGAGTGGAATGCATATACATATATGGATGCTTAGTTTAAAATCATACTTTTCATGAACATACTTTTCATAAACATACTTTTTCATAATGAATGCATGGGCAATGCATATATATCATAAGGATGCTTAATCATTAAAAACATACTTTTCATTTCTTAAACATAATCATCATAACATTATTTGGGGTTCCCGGCTTGTACCACATATATACATCATAGCGCGCATCCCTAGCAAGTCCGAGGTCGCGAGCCCCAACCTACTAGGGTAGGACAGCATAGTCGGTAGTCCCCGAACCGAGGCGTTCTTAAGGTGCCCATCCCTGTTGCACAGCTTCGGTAGTGCCAGAACCGTGGACAGCTTCGGTAGTCCAAAACCGGGGCGTTCTTAAGGTGCCCATCCCTTGGACCCATACTTCGGTCCGGTACAAGCCCATACATAAAGTAAAAACACTTTTCATGCTTCATCATTCATAAGACATTCATGACATCTTTAACATAGCATAACATGTTACGGCCCGGCCCGTCTACCGGCCCATTTACCGGTCCTCATGACCGTCGTACAAGCCCATACATACTTCGGTCCGGTACAAGCCCATACATAAAGTAAAAATACTTTTCATGCTTCATCATTCATAAGACATTCATGGCATCTTTAACATAGCATAACTTGTTACGGCCCGGCCCGTCTACCGGCCCATTTACCGGTCCTCACGACCGTCGTACCGTCGACCATCGACCGTGCCGTTTAGCATATTTATGCCTTAAAGACATAAGCATCATCTTTCATTCATCATACTTGTCATTCATCATTTTCATTCTTAGACATGGCATATGTACACATCATTCATAGAGCATGGCATACATTCATATTATCCTAAAACATGGCATATCATTCATAAACATGGCATATCATTCATAAACATGGCTTATCATTCGTAAACATGACATATCATTCATAAACATGGCATAACATGACATATCATTCATAACATGGCATATCATGCATAAACATGGCATATCATTCATAAACATAGCATATCCTTCATAAACATGGCATATCATTCATAAAACACAAATCACATCTTACCATAGGGCCATTGGGACCCTTACTTGAAATAAATCTTAACTTTTACCCTATTAACCCTTCTTGGCCGAAACTTGTGGAGTCCCAAGGCCATGTGAAAATTCACATAATCACCATCCATCATCCTTATATCATGGCAACACATAAACATATGCTTGAAGTTAAAGACTCAACCCTAACCCTTGGGTCCTTGGGGTTGGCCGAACCATAAGGGGCCTCTAGGGTACTCCAAAAATTCCTAAAAATTATATTTAACCTCTACACATCATAAGGGAACATTAAATAACATTATCATGATTTTTAGCATAATTATAGACCTTTAAAACATGGTGGCCGAAACCCTTAAACTCAGGGTTCTTAGTTTTTGTTTCTTTCATGTTGGCCGAAACCCTAGGGTGTCCTAGGGTACTCCAAAAATTCCCAAAAATTATACTTAACTTCTAAACATCATAAGGGAACATTAAATGACATTATCATGATTTTTAGCATAATTATAGACCTTTAAAACATGGTGGCCGAAACCCTTAA
This sequence comes from Boesenbergia rotunda, assembly GCA_024364735.1. Classification (NCBI taxonomy): domain Eukaryota; kingdom Viridiplantae; phylum Streptophyta; class Magnoliopsida; order Zingiberales; family Zingiberaceae; genus Boesenbergia; species Boesenbergia rotunda. The sequence continues at coordinate 52,839 of JAGFNQ010008862.1, read as the reverse complement.
ACTCAGGGTTCTTAGTTTTTGTTTCTTTCATGTTGGCCGAAACCCTAGGGTGTCCTAGGGTACTCCAAAAATTCCCAAAAATTATACTTAACTTCTAAACATCATAAGGGAACATTAAATAACATTATACATATTTTTAGCATAATTTTAGATCTTAAAAACATGGTGGCCGAAACCCTTAAGCATGAGGGTCTTGGTTTTCTTTCCTTTCAACATCCAATTCGAAAACCAACCACTATATCATACTAAAAATCATAAAAATCATAGGGAACTATTATACCACAGGTGAGGGAGTCTTACCTTGGGGTTTCTAAATTTTTAGACCTTGGATGGAGAGAAGGAAGAAGACTTGATGTCTCTTGACCACACCTAGTCCTTGGATCCTTGTAAGAACTTTAGATCTTGGGAGATGGAGCCTTGGTGGAAACTTTTCCAAGGGGAACTCTTCCTTAGAATTTCAGCTAGAATGAGGAGGGAGGAGGGGAGCAAATGCACTTGATGGTGAAGAGAAGTAATCCCCCAAACCCCCTCTTTATAGCTCCTTTAAAGAGGCAAATGAAGAGTCTCTCCATGACCCTTCATCTCCTTCTACTTCTTAACCAACCTCCACTTCATTTACTCATAAGTATTCCTTGCTAGCTGAGTTGGTTAAAGCATTCATGGTTGTACAAGAGGTCCAAGGTTCAATCCTTGGCCCATGCACCTTTATTTTTATTTTATTTTTCATTTTATTTAAACCTTTTCCTCTAATTTTCGAAAGTTCCCTTTTATTTCGAAAATTCTCCAAAAATCACCCATAATTATGCTAATATTCCTAAATAAAATTCTTTTATATTTATATTAATTTTACCTAATTTATATTAATTTTACCTAATTAATACTCATTTTTGGAGCCCATTTAAAGCTCATTAGTACCTAATTTCTCTATTAAAATAGAAAAATTAGGCTAAGACTTACTCATAATCATGCTAATATGCCTAATTAAATCCTATTTATATTTATACTAATTATTACCGAAATCCACCTATAATTATGGTACTAAAAAGCCCACATAAAGCCCATTAGTACTTAGTTTTCTCAATTTAAATGAGAAAACATGGATTTTCTAGGCCAAAGTTCTCCTTAATATTTCTAGGTCCCTTGGAAAATTATTTAAACATGCTTAATATTTTAAGAAAATATTAAGAGAATTTTTCGGGTCGTTACAATCCCCCATACCTCGTGAAAGTTTGTCCTCGAACTTAGAATAACTCCGGGTACTTGCGCCTCATCTCGTTCTCGCGCTCCCAGGTAGCTTCTTCGAACCGTTGACTTTGCCATAGGACCTTGACTAAGGGCACTTCCTTACTCCTCAGCTTCTTGACTTCCCTTCCAAAATCTGGATGGGTCTGCTCTCATAGCTTAGGTCCTCTTGCACTTGCACCGTCTGTGGCTCGATCACTTGGTCCATATTTGGGATACACTTTTTCAGCAGGGACACATGGAATACGTTATGGATAGCTGACATCTCTGGAGGCAGCTCCAGCTCATATGCTACCTTATCGACTCTTTTCAGAATCAGGTACGGCCCCACATAGCGCGGACTTAGTTTTCCTTTCTTCCCAAATCTGGTCACTCCCTTCTTCATACCGGACCACCAAAACTTCTCCTTCAGATCCTGATACATCTTGGTGGATCCTGATACATCTTGGTGGATCCTGGATGCATCAAGTAAGGGGTTCCATGAGCTTCTGCCAGTATCTCTTTTCGAAGCTAGTGATACATAGACGATCCCTAAGGTAGAGTATTCCCCCTTCGGCGATATGAAAACTATCGCCCTTTCCTTCTAGGATCTCCTGTTTTATTTTCTGGAGACTTAGATCACCATTTTATTTTTCCAATATGTCCTCACATAGCGCGGGTGATATTGTCATGGTGGAAAGTCGCCCGGAGATGACTTCGACCCCAAAATTCATAATTTCTTTTTCAAGTGGTCGGGATAATTTAGATATGGACATCAAGGTGACACTTGACTTCCGGCTGAGTGCATCGGCCACTTTGTTCGCCTTTCCTGGATGATAGAAGATCTCGCAGTCGTAGACCTTCACCAACTCGAGCCATCGGCGTTGTCTCATATTCAGGTCTTTCTGAGTGAAGAAATATCGCAGACTCTGGTGGTCTGTATAAATCTTACACTGCGCTCCATATAGAGATAATGCCTCCATATTTTAAGAGCGAAGACCACCGCGGCCAGTTCCAGATCATGAGTGGGGTAATTCTGTTCATATTCCTTAAGTTACCTAGAGGCATAAGCAATGACCTTACCACTCTACCTAAGTACAGCTCCAAGTCCTAGCTTGGAAGCATCGCTGTATATATCGAAGTTCTGATTATTTCTTTGACATATAATTGGCTAATGTCATTATTAACTCCATGATATAATTATATGCATACATCATAGTTATATACTTATTTTAATCATGGGTACCTAATAATAATAGTATGCTTCCGAATATTAATTCTCAACCCGGGTTACGAATTATATTAGTTGTATGATTATTATAGAATAGGTGAGATCCTACTTATTATATTACCATAAAATAACTTAAGGTAGTCTTATATATTATATATAAGGCATCAGTAACCCATAACCTATAATAAGTGTTAAAATAATTAGCACCCTACCCTATGCGTCCCTACCTAAGTTATACCGTATGACCTATACCATTAATTATATCAGTATTAATATCATGGAACTAATGCTATACGCTAACATAGGTGAGAGTGTTATAATCTCCTGTGGGTATGTAGGTTATCAGAAAATTTTCTACATGTGACTATGTTATAGATTATACATAATATCATAAATTATAGTTTTTTTTCCTACCCCTATATTATTCTAATATTTAATTCTTAAAAGAAAATAAAGTATCATTCATCGTTACATATCGTAACGTACTTTTTCATCATAAATACCGTTCATGCTTGTATATCTTAAAATCATAAAACATCTTCCTACTATAAGATATGTAAAGAGGTACTTATTTGGAAGCGGCAGGAAGAGGGCTTGATGTGTGTGTAGTGAGATGGTTACTGCTCTGATACCAACCTACTACGCCCGCTTTTTTTTTCTTTCGTAAGCGGCGTTACGTTAACATGCTTAGGGTATGTAGACATCATAAGGCAGCGGAATGACTTTAACTTATACATGCCCTGTTATCATTCTTAACTTAATGACATAGGAACCTTAGCATATTAACTTTGAACTTAAGCATCATATCATAAGGTTCCACAGGTCATTATTCAGACATATAAGTAACCAAGGTGAAGTTCTAGCATAAACCGTAAACATAAAGTTTCCTGGGCCAAGTCACTACTACACACATGCGTTCTTGCCCTCCTGCTGCTTCCTTCATTGTCCCCTTGAATGATCTGCGGTATAAGAAAATAAGACTATAAGCACACAGGCTTAGTAAGACTCTTTCCTACTCACAAAACCATTCATCATTCATCATCTCATAATGAGCACATAAAACATTAACATACTTGGTGCTCTACTTGGAACATAACATCTTACATCACTTATCGTATACATAGCATGGCATGAACATAAACATAGTAGACATTCTAAGCATAGCATAATTCATGGCATAACTCATAAATATAGTAGACATTCTAAGCATGGCATAATTCATGGCATAAATCATAAACATAGTAGACATTCTAAGCATGGCATAATTCATGGCATAAATCATAAACATAGTAGCATGGCATAATTCATGGCATAAATCATAAACATAGTAGCATGACATCTTTCATGGCATAAATCATAAACATAGTAGCATGGCATCTTTCATGGCATAAATTATAAACATAGTAGCATGACATCTTTCATGGCATAAATCATTTGTTCTCATGCATATTTCTTAACATGAAGCGTAAGCATAAAATCTTATCATCATAGCATAATGCATAACATGAATGGAGGCATGAGTGGAATGCATATTTAGTCACACGCACTATGATTAATCCGAGGGATTTAAAATGAGTTGAAAATTGGATTTTCCAATCAAGAGAGATTAGGTTTCGTTGAACCAAACGATAAGTTGAATCTGAATTTTTCAGAGACGCATCGGAAGCGTAAAATGGCTAAGTCTTTTGAAGACTTAATAGATGAATTAAATAAGTTTAATTCATTGGGGCTTGGCTTGGATGGGCCGTCCAAAGAGGGCCTCCATCCTCTTTGCTTGGCCGGCCACAACAAAGGGAGAGAACCAAGTTTTTGGTTCAATTTATAAAATAAACCATGTGTGGTTTGTTTTATAAAATTATGGATGATATAAATTTTTATATAATAAACCAAGGTTTGGTTTATTTTTCATGAAAATTAAAATGAACTATGGATTGGTTTATTTTATAAAATCAATCATGGATTGATTTACCATGATAAGGAAATTTATTCCATAGGAGAGAAGAGACTTGATTGATTTTTTATCATGAATTAAAATATGATTTTAACAATGATATAAAATCAAACTTGGCATGATGGAATAAGTTATTCTATATTTGAGAGGCTTGATGGTTGAGAGGCCAGTATATAAAGGACCCAAGGCAAGGTTTGGGTGATAATCGATGAGACGAAGGCATAGGCTCTCTCCCTCTCTTTCTCTCCTTCTCTTCTCCCCTTCTTGTCATGCGCCAACCAGCCCCAAGAAGGAGCATCAGCCGACCATCCTTTTGTGGTTAGTCTTCCGACTTCTCTCTTGGTTTTTCTCATCGCGTTCTTGGAGAATCTAGTAGTTCTCGAGAACATGAAACTCGTGGCTTTGCGAAGTCATCTCGAAGATACTCGGCGTGGACGCGAATAGAGGTGGAGCTTCCAAGGGATGCTTACGGTTGGATCTCGTCCCTTCCTTCGAGTTACGCGAGGTAATACGTAAATTAGTTTATGTTTTTGCAAAATTTCAAATATATGATCATGTCTACACAAGATAAAATTGCATGCTTAGATGTGTGGTTAAATGATTTAGAGAAATTATTTATGCTAAACCTTCCGCTGCACGTAATTATTTTTGAAATTACGAACCCGCATCCATGTCAACATGCACCCGGTCCCAACAAGCATTTCCTCACACCTAACCCTCCAAGTTTGGATTTCATCAAACCTAGTCCCACTAGGTATGCCTAGTCCACGACCAGGACTTAAACCCAATCATAATCATAATCATCAACCTAAACTAAAATCGATGTCAACACCAAAACAACCATCAGGGTCAGACTGCATCAACAATCTCCCCCTTTTTGTTGTTTGACAACCCGATTTTAAGTTTAGGGATTCGAAATCAATTATCTCAAATCAGAATTATAGGGGAATCAGGATCCTCCCCCTACAACATTATCATCCCAAACATAACCAACCACACTCTCCCCCTTTGTCGAACATCGAAAAGGGTCTAGAGGGGCTGTTAAGTTTAAACATACTCCCCCTCAACCCTAGGGATATCCCAAAATAACAAAAGATTTGATTGAATTTTGAAAACATATGAAATACATATGATAAATGTAAGTCATGGAAAAGCAAGCATATGTATCATATGGACATGATAGTCATAAGCATGATCATAACAACGCATAATATCAGATGAATGAAGCATAAGCAAAATCTAGTCATAGAAGTAAGACATAAAACATAGCCTGAAAAGTCAAGTGCATCACACATCAAAACCAGACAACTAGGTAGATGCATATCAATGCATCAAAGTCAAGGAAAATGCGGCACAAGGCCACAAAAGTCAAGTGATGAGGCATACAGCCCGAAAGTCATACAATCCAAACAGTCAGATAGGCAAATCACAAGCAGATGCAGAGTATATCAACCATCGGCGGGGGGGGGGGGGGGGTCATCATGCATAGGGTCATCCATCGTGGCATCATCATGTGCAAAAGACCCAGGTGCAGCACTGCCGAAGGGCGCATCTCCCGGAAATGTGTGGCGGTGTCACTCATCATACCAAGTTTGCTATAGCGTACGGACCCCGGAGACATCAGACTCCACCGCGGTCAGTCTGCGATCGAAGGAGCGAAAACCCGAGCGGACCTCCTCGCGATAGAGCTCTCTCAAGTGAAGATCATGTTGGATCGTCCGATCTAGCTCAAAAATCTGCCAGCGTAGGTCCGGCTCTGGCTCATCGTCAAAGTCATCAGCAGCAGCGGAAGTCTCCTGATGAGTAGCTGGGGCTGCTAGTATCTAAACATGCGCACCCCTAGGAAGCTCACCTAAACCCCGCCATCCTTCCATACAAGAGTCTGATCGTCCGACCCAACAACAATACCAGATTTGGCAAACACGCGTTTGGCCAATCGGCAATCTTGTCTGACCATGGGCAATGCCCGGCCCTTGGTTACATCAACTCCCACTGACATAAGCCAGTCGGTGATGACGTGACCAAGGGGCATATAGACAGTGCGACGGCTAGGCTCATGATAGGAAATGATAGACTAAAAGATGCTCTCAATAATGTCAAAGTCAAGACGGCAGTGCATGCCATAAAGCATCAAGCAGTGGTAGGGTCAGATCTTGGTCAAGGGTTTTGAAGTGATCGGCAGGATACAGTTGGTGATTATCTTGAAGAGTATGTAATCAGTAGGAGAAAGTCGAAGGGACACAAAAGTCGAAAATCAGGCCCTAACTCGTCAAGACCAGCCGGTCGAGGATGTCCGAAGAAGTGCTGGTAAATGCTATCAGGGGTAACGTCCGCAAAGGGAGGCAGCAGGGGGTCAGGAAGCTCAGGGTAGATAGAATAAAAGTTTGGCGATCGACGAGCGCCAAGATACTCTGCCAGGTTGTAATACGAAAAATCAAGGTTCCTCTTATTAGTGATATGAGAGAAGTGTCCTAAGGCAATCACCTTATGATTGAAATCATTTATTCTAATAAATGAATATTCACTATTTGAGTATACATGTTTCTGTATTTGATTGAGATATTAAACTCATTTACTGAATGTCCGCAATACAATTCACAGCATGAGAGAATTTGTGATGAATTCACTAGTGATTATCTCTACATATGCAATTGTGAAGTATTGAAATTGTCCCTAGTCGATGAATTGATAAATACAGACACTATCAATTCTGTTGTGACTAGCATGGGTTATTCTCTAATCAGTTGATTCTCACTGGTTAGTGACATTGAGATGTCCGGAGATAAACATGAATGCTAGTTAAGGGAACTAGTTCATTGGAGTGACTGGCTGTAAAACTTCATATGGTTGTCTACATATAGATATGTCAGTGAAGTTCTTACTGCAGCTTAAGTGTGATGTTCCTTTGACTTGCGGTGTTCAAGTCATCTTGGTCATGGAGACTTATACTTTGACATCTTAAGCAAGCATCTCCAAGGAGGTGTGGACCCAGGATTATTGGGTATAAGCCGAAGTGCCCGAAGATGTTTGAACAACCTACAAAGGATTCACCACTCCTTGCGAGGAGATGTATACCCGAGGTCTATCGTCGGATTGTTACTCGAAGCCTCTGGCCAGAGCATGACATGTTCAGAGTATGAATCTCTTAAATACATGAGAGTAATTATAATCTGTAGGACGAGAAAACATTACTTGGGCTAGGAGTGACGTAGTCAGCCTAGTGGGGACTGACACACATAGACCATGTCCTGAACCAAGTGGGTATAAGATGGTGAAGGGAATGGGGCACGATTCATTATAGCTGCTGAAGGATTTCAGAATTGTTTCTGAGGTCAACCGTTGATCTTTCGATTAATTGGGGATCATGATGTACTACTAGGTGCCACTCATGATCGTTCTATAATTAATTGATTAATTATAGACGATCAATATAAATCGAAAGTCTATTTAGTCACATGCACTACGAGTAATCCGAGGGATTTAAAACGAGTTGAAAATTGGATTTTCCAATCAAGAGAGATTAAGTTTGGTTGAGCCAAACGATAAGTCGAATCTGAATTTTTCAGAGATGCATCGGAAGCGTAAAATGGCTAAGTCTTTTGAAGACTTAATAGATGAATTAAATAAGTTTAATTCATTGGCGTTGGCTTGGATGGGCCGGCCAAAGATGACCTCCATCCTCTTTGCTTGGCCGGCCACAACAAAGGGAGAGAACCAAGTTTTTGGTTTAATTTATAAAATAAACCAAGTGTGGTTTGTTTTATAAAATTATGGATGATATAAATTTTTATATAATAAACCAAGGTTTGGTTTATTTTTCATGGAAATTAAAATGAACCATGGATTGGTTTATTTTATAAAATCAATCATGGATTGATTTACCATGATAAGAAAATTTATTCCATAGGAGAGAAGAGACTTGATTGATTTTTATCATGAATTAAAATATGATTTTAACCATGATATAAAATCAAACTTGGCATGATGGAATAAGTTATTCCATATTTGAGAGGCTTGATGGTTGAGAGGCCAGTATATAAAGGACCCAAGGCAAGGCTTGGGTAATAATCGAAGAGACGAAGGCATAGGCTCTCTCCCTCTCTTTCTCTCCTTCTCTTCTCCCCTTCTTGTCGTGCGCCAACCAGCCCCAAGAAGGAGCACCAGCCGGCCATCCTTTTGTGGTTAGTCTTCCGACTTCTCTCTTGGTTTTTCTCGTCGCGTTCTCGGAGAATCTAGTAGTTCTCGAGAACACGAAACTCGTGGCTTTGCGAAGTCATCCCGAAGATACTCGGCGTGGACGCGAATAGAGGCGGAGCTTCCGAGGGACGCTTACCGTTGGATCTCGTCCCTTCCTTCGAGTTACACGAGGTAATACGTAAATTAGTTTACGTTTCTGCAAAATTTTAAATATATGATCATGCCTACACAATATAAAGTTGCATGCTTAGATGTGTGGTTAAATAATTTGAGAAATTGTTTATGCTAAACCTTCCGCTGCACGTAATTATTTTTGAAATTACGAACCCGCATCCATGTCAACATGCACCCGGTCCCTACAGTAGTATCAGAGTCGAGGTTTGTATTCGACATAATCATATAATTGTTTTGCGAAATGCTTTATCATGATATCTATTTTGGAAAATTTTCAATTATGGAAACTTTCCAATTATGGTAAATTATCAATTTTGGAATTTCAAAGTTTGGAAATCCTCATGAAATTTCGCAAACTTTTGAAATATCTCTGTTTCTGAAATTTTATGATAATTGTGAAAACTTTTCATTTTTGGAAACTTTCCAATTTTGGAAATTTCCTATTTTGGAAAAATGTAAGTTTTCTTTGTACCAGAAACTTACAATTATTCTGAAAACCTTTTATTTTTGGAAACTTTCCATTTATGGAAAGCTCACAATTTTGGGCACTTTCTTTCAAGAAAGTCTAGACAAATTATGGGAATATTAATTGACATTTAAATTTATAATTGAAAATTAAATTATTTACAAAATTCTTTATTTTGGATTGAGCCTCGGGGAGTCGTCCAATTTAAAGTTAGTTGTTATAATTAAATTTCCTAAATTGAATTTAAATTGTCAATTTCTTATTTTGGATTGAGCCTCGGGGAGCCGTCCAAATTAAGTTATTGATATTAATTTTCGATAAATAAAATATGTGATCAAATCTTGGAAATTTTTGAGGTGATTCTCAAACGATAATTTCCTTATTTGATTTATGAGGTGATGCTCTTACATATTATTGTCTCCAAAATTAATTAGGAAAATTATTTCCTATAGAGTATATTTTCTTAAATAAGATTTTTATGAAAATAATATTTGGTTGAATTAAGGGAATCTGTCTCTTAATTTAATAAGATTTGATTTAGAGAAATCAAAGTCTTAAACATATTATTTCCGAAATTGATTATGATAATTCAGGAAATTGTTTCCCAAAACAATTCCTTGAATAAAGTATGAAATTAGAATTAGGAAATCCGGTACCTAATTCAATTAATGAGACTTGATAAATTAAGTCACATACATACTTTATTAAGGAAATCGTTAGAACATGACATAATTATATGTCATGAATGTGCATAAAAGAAAAGGATGAGACCCAAAACCCCTTATAAAATATTAAGGTCAACACCTTCCATTAATATGGTGAGAACCGGAGTTTTGTTTCTCGTTTGGGTTGATGGACACATCCATGCCCCGCTTGAACCTCAACATGTTCAAACCATGGAATTAGTTTATGATTAATATAGTTGGAGTCAGAGGTCAATCCTTAGTTTTGGTTGTTGGACACATACAAGCCTGACTAAACGGTTGAATGAGCTCCAACCATATTAAAACTATTTCTTGATTAATGGGTCAGCCTTAAGCTTGGAGCATCGATTTGTTGTGCCACAGCCAAGGTCGATGTAAAGAGAGGTGTAGTTGGGTGCTATGTATATTGTTGCATACTTGTTAATGAGTTAACAACCCAATGATTTATGCAAACATTCAATTAGTTGATAGCATAATGTGATAGTTACATATGTATAATATGTAATCAGTATAATTACCTACCTTCATAGCTAAGAATAACTTGATGGACTCTAGCCATGGTTGTTCTTATCTATGGTTGGATATCAACCTATTTGGAGATGTTCCTACGATCTCTCGAATTGATAAAAAGGGTTATTCAATTCGAAAAATAAATAGGATTTAATTAATGTATATTGATGCATTCTTTATCATTCTCATCACATAACCTCAATTTGTATTTCTAGGATAATCACCTGATCATGTCTTCTCTGAATTTGCATTCCATTTTGGACACCAATAAGCTGACTGGGCCAAACTTCATGGACTAGCTTCGAAACCTGAGGATAGTCCTCAAGGCAGAAAAGCTTACTTATGTCCTTGAAGAACAACTTCCCAACCATCCTCCTGAAGATGTAACTCCAGACCAGTTAGTGGCCTATCAGAAACATGTGGCCGATTCTGAACTTGCGAGTTGCATCATACTGGTCGCTATGGTACCTGAGCTACAAAAGCAGCATGAGCATATGGATGCTCATACCATCGTCTTCCATCTTTATGAGCTGTTTGACGAGCAAGCGAGATTCGAAAGGTTTGAGGTCTCTAGACTCCTTTTCACCTCTAAGATGCAGGAAGGCACTTCTGTTTCACAGTTTGTGTTGAAGATGTTGGGGTACATTGAGCGACTAGGCACACTCGGATTTGCAATGGATCACGAACTAAGTATTGACTTAATTCTGCATTGTTTGCCCAAGAGTTACTCACAGTTTATGATGAACTATTGGATGAACAAACTGGAGACTACCATTCCTGAGTTGCTTAACCTGCTGAAAATTGTAGAGCCTTCTGTAAAGCAGGATCAGAAGACGGTACTGTTAGTTGGTTTCTCAAAGAAAGGCTCTAAGAGGAAGCCCAAAGAACAAAATAAGGGAAGGAAGAAAAAGGCTAAAAAGATTGAAAAGGCACCAAAAGGCACTTGCCATCACTGCGGCAATGAGGGCCACTGGCGAAGAAACTGCAAGGTTTATATTGAGTCCTTGAAGAAGAAAGCATCCGATGCCCCATCCTCTTCAGGTATCTTCGTTATTGAATGTCACTCTATTTCCTCGGACACCTGGGTACTTGATACTGGGTATAGCTCACATATATGTAATGACATACAGGGGCTAAGAAATAGAAGAAGACTCGTCAAGGGAGAAGCAAATTTGCGAGTTGGAAATGTAGCAAAGATTGCTGCTGTTGCCATCGGAACATATTTCCTAAAGCTCCCTACTGGACTTGTCTTAAAATTGGATAATTGTTATTTTGTTCCTTCGTTAATAAAAAACATTGTATCTATTTCATGCTTGAATGAAAAGGGTTATCATTTAACTTTTAGTAACAATTGCTATTACATAACTTTAAATGGCGTTCTTTATGGGACCGGAACTTTATACAATGGTATCTACACGTTAGATTTATCCGGTGACGTTTTCAATATCGAAGTTAGCAACAAACGTGCTCGAATAGATAATCAAATAGACTCCTATATGTGGCATTGTCGTCTTGGCCATGTAAGTATGAAACATATGACCAAATTACACCGATGTGGAATTCTGGAATCATTTTAACCTGGTTCATTTGATGCATGCGAATCATGCTTAAAAGGCAAGATGACCAAATTACCCTTTTTCGGAAAAGGTAAACCAGTGGGAGAATTGCTTAGTCTAATACATACTAATGTATGTGGACCAATGTCAACTCTTGCACAAGGAGGCTATAGCTACTTTATTACCTTTATCGATGATCACTTATGATTCGGGTATGTGTTCTTAATGAAACACCAATCTGAAGCTTTTGAGAAATTCAAAGAGTTCAGAAGTGAAGTAGAGAAACAGCTTGGCAAAAGTATTAGGATACTTCGATCCGATCGGGGTGGTGAATACTTAAGTCAAGAGTTTCAAGATTATCTTAGGGACAATGGGATATTGTCTCAATGGACTCCGCCATATACACCACAGCATAATGGTGTATCTAAGAGGTGTAACCGAACCTTGATGGACATGGTTAGATCTATGATGAATCTTGTAACTCTTCCAGAATCCTTTTGGGGCTATGCGCTTAAGACAGCTGTTTACTTACTAAACAGAGTCCCGACCAAGGTAGTCTCTACTACTCCATATGAGACGTGGAATAGTAAGAAACCTCATTTATCTCACCTAAAAATATGGGGTTGTCCTGCTTATGTAAAGCGGACTGTATCAGACAAATTGGATGCTAAGTCTAATAAATGTCTATTTATTGGATACCCTAAGGAAACGAAGGGTTACCAATTCTATCATCCCTTGGAACAAAAGGTGTTTGTTTCAAGGCATGCTTATTCCTAGAAAAAGAATTTCTTTTACAAGAAAACAGTGGGAGTAGAATTGAACTTGAAGAAGTTCAAGAAACTCCAATAGACATTACAGAGACACCTAGTCTAGACCCACAACCAATAACTCATAATGATGAGCTATCAGTTGAACCTTAAACAACACCATTTCTTCGTAGGTCTGATAGGACACGCAATATTCCAGAGAGATACGGATTTCTCATAAGTGAATCAAACGACGTGTTACTTATTAACGATGACGAACCTATCAGTTATGAAGATGTTCTGAAAAATTCAGAAAGGGATCAATGGCTTGAAGCCATGAAGTCGGAAATGGATTCCATGTACAAAAATCAAGTATGAGACTTGGTTAACCCACCTGAAGGGATTAAGCCCATAGGGTGCAAGTGGGTTTTTAAGAAGAAAATCGACATGGAAGGTAATGTTGTTACCTTTAAGGCTAGATTAGTGGCAAAAGGATATCGTCAGAAATAAGGAATTGATTATGATGAAACCTATTCGCCAGTAGCTATGCTTAAATCCATTCGGATGCTCCTGGCCATAGCAACTCATTATGATTATGGGATATGACAAATGGATGTGAAAACAACTTTCCTTAATGGAAACCTGCTTGAGGATGTATACATATACAACCTGAAGGTTTCACATCAGTTAATGAAACCAAAGTATGCAAGCTTCAACGATCCATATATGGACTAAAGCAAGCATCCAGGAGCTGGAACATCCGTTTTGATGAGACAATCAAAGAGTTTGATTTCTCACAAAATCCTGACGAACCTTGTGTGTAGAAGAAGGTTAGAGGGAGTGCAGTCGTATTCCTAGTGTTATATGTCGATAACATATTACTTATAGGAAACAATATATCAGTCTTACAATCAGTTAAAATTTGGTTGTCCAAAACTTTCTCCATGAAAGACCTGGGAGATGCAACCTATATCCTTGGAATTAGAATCTATAGAGATAGATCAAAACGGTTGCTTGGTCTTTCGCAGTCTACATATAAAGACCGAGTGCTAGAAAGGTTTAGCATGTCAGAATCCAAGAAAGGTTACATTCCCATCAGGCATGGGATCAACCTTTCGAAGTCTATGTGTCCGCGTACAGAAGACGAGAGGATTTGCATGAATAAGATTCCTTATGCATCCACGATAGGATCTATCATGTATGCTATGTTATGTACTAGGCCCGATGTATCTTATGCTCTGAGCGTCACAAGCAGATACCAGTTTGATCCAGGAATGGATCATTGGGTGGCTGTCAAGACAATCCTCAAGTACTTAAGAAACACTAAGGATGTGTTCCTAATATATGGAGAAGGTGATATGGAAATACGTGGGTATACAGATGCCACTTTCCAGACAGATAAGGATGACTCCAAATCTCAGTCCGGATACGTATTTATTTTGAATGGAGGCGCAATAAGTTGGAAGAGTTCCAAGCAAGACACCGTAGCGGATTCTACCACGGAAGCGGAATTTATTGCAGCTTCGGAAGCAATAAAGGAAGCAGTCTGGATCAAGAAGTTTGTCTCAGAACTTGGTGTGGTTCCAACTATTGATGAAGCAATACCGGTTTACTGCGACAACAATGGAGCTATTGTACAAGCAAAGGAACCAAGGTCTCATCAGCGATCCAAACATGTGTTTCGCCGCTATCATCTGATCAGAGAGATTATAAGTAGGAATGACATACAAATTGAGAAAATTCCCACTGAAAGGAATTTAGCGGATCTTTTAACTAAGGCCTTGTCTCAAAGTAAGTTTGAGGGTCATGTTAGTGCCTGTGGTATTGGGTACCGTAGCGATTGACATTAGGCCAAGTGGGAGTTTGTTAGTGATATGAGAGAAGTGTCCTAAGGCAATCGCCTTATGATTGTAATCATTTATTCTAATAAATGAATATTCACTATTTGAGTATACTTGTTTATGTATTTGATTGAGATCCTAAACTCATTTACTGAATGTCCGCAATACAATTCACAGCATGAGAGAATTTGTGATGAATTCACAACTAGTGATTATCTCTACATGTGCAATTGTGAAGTATTGAAACTGTCCCTAGTCGATGAATTGATAAATACGGACACTATCAATTCTGTTGAGACTAGCATGAGTTATTCTCTAATCAGCTGATTCTCACTGGCTGGTGACATTGAGATGTCCGGAGATAAACATGAATGCTAGTTAAGGGAACTAGTTCATTGGAGTGACTGGCTGTAAAACTTCATATGGTAGTCTACATATAGATATGTCAGTGAAGTTCTTATTGCAGCTTAAGTGCGATGTTCCTTTGACTTGCGGTGTTCAAGTCATCTTGGTCATGGAGATTTATACTTTGACATCTTAAGCAAGCATCTCCAAGGAGGTGTGGACCCAGGATGATTAGGTATAAGCCGATGTGCCCGAAAATGTTTGAACAGCCTACAAAGGATTCACCACTCCTTGCGAGGAGATGTATACCCGAGGCCTATCGTCGGATTGTTACTCGAACCCTCTGGCCAGAGCATGACATGTTCAGAGTATGAATCTCTTAAATACATGAGAGTAATTAGAATCCGTAGGACGAGAAAACATTACTTGGGCTAGGTGTGACGTAGTCAGCCTACTGGGGACTGACACACGTAGACCATATCCTGAACCAAGTGGGTATAAGATGATGAAGGGAATGAGGCACGATTCATTATAGCTGCTGAAGGGTTTCAGAATTGTTTCTGAGGTCAACCGTTGATCTTTCGATTAATTGGGGATCATGATGTACTACTAGGTGTCACTCATGATCGTTCTATAATTAATTGATTAATTATAGACGGCCAACATAAATCGAAAGCCTATTTAGTCACACGCACTACAAGTAATCTGAGGGATTTAAAATGAGTTGAAAATAGAGATTAAGTTTGGTTGAGCCAAACGATAAGTCGAATCTGAATTTTTCAGAGACGCATCGGAAGCGTAAAATGGCTAAGTCTTTTGAAGACTTAATAGATGAATTAAATAAGTTTAATTCATTGGGGTTGGCTTAGATGGGCCGGCCAAAGAGGGCCTCCATTGTAACGCCCGTTTTTTTTTCATAAAGCGGCGTTACATTAACATACTTAGGGCATGTAGACATCATAATGCAGCGGAAACCTTTAAACTTACACCTACATGCACTTACTACCATAGTAAGACTCTTTCCTACTCACTAAAACCATTTATCATTTAATCATGAGCACATAAGACATTAACATACTTAGTGCTTTACTCAGAACATAAACCCTTTTCATCACTTAGCATACATTCATCATGGCATGAACATAACTTAATCACATTCGTAGCATGACATAAACATAACCATAAAAAAATTCATGGTATGGCATAATACTTGGCATAGACATCAACATCGTAAACATTCATAGCATGACATAATACTTGGCATAGACATAAACATAATCCACATAACCTCATAAACATTCTTAGCATGGGCCTAATTAAAATCATGGCATCCTATCTTAGCACACACCTACTTAAATCATGGCTTCAAAAATTAACATGGCATAAATAAAATCATGGCATCCTAACCTAGCATAACGCAATTACATCATGGCATCATAAATAAGCATGGACATAAATAAAATCATGGCATTCTAACTTAGCATAAACATAATTAAATCATGGCATCCTAAACTAGCATGAACATAAATAAAATCATGGCATTCTAACTTAGCATGAACATAATTAAATCATGACATCCTAAACTAGCATGAACATAAATAAAATCATGGCATTCTAACTTAGCATGAACATAATTAAATCATGACATCATATATTAGCATAAACATACATAAAATCATTTGCATAAACACACCTTGCATAAACTTACTTTGCATAGTATTCTTATCATAAATATAATGCATAACATGGATGGATGCATGTGGCAATTGCATATATATATATAAGATGCTTAATCTTTAAAAACATGCTTTTAAATATACTTTGCTTTTAAACACACCTTGCATATAATGCTTTTAAATATATATATAAGATGCTTATATATATAAGATGCTTAATCTTTAAAAACATGTGGCAATTGTATATAATTAAATCATGGCATCATATAAGATGCACAAACATGCTTAATCTTTAAAAACATACTTTGTAAGGACTCGGGAAGATAAGGTTTTTGCGAAGTTATTGGGTTGGTGGATCGGTCCACCAACCAAAATTTAATGTGATCGAACGGATCACCGTTCGATCTGAGAGCGCCCAGACCGATCAGGCATCATCCTGATCGGACTGGCCTGGTCCTGATCGGTCGGGGTGACCGATCAGGCAGGCTCTTGATCGATCGACTGATCGATCTGGAAGCGATCAGAAGGTTTGGAGGTTTTCCTGTAAGCCCCCTGATCGGTCTGTGGACCTATCACCACAGGGTGCCAGATCGGTCCAGGGACCGATCCAGGCCAACACAGAATGTTTGGTCAATTTTTGCGAAGTGTTCTGTGACCTCTCTGATCGATCTATGAACCGATCACCACAGAGGGGGCCAGATCAGTCCGGGGACCAATCAGCCCTACTCCTGATCAGTCGTGTGACCGATCAGGCTTCCTGATTTTGTCTGATACGATCTGAAACTTTCAGTTTCGGATTTCCAAACGGTATCTGATAGGATCTGATGAAGTTAATCAATCATAGTGATCCCATGACTATGATTGATCCCTAAACAAGGATCAAAGGTCCTTATGGATGTAACAATCACTTTGCTCCACTCAAGTCGAGTCAAACTCAATCAACAAACATCCACTCAATTTCAAATAAGTTTGTATCAAATTCAAGTTTCCTTGATTGGAATGTCCAAGTATGATCATGGAGCCAAGTACACATGTGTTATGCATTGGTTTTCCCCATACTTGGTCACCGAAGTGATTTTTATCTCGTCAACCAAACTTCTCAAGGGATGTAATGACATTTCGAGAAATTTAGTTGATCCTAACATCTCACCCCATTTCTAGCAAACAAAAACGTTTTGGTAAACCTTATAGTTTGTGTGAGATGTCCCCAGGTTACCCAATTGTATCCCAATAATTAGAAATAATCATGAAGGGTTTTGAATGCATTTTCATGTCTATGAAGCGCGACACATTCCCAACTCCCTTCTTAAGAAGCTAAACTCATTTTCGGAGAGTGGTTTAGTGAAAATGTATGCTAGATTTGATTTGGACTCTACATATGAGAGTACAACATCTCCTCTAGCAACATGATCCCTAATGAAGTGGTGACGCACTTCAATATGTTTAGTCCTAGAGTGATGGACCGGATTCTTGGTTAGTTTAATTGTGTTAATGTTGTCACACAACACTTGCACACCCTTGTAGCTTAATCCATAGTCCTCTAAAGTATTAATCATCCACAACAATTGCGATATGCTCTCTCCCATAGCAATATATTCTACCTCGGTCGTGGAGAGAGCAACACAATGTTGCTTCCGACTTGACCAACTAACTAAAGATGATCCTAAAAATTGGCAACCCCCACTAGTGCTTTTCCGATCCAACTTGCATCCAGCATAGTCAGAATCGGTGTAGCCAAGTAGGTCAAATGATTCGGTATGGGGGTACCATAGACCAAGTCCTATTGTGCCTTTGAGGTATCTCAAAATTCTCTTAACATCAATTAAGTGAGATTCCTTGGCACAAACTTGATATCTAGCGCACATACCCACAGCAAAAAGTATATCAGGTCGACTAGTTGTGAGGTATAGCAAGCTACCTATCATGCTTCGATATTGAGTTAGATCCACAAGTTTACCACTCTCATCACTGTCTAATCTTGTGTTTGTAGCTATGGGAGTGGTTACCTCTTTTAAATCACTCATGTTGAATTTTTGAAGCATCTCTTGAGTATACTTTTATTGGTGCACATGGATCCCATCTCGGGTTTGTTTGATTTCAAGTCCAAGGAAGAAAGTCAACTCTCCCACTAGACTCATTTCAAATTCACTTTCCATGTGTCCAATGAACTCATTTAAATAGCCCTTGTTGTTTGAGCCACAAATTATATCATCGACATATACTTGGGCTACAAATATATTGTCACCATCTCTTCGTAAAAATAGTATAGGGTCTATTTGGCCTCTTACAAAGCCTTTTTCAATTAAAAATGTCGACAACCACTCATACCAAGCTCGGGGTGCTTGTTTAAGGCCATAAAGTGCCTTCTTGAGCTTAAATACATGGTTTGGAAATTCGGAACTCTCAAACCCCGGAGGTTGTTCGACATAGACCTCTTCTCTAATTAAACCATTTAGAAAGGCCGATTTGATATCCATTTAATATAGCTTGAAACCACGATGTGCTGCAAATGCAAGCATCAATCGGATGGACTCTAATCGTGCCACGGGAGCATAGGTCTCATCATAATCAAGGCCTTCAACTTGACTGTAGCCCTTGGCTACTAAGTGTGCCTTGTTTCTTATGATTTCTCCCTTATGGTTCAACTTATTTTTGAAGACCCATTTGGTTCCAATAATGGTAGTCTTCTTGGGTCTAGGGACTAAGTCCCAAACTTGACTTCTTTCGAATTGACCTAGTTCCTCTTGCATTGCAATGATCCAATCGGGATCATTTAATGCTTCATCTATTTTTCTAGGTTCAATTTCAGAAATTAAAGCAACTTCATTAGACTCATTCCTAAAGAATGATCTAGTTCTAACCCCATGGTGGATATCTCCAACAATTTGGTCTTGGGGATGACTAGAGGCTAATCTAGATTGCCTAGGTGTTGGTGGTGTTTCTTGAATGGTTTCACTAGACACAAGCTCAGCCTCAGGACCCGGCTGATCTATGGGTTGTCTAGTCTCTCCGTCATCGGATTCATCACCATCAACAACATTTGAACTTTCATTCAAACTTAGTCTCCTAAGTTCGAAATGGACTTCATCTTCTGGTTGTTCATTGGCTTTTGGAATTTCTTCAAAAACCACATCAGAAGATTCTTCAACCAATCTAGATTTCTTATTGTAGACTCGGTAGACTTTGCTAACTAAGGAGTACACGACCAGTATCCCTTCATCAGCCTTTGCCGTGAACTTTGCAAGGTGGTCCTTGGTATTTAGGATAAACACTTTACAACCAAACACCCTAAGATGTTTAACCGTAGGTGGTTTTCCAAACCAAAGTTCATGGGGAGTCTTTCCTAAGAACCTATGGATGAGGACTCGGTTTTGCACGTAGCAAGCTGTGTTTACAGCTTCGACCCACAAGTAGCTCGGTAGTGAGTACTCATTAAGCATGCTTCGCCCAGCCTCTTGTAGAACACGGTTCTTCCTCTCTACAACACCATTTTGTTGTGGTGTTCTAGGAGTGGAGAACTCATGTCTATACCCTCTATCTTGACAAAACTCTAAAAACCGTTGGTTTTGAAATTCACCTCCATGATCACTTCTTATTGTCTTAATAGTTGATGATTTCTCATTTTCAACTCTTCTACAAAAAGAAATGAAAACATCTAGGTTTGATCCTTATATTTAAGAAAATAGGTCCATGTATATCTAGTAAAATCATCGATGATAACAAAACAATATCTACTTCCATTCAAAGATATAATAGTGCTACAATCAAGTAGATCCATGTGAAGTAAATCTAAGTGGTAGATGTACTTACAACGCTTTTACCTTTATGTGCAGATTTTGTTTGCTTACCCATTTGACATGCATCACAAAGTTTGTCCTTTTCATACTTGATACTTGGTAAGCCACAAACTAATCCCTTGTTGGCCAACTTCCGGATATTCTTCATGTTCACATGTGCTAGTCTCCGGTGCCAAAGGGTGGACTCCTCTTCTTTTGACATGAAACACTTAGCAAAAGCATTAATAGCACTTTTAAAAGAAACTTGGTAAATGTTATCTACTCTTGTTCCTACTAGTACCGTGTCAACATTGTCATGTTGTCTAACTAGACATTGACTTGATTGAAAATCAATTGTGTAACCCGCATCACACAATTGACTGACACATAGGAGATTAAATGTCATCCCCTTGACTAGAAGGACATTCTTAATCCTAAGACATTCGGATATTTGAATGTCTCCTATTCCTATGACCTTAAGACTACCATTGATACCAAATGAAACATTACCTCTACTTTTTCTTTGAAGTGTGGTAAACAATGATCTATCCTCGGTCATGTGTTTGGAGCACCCACTATCAACGAACCAAGTTGATAGATGCTCCCCCTCAGTCATAACCTACACAATTCGAAAAATAGAAGTTTTAGGTACCCAAACCATGGGACCTAAAGCACCTACTAAACAAGACTTAGGCACCCATGCCTTGACAACTTTCCTTTGGACTCTAGGTGTCTTAGATTTTCTAATATCAGTCCTAGACATCAAAGATACAAATGAAGATTCTTTGGGTCGGTAACCAATACCGACCCTATTGTAGACTGCCCTTTGGGCATTCAAGATCATGTCTAAGGTCTTTGAGCTTGTTGAGAACTTCTCAAGAACACTCTTGAGTCTCTCAACTTCACTCTTCAATGATTTGTTTTCATCTTCTAACAATTCAACATGCAAATCATCAACATCCTCATCCCTAGAGGATTTCAATTGTTCAACCTCAATTTTCAAAGACTTAATCTCATCCTCTAACATTTCAACATGCAAATCGTCTATGTTCTCATTCCTAGATGATTTCAACTGTTCAACTTCTAATTGCAATGATTTAACCCTATTTTTTGACTTTTTCAGCATATTGGTTAAGCATGCAATAGCTCTATAACATTTCTCAAGTTCGGGAGTGGTTACCTCTTCATCATCCGAAGATGATGAAGCCGAGTTTGAGGAGTCAGAGGATTCATCACTGCTTTCTTCTCCCTCCTAGGCCATGAGTGCTACATGGCGTGTACTATTCTTCTCCTTCTCTTCATCGGATGAGCTTGAGGAGGATTCATCCCAAGTGGCCTTCAAGGCCTTCTTCTTCTTTTTGGATCTATCCTCCTTCTTCTTGAGTTTTGGGTAGTCCTTCTTGAAGTGCTCTTTCTTTCTACATTCAAAGCAAGTGATATTATTCTTATCAATCTTAACTTCACTAGGGTTACCTTTACCCTTGAAGCGTCGACCCTTCCTCATCATTCTTCTAACGAAATTGGCCATCTCGGAGGAAGAAGAGCTGCTGCCATCCTCCTCGGATTCGGACTCGGATTCGGATGAGGAAGAAGATGATGAGACTTCCTTCTCCTTCTTCTTCTCCTTCTTCTTCTTGTTCTTTTCTCCTGCAACTAAGGCAATCCCCTTCTCCTTGGGGCCTTTGTTAGCCATTTCATGCAATTCCATCTCACAAAACAAATCATCTAATTTGACAATTGATAAGTCCTTGGAAACTTTGTAGGCATCCACCATAGATGAACACAAAGCATTCCTTGGAAAGGCTTTCAACACATACCTCACAAGGTCGTCATCATCAATAGAATGGAGACCATTGAATACCTCTTTGAATCTGCTGTAGAGCTCACTTACGGTTTCACTCTCCTTCATGGAGAGGTTTTGAAGTTGGTTGAGGAACAAATCCCTCTTTGCTATTCTTGAATCCCGGGTTCCTTCATGTAGTTCAATAAGCTTATTCCACAAATCTTTTGCACTTGTAAAGGGACCAACTTTGATGAGTTGGTCTTTGTTCATGCCACATTGTAGGGTCACCACCGCTTTCGCGTCGGCTTCACTTTTCTGGGTTTGTTCAGCCGTCCAACGCCAAGACTCCAGTTCTTTTCCTTCATCATCCTTAGGAGGGGAAAAGCCCTCCTTCACAGCGAACCAAGTATTGATATCCATCTTAAGATAGTACTCCATCTTCGATCTCCAATATTGGAAATCTACTCGATCGAAGAAAGGAGGTCGGGTGGTGGAGAAGCCTTCTCTCAAAGCCATTGTCGTTGACTCACGGTTGTTAATCCGCTTGTACAGAGCCCCAAGCTCTGATACCACTTGTTGGACCTTGGATGGTTAGAGAGGGGGGGGGGTGAATGTAGCCAGACACCGAAACTTAGCACTTATCAATTTTTCTGCACTTAACTGGTTAGTAGCACAGCGGAAGCTAAAGAAAACAGAGTATGCAGAAATAAAACCGAGCTAAGCACAAATGCAAAACGCTAATAAGAGGATTTACAAGGTTCGGGGATAACTTGCCCCTACTCCTTGGCATGCCCTTAAGGTGGGCGATCCATTGATCGTCGGCAGATCAAGCCCCGGTGAAGACCGGATAAAATGCAACCTCCTTCTCGGTGGAGTAACCTCTCCACAGCGTTTCAAGATGATAAAGAATAAAGTACAGGAAACACAAGAAGGATCTTACTCAGCACTTAGAACCATAAGAACACAAGCAAACTTCTCTGAGCTACACCCAGCACAGATCTCACGCAAGACTCTCCTCTTCGTGTCTTCTCGCTGATGGACTCAAGCTTCTTGTTTCTCTTCTCCCAAGTGCCCAAGTAACGGAAGGTTACTTCAAGGATCACAGTTTCTTGCTCAAGATGATGGAACAACAGATCACACAAGAACAAGCACAAACACCACGTAGAGAACTTCGTTACTGAGACTTGTTCGCCACCAAGCCTTAAGTCCCAGCCCTCTGATCACCAGGTCACCGCCATCTCACTGCAGCCTCCAGCTGGTCACCTGCAACACCCAGCCTACCACTGAGCTCATTTGGACTCCCTGAGCTTCCCTCAGACTAGCTCCAGTCAGCAGCTCTAGTCAGTAGCCAGCGCCCGTTACAACCTGAGATGGCAAATGGACAAACCTGCTCCAAGGAAATGCCTCCATTGACTCTCCTTGAGTGTTTGAATCCATCCCTGTCACCTGCACACTCAATCAGAGGCTTAGAAAATGAAATCAAACTTATATCAGTAATAGCAGAGAAGATCAAAGTTACATCAGTAGCGTATCAGTGAAAGCAGGCGTGATTAGAGCGTCTGACAGCGCGTTTGAATTAATGTGATCGGTCATTGGACCGATCAGGACTATCCCAGACCGATCAGGCTCCAACCTGATCGGTCCCCAGTGTGAAACTTGGGATCGTAAGCTCGTATGATCGGTCACCCTGACCGGTCACCAGATCAGTCACCAAACCCATCCGGAAATTAGCTTGCCACAATGCCACCCAGAATCCACTGGCTGATCGGTCACCAGACCGATTAGGCTGATCCCAGACCGATCAGGCTCCAGCCTGATCGTTCAGGGTATGAAACCTCGCGATAGTTGATCGTTCAGTCTGATTGGTCACGGTTTCTCCCTGATTGGTCACCAGACCGATCAGGAGCCGATCAATAGGTTTGCTAAAGTCCTACTGGATGCTCCCTGATCGGTCATCGGACCGATCAGGAGCAGAGCAGCAGGGGAACTCAACCCACTTGTGGGCTCCCTGATCGGTCACCAAACCGATCAGGAGCTGTACAGTGAGTGAAACGCCTACTCTCTGATCGGTCACCAGACCGATCAGTTATTGCTGGATCGGTCACCAGACCGATCCACGAAGGAGTACCGTGCCAACCTCCCTGATCGGTCACCAGACCGATCCAGGGGCTCCAACCTAGCCCTCCAAGCTAGGGTTTCATCCAACCTAGCCCTCCAACCTAGGACCAGACCCTCCAAGCCAGGATTTCATCCAACCTAGCCCTCCAAGCTAGGACCTGACTCTCCAAGCCGGGATTTCATCAACCTAGTCCTCCAAGCTAGGACTTTTCACCTAACCCTTCAAGTTGGGACTTTTCACCTAACCCTCCAGGTTAGGACTTTTCACCTAGCCCTCCAAGCTAGGACTTTTCACCCAACCCTCCAAGTTAGGACTTTTCCACACCTAGCCCTCCAAGCTAGGATTTTTCACACCTAACCCTCCAGATTAGGATTTTTCCACACCTAGCCCTCCAAGCTAGGATTTTCCACACTTAACTCTCCAGGTTAGGATTTCCTCACACCTAACCCTCCAAGTTATGATTTCATCATACCTAGTCCCACTAGGTATGCCTAGTCCACGACTAGGACTTAAACACAATCATAATCATAATCATCAACCTAAACTAAAATCGATGTCAACACCAAAATAACAATCAGGGTCAGACTGCATCAACAGAACCACCGCATATTGTTCCCTCACCGGGGAGCGTATCCTCACCTACTCCTCTCAGGAGAGTTTACCTGTTGCCACCCGGATCCTTCGGTTGGACTTTTGCTCGGCTTTCAAGAACTCAAAACTCGACGACGTTCGACCTCGACCTGTCTAGACTCCTATCCTGTGATCCCCGCTCGGCAAAGTCTTCTGCTCGGTGATGACTGCCCAATATCAAGTGTGTCACGAATGAGCCTCAAATTTAGATATTTATAAGTTGAAAACCCTTAGCTAGCAAAGTTAAATGTAGTATAGGGGCCTCAAGTCGTATTTTTCTAAGGACTAGTTGTGAATGTTTAACTCAAGCTTGAAAATTATCGTTTAATGTTTTTGGGTTTTCAAATTGAACTCGGGGTTTTGTTTTGCAAATAGGAATGAGAATATAGCTTGAAATGAAAGCATGAATTAAACTAGCAACTTGTGAAAACTAAACTTAACCTACTTGGACATTGAGCAATTCAATATGAAATTATGAAATTGAAGGACAAAACTAGCATCAAAGATAGGCAACAATAAATCTATAGCTAAGTTGCCGAAATTGAAATGGAATTCATGCACTACAAATTGAATGCTTAAAAACAGGGCTGAATTGTAGCTGAGGTTACCTGATTGGTCGGCAGACTGATCAGCTACAAACCTGATTGGTCACAGGGACCGATCAGATGCTGTCTGGATCGGTCGTTCAGACCGATCAATGTCTGAAAATAAACTGATACAGAAAGAACAGCTGAAGAAATGAATGCAGAAACGAAATCTAAACTACAGATCAAGTTCTTAACCAAGAGTTCTGTCTTGCCGTCTCACAAGAGTCGAGCGAAGAACCCCCCCTAGCTCAAAAATCAACAAGAAACTGATTCCCGCGGTCGATTTGCGTTGATTTGATGCGCAGCTGAACTCCTCATCCTGATCTCTTCCTCCTTGGTAGATTTGATTGCAAAGCGGCTCAGAAACGCTCAGAGGCTCTCAGAGAACCCCTCCAATCACTCTGGTAGCTCCGATCGATTGAAATCAGCTATCAAATAAGATCTGATCAGAAAGAGTAGGACTCCGGCGAAACCCTCAACCGAACTCCTCTCAGCAACAAAATTGGTTTGCAAATCTCGCGGAGAATTGCTCCTTCGATTTGAAATCTGGAAAATGATGTTGATCTGCAGTGGCCGCGTGAAGAACGGAGAAGAAGAAGCGATGAAGAACTGGAAAACAGAATGAATTCACGATGACGCCTCCCCAGCGCGGAGAAGTTTGATTTAAATTATCCCATTTGAATTTGAACGGCTGTGATTGTTCCGGCCTCATCCGACGGTCGGATCTTCTCAGATCTGAACCAAACTTTCCAGATCTCCATCAATGGCTCTGATCTACTTCTCCTTGGCTTGGATCAATCAGATCTGCGACAGATGACTTAGATCTTCCTTTCTTTTGAATGATGGTTGAAACTCCCCTTAAGCTTGATCCGACGGTCAGATGGACTCTGATTTACTCAAAACTCCAGATCTTGATCTGTGAACTTGATTAGCTCTATCTTGGGCTCGGATTGATCAGAAGTTAACAAATGGCTCAAATCACCCCGTTTCTTGATCGGATGGCTCATATTAATCCATCTCTCGATTGTCTTGATCCGGATCCCAGTCTGAGTTCAAGTCTGACCCAATCTGATCTAGGTCCATGATCAATTGAAGCCTACAAAATTATATTCAAATTTAAGTGCCAAAACATCTCAAATCTACAAAGATTTGCATCCAAAGTTAAAATAGAGGTAATTCATGAAAACTAATGTAAATGCAAACTTAAGCATATAAAAGTGGATCAAAACATGAATTTGAGAGCCTAAAATGATTAACAAAATGGTAGTTATCACTCGGTCCCCCGGACTGTAACGACCCAGAAAATTTTCTCAATATTTTTCTTTAAAATATTGATCATGCCTAGATAGATTCTCGAGGAACATAGGGATACTAGTATAAACCTTAACATGATGATCCATGAATTTCGATATAGAATAAGGAGCTAAGTGCTAATGGGCCTTACATGGGCTTTTCTAGTACCATGGTTATTAGTGGATTTTAGGTAGAATTTAATATAAATAGAAATGAGTTTAAATTAATAATATTAGCACGGCTATGGGTAGGCCTTAGGGGGTATGGCCGAAAATAGAGGAAAAAAAAATAAAATAAAATGAAAATAAAGTGTATGCACCAAGGATTGACTTAGACCTAGTGTAACACCATGCATGTACTAACCAATTCACCTAGCAAGGGAGTGCTAGTAGAGAATGAAGCAGATTTTGGTTAAGGCTTAGGGAAGTGAAGAGTCATCAAGAGAAGAGGCACCATGACCCTTCACTTGCCCTTCATTCATGTAGTATAAAAGAGTAGATGAGAGAGGAAGAGACATAAGAGTTACTCTTTTCCTTCTCTTCTTCCACCAAGGCCATTCCTCTCCTTCTTCTTCCTTCTCCTAGCCGAAACCACCAAGGCCCCTCTCCCCTTGGAAAAGCTTCACAAGGGGACTTTCTCTTGAAGATCCAAGGCTTTCTACAAGGTTCCAAGGGCTAAGGGTGATCAAGGGACAATAAGGTCTTCATCCTCTTCTCTATTTAAGGTCTAAAAACCAAGTCAACAAGGGTAAGACTCCCTCACCTGTGGTATAATGGTTTTCCTTTGATGTTTATCATGATTTAAGTCTTTGTTTCAAGGTCTAAGTTGAGAAATCCATGAAGGTGGGCTTCTAGGGTTTCGGCCACCACCATGATCCCATGGCTAGGATTAGTTCTAACTCCCTAATGATGTTTCTTATGTCTTCTCATGATGCAAGGGATGTTAATGGTGGTTTATGTGAATTTTTACATGTTTATGCTCCTTGTAAGTTTCGGCCAAGATGGGTTATAGGGCAAGAAGTTAGGGTTAACTCCAAGCAAGGGTTCTAATGGTTTCCTATGGGATTATATGTAAGGTATTTGATGTAAATTAGGAATTTTATGAAATTTTTCATGTGTTGGTGATCCTTTAGGGTTTCAACCAAGACCCTAATCTAGGGTTTGGATTGGGTTAAGGTCTCAAGGATACTTGGTTATAGATTACTATGATGTAAGTATATGGTTAAGCATGATGTAAGGATCTTTATGTTAATAAAACCCTAGCTTTATGTGTTATGTATCATAACTTTGTATGTTTAGGTTATATGTTATGTTTTACTCATGAATATTTAGATCAAATACCATGAACATATGTAATTGATGTAGAGGGATGTTAAATAGAATAATGCATGTAGGATGTTAAATGCCTATGATAGATAATTGTGTATGAAGGTCTATGCATGTTCTATGATGAATGCCATGAACTTAAGTACTGTAGAATGCCATGAACCTAAATAGTATGTATCATGTTCATATGTATCTTACCCATGAATACTCTATGATGGATACTAGGATTAGGTATGTTAGATGAGACGTACCATGTATGAAATGCATGTTTATCTTATATACCATAACCGTGCAAGCTTTATGAACCAAGATAATGTTTATGCCTGGAGGCATGATTATGTATTTATGTCATGTTTTATGAATAAAGAAAATGAATGAGGATAATGTTTATGCCTTATGTACGAATGATAAGTATGAATAATAAGTATGAATGATGAAGGCATAATGATGTTATGAATTAAGTATGAATGATGAAATGCCAAGCATGTTTATGTCATGCTTCATGTAACAAAATTATGTTTATGTTATGTATGTCTATGAATGATAAAACATGCAAAGTTATTTTACTTTATGAATGAGCTTGTTCCGGACCGAAGTAAGGGTCCAAGGGATGGGCACCTTAAGAACGCCTCGGTTCTGGACTACCGTAGCTGTCCACGGTTCTGGGACTACCATAGCTGTCCAACAGGGATGGGCACCTTAAGAACGCCTCGGTTTTTGGAACTACCATAGTTGTTCCTACCCTAGTAGGTCGAAGCTAGCTACCTCGTATTTACTTAGGGATGCGCGCTTATGATGTATGTATGTAGTACAAGCCGGGGACCCCAATGATGCTATGTTTATGTTTAAGTATCTAAAAGTATGATTTTAAATTAAGCATCCTTATGTATATGCATTGACTCATACATGCATTCATGTTAAGCATTATGCCATGATAAGTATGTTTTATATTTATGTTCATGTTAAGAATTATGACATGTTAAGTATATGTTATGCTTATGTTCAGGTTAAGAATTATGACATGTTAAGTAGATGTTTATGTTTATGTTCATGCTAAGAATTATGTCATGACAAGTAGGTATATGCTTTATGATATGTCAAGAACTGTGCCATGTGTTAAGGATATGTTAAGAACGTGATATGTTTATGTTAGGCGATGTATGTTTTAGTGAGTAGGAAAGAGTCTTACTAAGCCTATGTGCTTATAGTTTATTTCTTATACTGCAGATCAAGCAAGAGGATACTAAGGGAAGCAGCAGGAAGGGCACGAGTGTGTGTGTGTGGCAGTAACATGGCATAAGAAAAAGAGAAAGTTTCTAATATTTATGCTTTGTCACATGTTCTACATTCTGCATATTCCTAATAAGTCGCATGCTATACTTATGATGGTTTGTCTAGGAAAAAATTTTTACACCCGCTACTTATGTTACGTATGGATGACTTATGGGATGTTTATATCATGATGCTACCTATGATGTTTATATAATAAGTTACCATGTCAGGAATGATAGATAAGATATGTATGTATGATTTAGGTGCTATTTGCATGCATGAATTAAGTAAGTTAAGTTCTATTTCTTCCGCTGCAATACGATGTTTATTAGGTAAGTTAGCGTAACGCCGCCTTCCGCCACAACGAAAGGTGTGGGGAAAAAGGCGGGCGTTACACGGACCATGTCTTTGTGCTCGGCTTTACTCACCAAGTCATCGTTGCCCGATCCCCGACCAGGATTTCGTGCTCAACTCTGCAGGTCGAGACTTCTTTCCTAACTTACCTAAGACTTCAAATTTATGTTGATGATATAATATTTGGATCTACCAATTCTAATTTTCTAAAAGAATTGTCAAAATCATGGAGAGCGAATTTAAAATGAGCTTGGTAGGTGTGCTCAACTTTTTCTTAGGGCTACAAATAAAAAAACTAGAGATAGTAATTATGTTCACCAATCCAAGTATGCTAAAGAATTAATAAAGAAATTCAAAATAGATAATTCTAAAAGCTTAAGTACCCCTATGGCTACTAATGTCAAAATTGATAATAACCCTGAGGGTAAACCAGTTGACTTAAAATTATACCGAAGTATGATTGGTAGCCTACTATACTTAATTGCTAGTAGACCTGATATCTTATTTTCTGTTGGCATGTGTGCTAGATACCAAACATGTGCTAAGGAATCCCACTTAGCAGTTCTAAAAAGAGTTCTAAGATACATTAGGGTACCCTAAATGTAGGGATTTGGTATCCTATGACTTCCACTTTTGAACTATCAGGATATTCTGACTCTGATAATGCAGGTTGTAAATTAGATAGAAAGAGTACAAGTGAAAGTTGTCAGTTGTTAGGAAATGGTCTAGTCAGCTGGTGCAGTAGAAAGCAACACTGCGTAGCCATATCCACAACCGAAGCAGAATATGTTGCCCTAGGAGAGTGTGTGGAACAACTTTTATGGATGATGCACACTCTTAAGGATTTCCAACTAGACTACACCCAAACTAAAGTGTTCATTGACAATATTAGTTCAATCAATTTAACTAAGAATCCAATTCAACACTCCCGAACCAAACATATTGAAGTTAAACATCATTTTGTAAGGGATCATGTAGCTAGGGGTGAAATAGTACTTATGCATGTGGACTCAAAATCTAATTTAGCTGACATTTTTACCAAACCCTTACCTAAATTTGAGTTTAGCCTACTAAGAAGGTAGTTAGGATTGTGCTTAGTAAAATAGGATTTTTTGTTGTTTTCAAAAATCCTTTCTATTTTTCACATTTTTAAAGTAGAATATAAATATTTTTTTCAATATCATTTCCTTTATCAAGTTATTGAAATTTAAAATGATTTTCCGACTTAGATTTTTTTTAAAAAACTTACCCCCTTCAAAACTAGGGTTTTTGCACAAAATGGACTTAGCGTAGGCCTTAACCCTAGAACTGCATGCACCTATAGATCTAGAAGCCAACATCTCACCTTAGGGTACTTTGATTGATAACCTAGACTGGTTTGAGATGCTTAGGTCTATGCCTTGACTTAAGATGCTTTAAGTCTGTGCATCAAGAGCAGTTGGGGCGATAAATACATTTGAACAACAATCAAGCTATGTGAATTGGGCACTAAGTCCTGACTAAGTGAATTGGGTACTAAGTCCTAGGTACACTAGGCACTAAGTCTTGGTTCTAAGAATTGGGCACTAAGTCCTGGTCGCGGGTCGGGCAACTAAGTCCTGACATAAGGTTGGACACTAAGACTTGGTGAGTGAAGCTGGACACTAAGTCCTGGTCGTAGACTGGGCGCCGAAGACCTGGTGAGTGAAGCTGGGCACTAAGACCTGATTCGGGGGATTGGGCAAAAGTCCAACCGGAGGAGCCGGTTGGCAAGCAGGTAAAATCTCCTGAGACGAGTAGGTGAGGATGCGTTCCTCATAAAGGGAACATTAGGCGTCGGTTCGACCTAGGGTTCCATTTGGGAAGCCCAAAGTCAGAACCAAGACAGCTCAGGCTATAAATCATGATTAAAATCTATCTTATTTGTATGTTTCTTGTGTTTTGGAACTAACCCTGGTTGCAGGAACAAAGGGATGGAGGTTTCTGCTCCCAGGCGCCTCAATGAAGTGAGGCGCTCCACTGGGCTAGGCGCCTGTGTTGATACAGGTGCCCCAGACAAAGGGTGAATTCTAGCAACTTCGAAGTAAGGCCTCAAGACTACAACAGAGGCGCATGTGTTAACACAGGTGCCCCAGTTAGCTCAGGCACCTTGGTTGAGGTGATAAGCGCTAGCCAAGTCTACGAATTGAGGTTCGCGAAGAGAAGGCCACGTGCCAGGCACCCCCTTCAACACAGGCGCCCCAACTACGACTATATAAAGGGGTTCACCCCCTTGGCTTCAACAACAATTGCTTTCTACGCATTCATTCAAGTGCTCCGCTCCGACAAGCTCCGTGCTCAAGATTCAAGCGCCAACGACGACCCGCGGCTCCGGCATTCCAAAATCTTCTGGTCATCGGTATAAATTCTTTTTGTTAAAGTGCTGTAATTGTTTTTAATTCTATATTCCAAACTCCAACTTGTAATCATTTTACGAAAATATAGAATTGCCTATCATAAACGGTCAAGGACCATGAACCTTGGAGTAGGAGCCGACTGCAACTCCGAACCAAGTAAAAACAAAAGTGTTAGCAATTGTTTTTGCTTTTCCGCTGCGCAATTTCTCTAAGTATTTCGAAAAATTTAACGATCAATATTCACCCCCCTCTATTGATTCAATCCGATCCCACAAATTTTGCCAGGTAATGTCGTGAATAGATGGGACCTTGTGTTGGTGTCGGAAGCACCAGATCAAACCTTATTTTGATAAGTGGCAAAGGGTTCAAGTTAAGCTAGTATTGTGTACTAATCGATTTATGGAGTTTGATATCTTTTTCTATGATTTTAACAAATAGTGTGGAGTCAATTTGACCTTGGTTAAATTCCTTAGAAATTAAATAGGTTGATAAGCGTTCATACCAAGCTCTAGGTGCTTGTTTCAACCCATAAAGTGTTTTTCTAAGTTTAAATATATGTTTAGGTTTCTCTAAGTCCTTAAATCCTGGGGGTTGCCCTACATAAACTTCTTCTTTAATGAACCCATTGAGAAAAGCAGACTTGACATCCATTTGGTATAGTTTAAATCCTCTATGGGCTGCAAAAGCTAATAACATTCTAATTGACTCAAGTCTGGTTACTGGGACATAGGTTTCATCATAGTCTAACCCTTCGACTTGACTAAACCCTTTAGCTACTAGGCGGACTTTATTTCTAATAATTTCCCCTTGATCATTCAATTTGTTTCTAAAATCCCACTTAGTATGTATAACAAATTTTACCTCAAGTTTAGGTACTCATTCCCAAACTTGGTTTCTTTCAAATTGGGCTAACTCCTCTTGAATCGCTATAATCCAATCTGGGTCAGGTAGGACTTCTTCTATAGTCTTAGGTTTAATTTTTGAAATAAGTGCGATTTGACTAAGATTTCTATAAGAAGACCTAGTTCTATCTCCTAAGGTTGGATCACCCATAATTTGATCAGAAGGATGATTCAGTCTGGATTTCTTTGTTCTTCTAGAACTAGATTCAGCCTCAGGTCTGGCTGGACGATCTGGTTCAGTGTTTGGTTCAACTACTTGAGTTGGTTCAGTTGATACCTCAGTTATTGGTTCAAGTGATAATCCATTTAATGGTTCAATTAGTGGTTCAATTGATGGTTCATTGTCTTCGTGTTCAAGATTTGATTGGTTTAACTTTTGATTATCTAATTTTGGTTCAACTTCTTCGTCAAAGATTAAATTGGTAGTTTCCTCAATTTTGTGGGTTTGTTTATTATAAACCCTATAAGCTCTACTAGTTGTTGAATATCCTAGGAAGGTCCCTGGAGTTGACTTTGATTGAAACTTACCTAGGTAGTCCTTAGAGTTCAAAATATGAACTCTGCATCCAAAAACTCTTAAATAGTGTAAATTTAGTAATGTATGATAATAGAGTTCTTAGGGGGGTTTATTGTGTCTTTTATTAATTAGGACCCTATTTTGGATATAACATGCTGTATTTACCGCTTCTACCCAAAATTGGTTAGCTTGGTTGTATTCATTGAGCATGGTCCTAGTGGCTTCCTGAAGGGTTCTATTCTTTCTCTCAACTATCCCATTTTGTTAGGGGGTTCTAGGACAGGAAAACTCATGAATATACCCATTAATTTTACAAAACTCCTTAAATTTTTGATTTTAAACTCTCCCCCATGATCACTCCTAAGTCTTTTAATTTTAGTATCATTTTGATTTTCAATCATTTTTCATAAGTCATTAAATAAATTAAAAGTTTCATCCTTAGTTTTCAGGAACCTAACCCGAGTAAACCTAGAGTAGTCGTCGATGATTACTAAGCAGTACCGATTCCCGCTTAGTGACTTGGCTCCATGTGAATCAAATAGGTCAAAGTGTAGGAGCTCAAGTGTGGTTTGGGTTAAGTCTGATTGGGTTGATTTATGAGTCGACTTAGTTTGTTTGCCTTGTTTACATGAGTTACAAATTATATTTTCAAAATTCTTAATTTTAGGTACACCTTTAATTAACCCAAGTTGAGTAATTTTTGGAATCAGTTTGATATGAGTGTGACCTAATCACCTATGCCAAAGGTTAGATTCTTCTATTTGAGTCAGAAAGCATTTTGGTACTAGGGGTAAATTAATAGTGTAGACGTTGTTTTTCTTAGAACCCTTAAGTGTTATCTCTGAGTCTTGAAGGTTTCTAATAAGGTAGTCAGAGTTGGTGAAAGTAATTATGTAACTAGTATCACAAAGTTGGCTAATACTAAGCAAATTGAACTTAAAATATTCAACCAAGAGCACTTTCTTAATAATGAAATCAGAATTAAATTCAATGTTACGTGACCCAATTACTTTGAGTGTAGCATTGTTGCCAAATGCTACTGAGCCTAGGTTCATTGAACTTGATTTTGGTGAATTTCAATTTATCCTCAGTCATGTGCCTGGAGCATCCACTATTCAACATCTACTAGTCCAAATCTTTATGTTCCCACACATAAAGTATGTATTGATTTGGATCCATTAGAGGTTGGGCTAGCTTAAATTGAATTTCACTACCTAGTCTGTCTCACCCGCATCTAATGTTATCAAACATGTTAACCTTATGGGTTTTGTGAGACAGGTCTAAAATGTTTAAATTTTTGAAAAACAATTAATTTGAAATTGTTGAATTATTTATTTTAAAAAAAAACTATTGAGTTAGGATTATTAATTTTGAAAAGATGTTAAGTCTAGGATTTAATTTAAAATTTGTATTAGATTCAAATTTATCAAATAGTAAATTGAATTTGAGTTTCGAAAATTAGCTTCTAGGTCTTGGTGAGGCACAGAGGCCTTCTTTGGCCGTAGCCTTATTGGAGCAACAACTCTTTCCTTGACAAAGTCTTTTATCGAAAATTCATTTTTAAATTACTTCTTGAAAAATTTTGGTCTAACTAGTTTAGGTTTTGGATCGGTAGCTTCGGCTAGTTCTACCAGACTAAACAGACCGAGTAGGGTACGCCTTACCCTACTTGACCTTATTAGAAGGGCTTTCCTAACATACTATCATCTCACTTCCACCTAATACTACGTTGTTCAAATTTTAAATAAATTTTTTGTCCTTAAACTATTCCTAAGTCTAAGCATAATAGTAAAATTGCAAAAAAAAAAAAAACAAACAAGCAATTAAATTTTAAAAAAATCATCTAACTATAAATATAGTTTTTATATTGGCTCCCCCTGGACTGAAGCCTCGATAAGGGTTAGGCAAGATGTGAATCTTGTCCTTGGGGATCCAATACTGGTTTGGTCCATCTTGTTTAGTCAAACACAGTTTAGGACCCATGCTTGGACTCGGGTTCTAGGTTGGTTCAACATGGAATAGTATGAGCGTTGTCTCGATTTGGTCTGATAACCTAGTCCGGATCGATTGAGAACAAACTTCTGTTTTCCAAGGATCATGTCAAGACCCTTGAAACCCGAAGTGAACTGTTTTAAGGCAACTCTGAGCTCCTTCACTTGAGTTTTCAAGGAGAAATTCTCTTCCTCAAGTTTTAGAACTTGAGTTGAGTTTCCTTCTTGATTTGACATAGTCAAGGAACTAGAGTTGACTTCCTCCTTTAGGAGTTTTACTTCCTGTCAGAGACTCTCAACTCGGATGTTGGCTTTTGCCAATTTTGAGATAAATAAGAAATTAAATCATACAACTCAGATTCGGGATAATCTCTTACCGTGATTTGTCCGTCCTCCGAGATTGTGAGTTTTCCGATGTTGACGTTCTCGTCTGGTTCCGATTCTGTTCTGGAGTTGATGTTTTTCGAGGCGGTCAAGG
Organism: Boesenbergia rotunda; assembly: GCA_024364735.1. NCBI lineage: Eukaryota > Viridiplantae > Streptophyta > Magnoliopsida > Zingiberales > Zingiberaceae > Boesenbergia > Boesenbergia rotunda. The sequence continues at coordinate 16,819 of JAGFNQ010008862.1, read as the reverse complement.
CGACTAGGTTCGCATGCGGGACTTCTTCTTCGGAGGAGGAGGAGGAGGAGGATTCATCCCAGGTGGCTTGAAGAGCCTTCTTCCTCTGTGCCTTTTTTTTCCTATAGGTTGGGGCACTCTGACTTGAAGTGTCCCTTTTTGTTGCACCCGTAGCAGGTGACGTTGCTTTTGCTCTTCGAGCTCGTCGAAGGTTCTGATGGATCTTCCTTTCTCCAGCTTGACTTTTTCTTGCTCGTTTGGTGCTTAAGTTCTTTGTAGTAATCGCGAGCTAGCCGGACCAATTTGGGATGATCTCCTTCACTGTCGTCTGATTCCGAGTCTGAGTCGGACTCGAATACTTGTTGAATTTTCTTTTTCTGAGTTTTACCTGTAACAAATGCAATACCTTTCTCGACTAAAGTAGTATTAGTCTGTTCATGCAATTCTAACTCAGAAAATAACTCGTCTAATTTAATTTCAGACAAATTCTAGGAAACCTTGTAGGCATCCACCATAGATGCCCACAGTGAGTTTCTCGGAAATGAGTTTAAGGTATACCTTATTAGGTCACGGTTTTCAACCTTGTGACCTATCGTGTGTAGCCCGTTCATCAGCTCCTGGATTCTGGCGTGGAGTTGAGCTGCTGATTCTCCGTCGTGCATCTTTATTGTATAGAGTCTGTTGAGCAACAGATCTCTTTTGCTGATTCGCGTGTCAGATGTACCTTTATGTAGCTCGATCAGCTTGTTCCAGAGCTCCTTTGTGTTGTTGAAGGGTCCTACACGGTTCAGCTCCTCTTTTGTCAAGCTGCACTACAAGGTTTGGGTCGCTTTTGCATTGGCCTCGATCTTCTTCTTTAGTGGGTCGTCCCACTCGGTATAGTGTTGCACCATGCCTTGTGCATTTTTCAGTATTTCCAGTCCAGACTGGATAGTAATTCACATGTCCACCTGAGTTTTCAGGTGGACTTCCATCCTGCTCTTCCAGTAGGAGAAATCTTCTCTACTGAAGAGGGGTGGTCTGGCGTTGCTGTATCCTTCTTGCATGGCCATTAGATTTAACTGAAAAAAATTTACAAAAAAACCTTGTCCCAAGATGACGTCTTGGATTAGCAGTGCGGGAAAAATAAAAATAACGGAAAAAAATTGAGTGGTGTTGCACCAACCTTGATTAACGAAAAAAACGAGCGAAAAGAGGAAAAAAATATTAAATTTCAAAAATTGGAAAAAAATTCTCAACTGGTGGTTGCACCAACTTTGAGTCACCTGCTCTGATATCACTTGTGGGATTAGATTGAATCGATAGAGGTGGGGGGTGAATATCGATCGTTAAATTTTTCGGAATACTTAGAGAAATTGCGCAGCGGAAAAGCAAAAACAATCGCTAACACTTTTGTTTTTACTTGGTTCGGAGTCGCAGTTGGCTCCTACTCCAAGGCCCACGTGTAGGATTGATTCCGTACGCTAGAGGGGGGGTGAATAGCGTATCTTCGGTTCTTTTATCTACACGGTTAGTTGCGCAAGCGGAAATACAATAAAAATAAAACTAACCAATTGCTAACAAACCGATTTTACTTGGTATCCACCCCGGACGGGTGACTAATCCAAGAATCCGTCGATGGATCAATCCCCGGATAACCTCCGGCTAGCACTCGTCGCTCCTTGTGGGTGGAGAAACCTCACTACAGCACCAAGCAAACCTCTTAGCACAAAGACTACTATCTTGCCTTTAACCAAGACAAGATTCATCAAGAATCTCAGCCACCACGAAGTCCTCTTTAAATAGGACTCGGGCTGAAACCCTCGCCACCAGTCGACTGCTCCCAGGGTAGTCGACTGATGCCACTGAAATTTGACCGTTGCAACCCCAACGTTCGAATTTTCAGCCAACTAACCAACCACCTACCAGTCGACTGCTCCCAGAGCAGTCGACTAGTCCCCAGCTGAAACCCTTCTATGGGTTTCATCAGTCGACTACCCCCAGGCCAGTCGACTGGTCTACTCACCCACCTAAGGTTACCTTTCCTGAGTACATTCCACTCCGCACTTGAACCCTAGGATTTCCCGAGTACAATCATACAGCATTCGTACCCTTACGACTCGGCTGACTCCTCATCAGCAGCCTCGACTCTTGCCTTCGCACCCTCTTTATCTTCGGCCCTCGGATGCGTACGCAAGCCTCCAGCTTGCCTCCATGCCACCCTTCACGTACGCCTCGAAGTCCGCGCCCCTCAGCTCATCGTCCCTGCTCCACCAAGGTCCCTTAGGTGCACACAAGCCTCCAGCTTGTCTCCATGCCACCTTTCACCGTACCGAGGTTGTCCAGTCAAGTCCATATGTGTAACCTGTACATTCTGCACACTCAACATACACATATGAGAACACAAGGAAAACCTAACTTAAACCCTTTACCCAAACATCAAAACACTTGGTCACTCCGGACCACAGATTGCCTCAACACCACGGTCCTTGACAGTTTACGATGGGCAATTCTATATTTTCGTAAAATGATTACTAGTTGGAGTTCGGAATATAGAATTAAAAACAATTACAACACTTTACCAAAAATAATTTATACCGACGACCGGAAGATTTTGGAATGTCAGAGCCACGGATTGTCGTTGGCGCTTGTATCTTGAGCACGGATTTTGTTGGAGCGGAGCGCTTGAATGAATGCGTAGAAAGCAATTGTTGTTGAAGCCAAGGGGGTGAACCCCTTTATATAGTCATAGCTATGGCGCCTGTGTTGATGGGGGCACCTGACACGTGGCCTTCTCTGCGCGAACCTCAATCCGTAGACTTGGCCAGCGCTTATCCCCTCAACCAGGGCGCCTGAGCTAATAACACAGGCGCCTCTGTTGTAGTCTTGAGGCCTTGCTTCGAAGTAGCTGGAATTCACCCTTTGTCTGGGGCGCATGTCTCATCACAGGCGCCTAGCCCAGTGGGGCGCCTCACTCCATTGAGGCACCTGGGAGTAGAAACCTCCATTTTTTTGTTCCTGCAACCTTTGTTAGTTCCAAAACACAAGAAACATACAAATAAGATAGATTTAATCATGATTTACAACCTGAGTTGTCTTGGTTTTGACTTTGGGCTTCCCAAATGGAACCCTAGGTCGAACCGACGCCTAATGTTCCCTCCATGGGGAACGCATCCTCACCTACTCCTCTCAGGAGATTTTACCTGTTTGCCAACCGGCTCCTCCGGTTGGACTTTTGCCCAATCCCCCGAATCAGGTCTTAGTGCCCAGCTTCACTCACCAGGTCTTAGTGCCCAACATCACTCACTAGGTCTTCGGTGCCCAGTCCACGACCAGGACTTAGTGCACAGCTTCACTCACCAGGTCTTAGTGCCCAACCTTATGTCAGGACTTAGTTGCTTGGCCCGCGGCTAGGACTTAGTGCCCAATTCTTAGAACCAGGACTTAGTGCCTAATGTACCTAGGACTTTACCTGCACACTTAATTAGCCTTGTTAGATAACAACAAAACCTTAACTTCTGAACCCTTTGCCATTATCAAAACACATGTTTGACTTTGGAGCTTCCGGTACCAACAAAATTGAGGCATCATTAGATATTGCGCAACACACTTCTTAGATTGCATATGTTGGGATCTCCCGCACCAAAACACAAAAACACAGCGGAAACAAGATCCCTCGAGTGATCCGTGCGAAAGAAAACTGGTACAAGGTTGATCTACATCTACTTCTAAAGAAGATATACCTTTGATGCATGCCCTTTCGTTTATCCCGCTCGTCCAAGATGCGCCGGATCTCTATCCGTATCTACACAAACCCGATCTCTCAACTCCGGGATGAACTACCTTAGTTGTGCTAACAACTTGAGGTAGTTCGCAGAACACTAAAACCCCTACAATAGGGTTTTGGCCAAAAAAGTAGAAGAGGAAGATGAGGAGGAAGAGAAGAAAGGAAAGACTCACTCTTCATTCAAAATGACTAGCCTCTCTTTTATATTTATCCCATGAATATGAAGAGTCTTTTATCTCTTTGACTTCCCTTCATTAAGGCCAATAAAGAGCACATCTTTTCATGTGACTCTTCACCTTCTCTTCATCCAATGAAGAGAGACTTTTCTTTTTCCTTCATTAAACACTTTAATGAATTTCCCCTACAATTCTGACCGAGCCTCTCTGACTTTCGACCAAGTCTGCCGAGCAAGTTGCCAAGCTCCCGACCCAGTCTGCCGAGCGTTGAGCTCCCGACCCAGTCTGTCTATCTCCCGACCCAGTCTGCCAAGCGTCGAGCTCCTGACCCAGTCTGTCGAGCGCCGACCTAGTCTGCCGTGCGTCGAGCTCCGAGCTCCCAACCAAGTCCCTGAGCTCCTGATCCGATTTCTCGATCTGATCTCTCGAGTTCCCAACTCGGGCTCCTGATCCGATTTCCCGATCAGATCTTCTGAGTTCCCAACTCGGGCTCCCGATCCGATCTCCCGATCAGATCTCCTGAGTTCCCAACTCGGGCTCCCGATCCAATCTCCCGATCAGATCTCCCGAGTTCCCAACTCGGGCTTTTGATCTGATTTCCCGAAGGATCATGTCCTTAGTGTGTGACTCAATAGGTTCTTGTGACGTTGGTAATGCGCCTAAACACTTTAGACACATAAGCAATGAGCGGCATCTAACAATGCATCATTGCTACCCAAGTAACAAGAAAAGTCGAGACTCGACTAAACCTCCGTGACTATGATAATGTATGACCTTGTCGTTCTATCCTTGATATCTAGATTGACCAATGAGGCATAGACCGTGTCATCCTCAATCAATCTTTGTGTTTCTTGATCCCCGAGTAGACTCACTCAAACAAATGAGCTCAATATCTCATATTGACTCATTTGAGCATGACTATGCGTTTTAGTAGTCCTACTCGATCAAGGGGCCCACAGATATCACTCCCATCATATGGGAGGGATAGATCTCATTTACATAACTCACATCCCTCCGCATAATTCATTACATACCCAGTGATCGCCTTTATAGTCCACCCTGTTACGGGTGACGTTTGACGATACCAAAGTACATAACTCCTTATGTAGGGAACCGTAGTGACTTCAGGTCTAAGGACTATTCATACTAATAGTCACATGAGAAAGTTTATGACACTCATATGACAATCTATGAAACTTTGTCATGGTGGGTCAATTCAGTACGCATTCTCTAATGTATAACCATGTGTCAACTTGATATCACATATCCATGACTTGTGAGCTCAAGTCATCAATTGACCTACATGCTAGTCTCCATGCATTAATATTATCCCTGAATATTAATGCTTGACTAGGAATAATTTAGTGTAGTGTTCTATACATTATCTCACTATCGATTCAACCAATTGATATAATGTAGATAAGAACCTACTACACAAGGACATTATTATACTTAGTTATTTGGCACAAATAATAAAGTAAGTATAATAACCAAACATGCCTTTATTAATGATAGAATATGATACAAAAAGTCCCTAGTTAATCATCACATAATTGGCTCTAGGGCTCCTACTAACAGCAAGTTCCAAACTCGAACAATAGCTTCATCACCGTTTGAGAACAATAGTAACTAGACTACAAGAAAAAATACTTTTAATGACATTTAAAAGTGTCATCATATATTACTTATACTGATATTTTTTTTATAGTGACATTAAGTTAAAATGCCCTCTATAGTGATGTTGTCTAAAGCCTTATGACAATTCTTAATGTCACTATAGAATAAAAATAGTCACAACACTAATATCATGAATAATTATTATAGTAACAAAAATAATATCACTATAAGATTTGTAATGACATTTATACATGTTTTTTTATTATAGTAATGATGACAAATTTATATGTCCTTTAAAATTATTTATCAAGACAATTATAAGTGTCTTGAATTTTATTTATAGTCATAATAAAAAATGGCAATAATGATAGTTTATAAAGTTAATTTAAAATGCCTCATTATGTAATTTATAGTGATACATATAAATGTTTGCTATATTAGTCTATAAGGATATTTAAAATTATCATTAATAGTTATTTATTATGACTTTTTGAAATGTCTCCATATGAGTTTTACAATGATATTTTTATCTACATGATTTGGTGTTCTATTGTGACATAAAAAATAGCATATATTAATAAATATCTCACCCATTTTTAATATTTTCATGATATAATATTTACGCATATAACAAATTAACATAAATACAAATAACAATTTTAAATTGAAATTAAAGTGCTAATCAATAATTGCCATTTTTTTGCAATACAAGATTGTTAAATTTGTCACCTAAAAAAATATCTATGCACTAATCACAATCACAAATGTACTCAATGTATTTAGTTTAAGAACTAGCAAAAAATTAAGTCTCTTAAAGCAAAACATAACCAAACTTCCTAACTTTGCTGCATCTTCAATCTTCAACCATCACATCTTAAACAAAATCTATTAGAGTTTGGTGACCCGAATTCAGTTTGATCCATTAATTTATTATTAGATATTTTCTTATTAATATGTTAATTAATATATTATTTATAAATATGTTAATTAACAGTTTTGTTATTAATTTTTCATTTGACTAAGTATCCTAAGGTCTCTATAAATTGTGTATCTCATGGACAAGTTTTATCAATCAAGAAAGTTATTTGGTTACCTCTTCTTTCTTTCTCTCTATCTCTCTTTTCTCTCTACTTCTCTTTACTTTATCAGAGTCGCCGACTTTGTATTCCACCATTCATAGTGATTTTTCCTCCTCTGTCCGTGATTTTTCTCGTCAAAGGTTTTCAACGTAAATCTGGTGTGTTCTCTATTGTTCTTGTTGTCGTATTTCGTACTAATTTCGTTTCAAGTGGTATCAGAGCGAGGTTGGTTTTGAGGATTTCGACCGAGATTAATGACAACGGCAAGCATAAAGCATGATATTCCGCTTTTGGATCACAACACCAGGTTTACGCTATGGCAAGTTAAGATGCGAGCGGTGCTAGCGCATCTGGACTTGAAAGACGCACTATTCGGGATAGACAACATGCCTTCGACATGGAATAAGGAGGAAAAGGAACGTATGGATCGAAAAGCCCTATCTCAGATCTACGTTCACCTATCGAATGAGATTTTACAGGATGTTTTGAAGGAGAAACCCGCTGCTGCACTATGGCTAAAACTGGAGCAGTTGTGCATGAGAAAAAGTCTTACGAGCAAACTGGGTCTGAAACAATGTTTGTATTCTCATCGCATGGCAGAAGGTAAGTCGTTAAGAGATCACTTGACCGTGTTTAAGGAAATCGTCTCTGACCTAGAGGCTTTGGAGGTCAAATATGACGATGAAGATTTAGCATTGATCTTACTATGTTCTTTACCCTCATCATATACGGCTTTTAGAGATACTATTTTATATAGTCGTGATACTCTTACTTTGAATGAAATTTATGATTCATTATTTTCAAAAGAGAAAATGAAACAGCTTGTCGAAGGATCTGAGGCTCAGGGTGAGAGTCTTATTTTTCGAGGAAGGACTCAGGAGGAAGACTCTGATGGTAATATCAGGGGCAGGTCGAAATTCAGAAATAGCAATAAGATCTGTAATTATTACAAGAAGAAGGGACACATCAAATCAGAATGTTACAAGCTGCAGAATAAGAATAAAAGGGCAGGTGAAAATTCGAGGGGAAAACAATCAGAAAAGTCTGATGAGGCTGATGTTACCGAAAATCATAGTGATGGTGAACTTCTCGTTGCATCTGATACTGATTTAAAGCAGAGTGAGGAATGGATTCTTGATTCTGGCTGTACGTTTCATATGTGTCCCAATCGGGACTAGTTTTCAACATATGAAACAGTTTCAAATGGTGCCATTTTGATGGGCAATAATGCATCCTGCAGAATCACTGGCATTGGTACGGTCAGAATTAAGATGTTTGATGGTGTCATTCGAACACTTGGTAATGTGAGGCACGTCCCTGATTTGAAGATAAATATGATCTCTTTGAGTATTCTTGATTCTAAAGGGTACAAGTACACCAGTGAAGGTGGAGCTGTGAAGGTCAGTAAAGGGTCTCTTGTTGTGATGAGGGACTAAGGAGAACCACTAATTTATATGTTCTGCAGGGATCCACAGTAATAGGTGATGTTGCCGTCACAAGGTGACATTGATAAAAGAAGATCACTTACGAGGAGCTTGTAAGGAAGTTATTTGGTTGAAAGGACTCTTCAGTGAGCTTAGCGAAGACTTGTAGATTAGTATAATCTTTTGTGATAGTCAGAGTGCCATTTTCCTCATGAAAGATCAGATGTTTCATGAGAGGACAAAGCACATTGATGTGAGACACTCCCTATAGACAAGTTTAAGAATTGCTTGGACTTGGTTGGTGTTAGATGCTGAGATTTGCCTGTGGGTTTTTTGTAGAAGAGGTGGAGAATGTTCTTTTGAAGATTTATGGAATTCGTGTCAAGGTGGAGATTGTTAGAGTTTGGTGACCCGAATTCAGTTTGATCCGTTAATTTATTATTAGATATTTTCTTATTAATATATTAATTAACAGATTCTTTATAAATATGTTAATTAACAGTTTCGTTATTAATTTTTCATTTGACTAAGTATCCTAAGGTCTCTATAAATTGTGTATCTCATGGACAAGTTTTATCAATCAAGAAAGTTATTTGGATACCTCTTCTTTCTTTCTCTCTACCTCTCTTTTCTCTCTACTTCTCTTTACTTTATCAGAGTTGCCGACTTTGTATTCCACCATTCATAGTGATTTTTTCTCCTCTGCCCGTGATTTTTCTCGTCAAGGGTTTTCCACGTAAATCTGGTGTGTTCTCTATTGTTCTTGTTGTCATTTTTTGTACTAATCTCGTTTCAAAATCCAATATTCTTGTCACCTACAAAAAAGATATAATTGGGGAAAAAAGATAAATATAGAAACTTGGGGAAAAAAGAAAGACAATATGTACATCAACAAAATTAAAAATCTAACCTCATGCACCTAGTAGAAGTATTCTTCATTAACTGTTAACTGCAAATATAATTGATATTCATTTTATAAGACACTAACATAATGACATATATAATAAAAATAGTTAATTAAAAAATTGCATATCATACCAGATGATAAGACCAAACTATCATTCCTCCAAGTGCATCCTCAAACCTTCGTAAAAGATCATATGGCCTAATCAAACTCTCTTCTCGTTCTAGAACAACTAGAACTTGTATTTCACACCAATTTGGTACCAACGCCTGTCTTCTTACTTCAGTATTCGGATCCATGCTACAAACAACCCCTTTTGCCACAATTTTTGTCGAATCCAATAGACTTTTTATCAAGATAGAACATCCAGTCTACATGAAAATGCAAAAGTAATGGAGATGTTAAAAATCAGTAACTCAATATAATAATAAAGTAATAAAACTAGAAAAAACTTTACCGTTGGAGATAAACATATTGGATCAGAAAATAATTGAATACTAGATGATGTTGTGTGTTGTATATTGTTGCAATTTGAACCAAGGTTATGGTTTGGTTGATTGGAAATCTTTGATTCTAACATTGCAATGTGTTGGCCTTGCTTTCTAATTTGTTCATCCATTTTTTCTAACTGTGCCTTTTGCTCCATCACTATTTAGTTGCATGTAATACGGCTTGGAATTTCTCCCCATAAATCAGATGGGCTAACACCATCACCAAGCATACATACTCGGCCTAGTCTATTTGGTCCAATGATTTGAGCAAATTTGTCATTTTGACCAAGTTGATCATCCTCATCTTCAGAAAGTTGATTTTCTAGTTCTTTCATTGCAGCCTTTATCAAAAAAATGAAAAACCAAAATTTATACATAGTAATGATGAAAACAAAAATCTTTTGAAGTATTATAGTAGAAGATTATAATACAACATACCAATTTTTCTGCTACAATGTTGCTTGAGGGACTTCCATTAGCATGAGTGAAGCAGGCAAGGAATAGTTCAACTCGTGATGGGGGGCGCCCCTTTTCTTTTCTTTTCTCTAAAATTAGAATTGGTTAAAAGTTTATAGATTCTAATGCATATAGAATTATAAGATTAATAAGAAAAGTTACCAATTTTTGTTACACTTGAGCGAAAGATCTTCTTCCAGTTGTCTGATTCATTATCTTTTGCTTCCGAGCAAACTTATTTTTTTTTCATTTCTTTCCTAATATATTAAATTGAACTTGATACACAATGCTAAAGTGAACATAAAATTTTTTCTAAAGGGATAAATGTAGCGACTCGCCTTCTCTACCTTAGACGGTCCGCTACTTTATCTACTATCTTGACTCTACTACACGACTAAGAATGCGGAACTTCTTTATTTTTCTTTTAAATCCATCTAGGGATGATATTCTAACTCTAGTAGTCATGCATGATACAATGGCACACTTCTTTTCATCTATAGAACTTCTCTGCAATGCCAGTCGACTGCGATCTAACCAGTCGACTGGTATCGGCCACAGAAAGTTTCTGGGCGCGGCACCAGTCGACTGGCCTCTTGGCAGTCGACTGATGCATCGAATAGAAGCTACTGTTCGATAGGTCAGTCGACTGATACTGAACCAGTCGACTGGCACGCCTGAAAAAACCTGAAATTCAGATTCGAACTTTGTTTCAAAAGTCCACAAAACATATAGTTTCAAGCCATACAAAGACACAACACCATTTCTGTATTCTATACTAGTTTCCCAAACATTTTAGCCAATCAAAACAACTTCATAAACTCGAAATTAGAACTTTTGCGGAAGTAATTAAGTTATGAAAATCTATATGAACTTTTAACTAAAGTTTTGTACCAAACTTAACTCCTATGCATTCATAATACCAAAACACATGTTCTACACCTCACTAAAGCATGTTGGGATGTAATGCAACTTCTCTAAGCATATTTATAGCAATAATAACTTGATTCAAAGGGAAACTCTCAATATCTTGGCATATGCATCAAATAGCTCCATCAAGTATCAATATTCAAAACTACTCACACTCATACTCATCCAATGCCATCATAAGGATATGTATGCTAATTAAAATGACATGGAATCTTTACTCATGGTTTTAAGACATGCAAAATATCTAAAACGCAATTACTTGGATAAATGCTATATGATCTAACTCAAACTAAGACTTTATAATAAATACATTTTGAGTCTTTTATTCATCTTGTCCCAAGGACCTCTCCAAGGTCAGCCACCACACACACGTCACTCAGCACCGCCTTGTCGCCTTCCTTCAGAATTGCTTGCCTTTACCTTTACCTGCAGCAAGAGGAAATGCAACTAATAAGCAAAAGCTTAGTAAGTACTATCTAGCTCACAAAATCTCGAAATGTGCAAGCATGCTTTTTAAAACAATGTGAAATCACATGAGATACTTTTATGCTTAAAAGAAACACTAAAACAACATGTATAACTCAAGACATGCATACTAAAGCACTAATAAGTCTTAACTTACTTGTTCTTGGCTTAACTTGAAACTTTAGCAATTCTTTGACTTTTAAATCTTTCTTTAACTTTTAGAAAACATTCTTAAACTTTAAAAAACTTTGCTAAAGCATATACTTGAAAATAATATCTCACTTGGATCCACTTAAGACGTAAGTACCATCTTATGCGCGTTCCCTAAAAGGTTGGGGTAGCGAGCCACCAATCCTAATAGAGCAGACCTTGGTCTACCAGGGCCAAGACCTTGGAATTGGACACCTGGATTTCTTTAACGTCACCCTTGGACGCCGAGTACTGGCCTTAGAAAATAAAATAGTTTTTCTTTCTTTTCTTTCTTATCTTTAAATGCCTTGGCATTTTAACGAGCCCCTTGTGTGCCCAAATCCCTAAGTCTTAACTTTTGGGGATTTCTTAAGGCCTTGGCCTTTTCTTTTCTTATCTTTATCTTCTCTTTTCTTTTCTCATAACTCTTCATAGCCCCTAACCTCATATAGGGTGCTTAATCAAACTTGTACAAGCATGGATCAACCTAGGATTACATGCAAAATCATAAACTTTAAGGAAAATTGCATTTTAACTTTCTAACGGGAAAATCTTGCGGAAAACCGCCTCTTACTGTAGGTGAGCAGTACTTACATTGATATCTTGGACTTACAACCAAAATTGACGTCTAGGGCTCGGGAGAAACTTGAGATCTCGATGAACCGTTCGCGCCTACGCGTTCCTCTCGTCGTGGGGATTCCGAATATTGGAAGCTCTCTCGGAGGAGAGCCTTGGCCGGCGCCCCCTTGGAAGAGGAGAGGGGGTTGGTGTGGTTGGCGTGCGCACAAGAGAGGAGAGGGGAGGGGCGGCGTGAGGCTTGGGCGAGGGTTTAGATGAGAGAAAATAAAATTCCTCTCTTTAACTATCTATTTATACTTAGGGTTATTTAAGTCCAACTTAGAACTTAACTTAATATTTCTCTATTTTCTTTCAGCACACCCCTACTGGGGCTCCTGGTTAACCCGACCAACTTAAGTCGTTGATCCCATGGGAGGTCTCAGGTTCAAAAGTCATTCAGGCAACTTTTTGCCGAAAACTCTATTTCTTTTAGAAAAATACTAAACGGACTCGGAAAATTTCATAAAAATATTCTAAAAATTCCTAAAAATATCTAGAATATTTCTAAACTATTTTTAAATAGTTCTAAGGACTTTAAGAATTTAAAATGGGAATTTCGGGGCGTTACAATCCCCCATACCTTATGAAAAGTTCGTCCTCGAACTTAGAATAATTCTGGATATTTTTCTCTCATTCTGTCTTCACGTTCCCAAGTAGCTTCCTCATACTTTTGATTCTGCCAGATGACCTTCACTAGTGGCACTTCTTTATTTCTTAATCTTTTAACTGCTTTGTCCACTATCTGTGTCGGTCTGCTCTCATAGCTAAGATCTTCTTGGATCTGTACTGACTGAGGCTGAATCACTTGGCTAGGATCGTGAATACACTTCTTTAGCATAGAGACATGAAATGTACTGTGGATAGCTGACATATTCTCTGCAAGTCCAGCTCATAGGCTACCTTCCCAACTCTCTTTATAATCTTGTAGGGTCCTATGTAGCGAGGACTCAGCTTGCCCTTTTTGCCAAATCTCATCACTCCCTTCATAGGGGCAACCTTGAGAAATACTGAATCTCCAACTTGGAATTCCAGTGGCCTACGGCGTGTGTCAGCATAACTTTTCTGTCTACTCTGGGCAGTCTCAATCCTCTGGCGGAACATCTGGATAGCCTGAGTGGTCTCATCTATAAGCTCAGTCTGGCTGCCTAGTCCCGACTCCATCTCTTTCTTCTCACCAGCTTCTTGCCAACATATGGGTGATCTGCATTTCCTGCCATACAATGCCTCATAAGGTGCCATCCTGATGGTGGCCTGATAGCTATTGTTGTAGGCAAACTCAGCTAAGCACAGAAATTTGCACCAACTACCTTTAAAGTCCAACGCACAAGCCCTGAGCATGTCTTCTAAAATCTGATTTACTCTCTCTGTTTGTCCATCTGTCTGGGGATGGAAAGCTGTGCTGAACTGAAGTCTGGTGCCTAGGGCGTCCTGAACACACCTCCAAAAATGGGAGATGAACCGCCCATCTCTGTCAGAAACGATCGACTTCGGAACTCCGTGAAGCCTGATTACTTCTTTCACGTACAGCTGTGCTAACTGCTCTATTGAGTGCGACACCTTGATGGCTAGAAAGTGGGCAGACTTGGTCAATCTATCCACTATCACCCATATTGCATCGTGTCCATGGGTGGTCCTTGGGAGACCCGTGATAAAATCCATGGATATCTCTTCCCACTTCCACTCTGGAACAGGAAGAGGCTGCAGAACTCCTCCTGGTCTCTGGTGCTCTGCTTTGACTCTCTGGCAGGTCAAGCAGGTACTAATATATCTGCCACGTCTCGCTTGAGTCCAGACCACCAGAATCTCTGCTTTACATCTTGGTACATCTTGGTAGAACCAGGGTGCATAGAGTACGGGGTGCTGTGGGCTTCTTCTAAAATATTCTTTCTTAGTTCCTCATCATTGGGGACGCAAAGGCGGTCTCCAAGATAGAGGATGCCACTATCTAATACTCGAAACTCTGAAATTTCTGCCTCTTGGACCTCCTGCTTGATCTTCTGGATCTCTGGGTCTTGACTTTGCTTTCTTTGTATATCCACAAGCAGGGTTGACTCTAGAGTCAATGCAGAAAGTTGCTCAATTATTACCTCGACTCCAAAATCCTTTATTTCTTTCTGAAGTGGTAAAGACAGTGATGATAGGGACATCAGTGCTGCACAGGATTTTCTGCTCAGTGGATCTGCCACTTTATTAGCTCTACCTGGGTGGTAGAGGATTTCACAGTCATAATCTTTGACCAACTCTAGCCACCTACGCTGCCTCATATTCAGATCCTTCTGAGTGAAGAAGTACTTCAAACTCTGATGGTCTGTGAAGATTCTGCACTGCACTCCATACAGGTAGTGTCTCCAGAGCTTCAGTGGAAAAACCACAGCTGCTAGCTCAAGGTCGTGGGTAGGGTAATTCTTCTCATAGTCCTTGAGCTGTCTGGAGGCATATGCTATTACTTTACCGTCTTGCATGAGGACAGCTCCAAGGCCCATCTTGGATGCATCACTGTAGATGTCAAAGGCCTTGTCACTCTCTGGAACAGTCAGGATGGGAGCACTAGTCAATCTTTTCTTCAGCTCTAGAAAACTGTGCTCGTATTTATCTGACCATTCAAACTTCTTGTTCTTTCTAGTCAAGGCTGTGAGTGGAGAGGCTATTCTGGAAAAGTCCTCCACAAATTTTCTGTAATATCCTGCCAGGCCTAAGAAACTCCTGATTTCACTGGCATTCTTGGGTCTACACCAGTTGCTGACTGCTTCTATCTTGGCTGGATCAACTTGAATGCCTTCTTTGGATACAATGTGACCTAGGAAGGTCACCTGATCTAGCCAAAACTCACACTTTGAGAACTTTGCATAGAGCTTCTCCTGCTGAAGGATCTGCAGCACTATGCTCAAGTGTGTAGCATGGTCCTCTGGAGTCTGTGAGTATATGAGAATATCATCAATAAATACAATGACGAATTTATCGAGATATTCCCTAAAGATGTGGTTCATCAGCTCCATGAAGACTGCTGGAGCATTGGTTACTCCAAAAGGCATCACTACAAATTCGTAGTGGCCGTATCTTGTCCTGAAGGCCGTTCTGGGGATGTCACTTTCTTTAACCTTTAGCTGATGATACCCATAATGCAGATCTATCTTCGAGAATACTGTAGCCCCTTTGAGTTGATCAAATAAATCATCTATTCTAGGAAGGGGGTACTTGTTCTTGATGGTTACTTTGTTCAGAGCTCTGTAGTCTATGCACAGACGCATAGACCCATCCTTCTTCTTGACGAAAAGTACAGGAGCTCCCAGGGTGAATGACTCGGCGGATGAAGCCCTTGTCTAGTAGCTCCTGGAGTTGCTCTTGTAATTCTTTCAGCTCTGCAGGAGACATACGATATGGGGCTTTTGAGACCGGGCCGGTACCTGGCACCAGCTCAATCTCAAATTCCACCTCCCTGTTGGGCGGTAGTCCAGGTAGTTCTTCTGGGAACACTTCTGGATATTCGCAGACTACCCGTACATCCTCCTGCTTGAGTTCTTTCTTTGCTTCTGAGTCCACTATGTGTGCAAGAAAACCAGCACACCCTTGCTCTAGCATCTGGTGGGCTGCCAAGGCTGAGAGGAATTTCTGAGTCTTCCTCTTTGGGGCTCCTTGGAACTCGAATGGTGGTTCTCCTTCTGGACTGAAAACCACCTTCCTTCTACGGCAGTCCACTGAAGCGCTGTACTTACTGAGGAAATCCATGCCCAGTATGATATCGAAGTCTTGCATCGCAAGGACTATCAGATCGACATATAGCTCTCGGTCTGAAATCTTGATTGGCACAGTCCGGAGCCGCTGGGTGGATTCCATGATTTCCCCTGAAGGGAGAGTTGTCAGGAATCTGGACTCCCAACCCTCTGCAGGCACCTGTAACTTACTAGCAAAAGGTACTGATACGAAGAATGGGTCGCCCCAGTATCAAACAGTGTAGTAGCTAAATGCTGAAAAATAACTATTTGACCTGTTACGACCGTGGAGGCGCTGGCAGCTTCTTCCTTCGTGAGGGAAAAGACTCTGGCATTGGTTGGAACTGGTGCTGCTTCCAACCCTCCCTGACTGATCTGAGGTCCCTCCAGTATAGTAGGCATGTAATGTAATTGAGGCTTGCCTCCATACTGTACAGACTGCTGAGGAAGTACCTTAAACTTGTTTGGGCAGTCCCTGGATCTGTGTCCCTCTTGTCCACATGAGTAGCACCCAGTTACACCCAAAAGGCATGCTCCTGGATGGGTCCTCCCACACTTAGGACAAGGTGGGTACCTATCTTGCTTGTTCTCTTGGTTTCCTTTTTGGCTGCCAGGCCATTGCTTCCTTTTGTGGTTCTTGTTCTTCTAGTTCTGGTTATTTGGCTGAGGCTTCTGGCCTCCTGTTGTCTTGTTCTCAATCAGAACTGGCTTCTGCTGCGTTTGTTGTGCCTTGATGCTATTCAGATAGTGCTCTGAGATTAGAGCACTACTGACCAACTCCTCGCTGGTCTGGGGTCGGTGCGTCCCGCTGTTCACGTTGAGTGCTATTTCAGGGTTCAGCATGCGGAGCATCAGTCTGACTCGCTCCTTCTCTGTGCTGACTAGCTCTGGGCAGAGGCGAGCTAGTCTGTTGAACTTCGCGACTGCTTCTCCCACTGGTAGGTTACCTGTAGCGACCCGCCTTGTCTACCTTAGACGGATCGTTACTTTATCTACTTCTTGACTCTAATGCATGACT